>LPNX010908161.1:231560-336298 GCA_001517045.1 Pseudotsuga menziesii
ATGATAATTAATTTTTCCTTGGGTTGAACTTAAACTTGTCTTGGATGTGAGTTGGAAGTGCATCTAGGAACCACAGGGTGTTAAGGGATACAATCCCTTCTCTACATGTGGAGGGTGATATTTACTCGAGCTTGAAAGGGTTTTTGAAGGTCTTCACTATGTCCTTATCCCACATTTGGCTATGATGTGTGGTCAGAGGTTGTGTGTGGCCGAGCTCTTCTCTATAAGCACCTTGCTCCAGTTTTTATTGCGTTGAGGGCATGTGTTGCTGCAATCTTACTATGTTGAGGACATTATGTGAGGTATTACCTTTAAGACGTTTCCTAAACTAACTCTTTGCAGTACCAGAGCTTCAATGATCTGGTCAAGTTTTCCATCACACGGCTAGCCTGAATCGGGAGGTGAGAAAGCTTACTAAGTTGTATTTTTATCCATTTGTTTAAATGCTCTATTAAGACATCGCCGAGGGTTTTTCTTTGGTTAATTGCATTATATGGAGAGATAAGGGAGATCGTAGGAGCATACCCCTGGATCTCATTGTCAACACGCCAAGGTATCCAAAATTCTGCAAGTTTAATTTGTTTTAAACTTCTTTAAAGATGAAACTAGGTACTAAATAAAAATAGGGTTGCTTGCAGGTTTCGAACCTGGGGAGGAAGCGACAGGGTCACCTCCTCCTAGGTCCGCATTTCCAAACGTCCATGTCATTTGTTCTAACCTTTTTTCGAATGGGTTCTCTTTTTGTTTTTGCAGTTTCTTTTATTAAAATAACTCATGTTGATCCCCTCTCCTTTGGTGGAAGGTTTCGTTGGATTAGACTTCATGGGGTCATAATGAAAAGATAAGTGGTTTGTTTTGTTTAAGTTTAATCTAGCCATTAATTGTAATGGAAACCCCCTTTTGGGTTGTGCCAGCTTAAAGCCATTACTTGGCTCTGGAATGAAATGAATTAATTTTGTTTTTGTTTACCTTGGTAGGGTTTTTAAGGTTCCCTTGACAGGTCTTATTCCTATGTAGTTTTTTGATACAGTTTTGGGTTTTGATTTATAGTGGAAGCCATTAATAATGGTATTATAACCACTCTATATGCATGCATAAATATATATGTACCGATATATCCTTTCGATAGATTTGAGAATTGGGCGCCGACCTCAGTTGGTTCTTAACCAATGTTGTTTGTAATTTAATGTATGTAATTATTTATATAGATTGTAATGAAACCCTCGACCTCCCTCGTAGATGGTATTACGACCATAGAGAGAGAGCAATATTTTTCATTTTGAAATATCTTTGTACATAGTTGTAATATATGTTGTTGATATGAGTTGTGATTGTAGCTTTATGGAAAATACTTACATCCCTTTTAACTCTTACTTAAGTTAGTTAACTTGTAACCTATGTAGGGTCTTTCACTGTGATAGAGAAGTAGTGGTGGCCATTTGGCATGGGATTACAGGAATCTTATATATATTTTAATTCTTATGATTCTGAATACGTTATTTCAATGTTTATGCATTTAAACCCATGTAGGTATGGAACTCGATCACGCAAGATTTGGTAAGAAAAGAGATCTAGAATAAGAAGGAAACGAGGCTCTGCCTCTGTATAATCATTTTCATTTTAATTATACTATGAGTGTTTAAATTCTACAATCGAAAGGTTTATGACATAGTTTGGCAGCCATGATGTGGACTTTTCCAAAACATCGATTCATCTGTTGTAATATATATTATGATAGCTGGTGTATGTTGGCCTCCCAACAAGATCCCTTTCCAAGCTGCAGAGGAAAGGGAACCCACCAGTAAAATTTTGAAAAACTCTAAATTTCTGTAGCTATAGATTACATTTCTGTAGCTTTTAGCTACAGATTTATCATATGAGACTTTTCTCTTGGTATTTTTCATTATTCTTTTTGTTTTTTATTTTGTAATTATTTTCTTTTGATTTTTGTAAATAAAATTTTTATTTTTGAAAAGATAAAAATTTCAAAAAATTGTTTCAAAGCATGTCTCAACCAAGAGATGATCAATTCTTCATGGAAACATAGGGTTAATGAAAAGGTAGTCGAGTCATAGATGTATATCAAAACATTGTGGTTAAAATATTTCATAATTTCATTATCAAAATTCTATGAAGGATTTTAGATAATGATTGAAATATTATGTAAATACTCTAAACATTCTATCTTTACCCTATTTTTTTGGCATTCCTTCCATTTGATATCCTATGGTTCCTTAGCATTACCAAATTCTCTTTTCATTCAACTTGTCTTTACTGCTGGACAAATGAATTTTCGTTTCAATTTCTCCTATGATTATTCAACATGATTCAAACATAAGAAATATGACATATCCATACCTTTATAATAGGGTGATCTCTGTAGCTATTCGATTTATTTAGTTTCGTTTTGAGTGATATCTACTATCTCTCTATGAATGATTATTCGACATAACTTAATGTTGAAGAGATGACACGTTTTCATACGATCTCATGTGATGTCGCCTTACCAACTGCTTCAATGCCACCTGTTCTTAGAACGCGAATCTTCTTAATGGAAGTTTGGTACTCTCAATACGCACCACATGATGTATGTAACAGGAAATTACGTGTCTCGAAAACCTCATAATGGTCGTTTCATTGTATAGGCTTTTGACACACCCATTTTTTCATTTTCAAGTATGGAAATATGCAGAGCTCTGTTTATGTCATGGCATTAGAGCAATACTGAATATATTTCATTGCCAGAGACTGTTTTGGCCACATGTTGCTCAGGATCTAGGTTCGTAGAAGGAAAGCTCCATTATCATCTTGTCAAGCATTCTTGAAATTTCTAAGTCGCCTCCAAGATAAGTTTTGGAATACGATTCGTGTTGAGAGAGCTAGACAGTCAAAGAGTCGAAATGTGAGAAGGAAGAATTCGTGTAATGTGGAAGAGCACACACACTTTTTGTTTCTACTAGTGTTTGAGTCGGGTCTAATAAGTTGTGCTCGCTTCATTGATTATGGAGTCGAGAGAGTGGTTGTCAATTCAAATCTAAACCACCGCCAAAGATTCAAGGCGTCAGGCCGAGGAAGCCCTCAAAATACCCTTCGTCGGCGACAGGGTAAGATCCACAAAGATCAAAACTCATACCCTAATTCTGAATAATAAGGCCAACTTTATGTTTTATTTTCTCTACGGTGATTTGCTTTCGTTACAGCACCTTTGGCAAATGCAATTTTCCCCTTAATTGTAGTTGGTTTGTATTTGTTTTGATACCTTATACTCTATTAAAATGGGTTCGGATGTAGACGTTGTTCGTTCTGTAGTCAAATTTAGGCAGCGCAGGTGTTTGTGCCGTGGCCAATATGTAGCCTTCATAGAGAACCGGGTTTTGAAATTATCTTGAATTTCTTAATTTGTGCTCTGTTTCTATCGAGTTTTTGTGCTCTAAACATGAGATAGGGTTCCATTGTTCGGTATTGGTTGCAACATCTGGCCTTAGCATCAGCTCTGACCATCATGAAAGCGTAGCAACATTCAAGTTCCTTTTGCTGAGTATAAGGAATAGGACTGGTCACATTGATCCCTAGGGTTTGACTGAGTATTTCTCAGTCTGGGTCACACATTATCGTCGTGATTAAACTCTGTTTCAAATCTGAGTTCATAACTGCCAAGATCTGGTCTGCATAACACATTTTCGGTTTTTAATTTGGAAAATGGGACTAGTTCAAATGCTGTAAGGAAGAGCTCAGTCTGGGAATTTTGGGAATTCACCTGGTGATTTGGTTCGGCTAAAATTGATAACAACGAATTTTGGGTAAGTTTAGCTCTGCTATACAACTTAATAATCGATTCATGGAATACAAATGACCGTGAATTTCATTTCTATTGTGAATTTCATCTTTGTTGTTGATGTGCTTGCAAGTTTCTTGTTTTGGTTAAGTCTGGGTTACACAGTACAAAAGATAATGACTTACCAAATTTCGATTAAAATATAGATAAATATGGTTGTCTCGAAATGTATATCATTGCCATCATTGAGCAGGTGGACCGTTAATATTGAGATATTCCATTATTCATAATAGTAGCATGAGTCCTGGTTTTTAGAGATGTAAGTGAGCACAGCTGTGATTGCCTTTAAAGTAAGAAAAGGTGCAAAGCCAATAGCGAGTTGCAATAATATAAAGAAAACCAGATCTGGTATGCCAACGTTTCCAAAGTCAAGTGTTTGAATTTTCAACTCTGTTTCCGTCTTGTCTTGGTCATTCAATCCTTTTAGATTTCATTTTGCATCTATCCTCTCTTTCTCCACTTCAAATCCAGGATTATAATGCGCTCTTTGGTTCGGAGAGATGAAACCAGTGCATTTATCATCATGAGTTTGAGTAAACTGATGACGAAGGTAATTGCCCAATTGTCAATGCTGGTTATTATGGCAGTAATCATCACTGCAGTAGCCGAGAATGCCAGGTATCCAGTGGCCAGCATAGGGTGTAAACGCATAAAAACTCATAGGTATGATGTTATTGGGGTTTGGCTCGATTGTTGGAAACGATTTTATTCACATCTTCCTGAAATCAAGCGAGTCATGTATCGTTCTTATTTTCAGAAAATGTTATAATGATTAAATAATGCATAATTTCTTCCATAATTCGATCTGGGCATGTTTAATACTCTTGAACCATGAGAAAGTGGAATACTCTTAGGGTTTGTTTACATTTTATCAATTCTGGAAACAATGATTCATTTGAACAAATTTATGAAAGTTAAATGACATTACCAGTTTTCAGGGTTTTTGTTTTTGAAATGATTTAATGCGAGATGCATACTGAAGAATTATTGCATTGTTTTATACAGTTCTAGATACTGAGTTTCGTCCTTGTTCGAAACACAAATTTATGTACTAAAAATTCAGCGCTTGTATCATTGGTTTGATAAATGACAGTCTTGTTTCCGGTAGATTGAAGTTATGAAAAACATAGTTGACATGATGGAATGGATATCATTTTTGTTTGGAAAATAAACCACTCGTTGTTTGAAAACAATTCTGTCTATATTTTATGATTGGAATCATATCTTCTATTTTGACTGTTAATTCAATTGATACAATTCAAATGAAATTCATAAATGCATGTGAAATGATTATTGGTATGAATATTCAATTTGAATGTTGTTTTTAAGAATGATGAGAATACAAAACAGGAAATGTCTGATACAGAATGAACCTGAGTTTATTGATTTGGGTCAAATCAAACGTTCCAACTTCCTCTGTAGCTCAAACTATGCTGTATCTAAAGGATCAGCCACCTGCAAGTTCTCCTGCATCCTTTGAAAAAAGTTAGGCCTGACAGTGATGATAAGTATAAATTCATTTTTTTTATTGTTTTCTGATATCATTGTTTTAATGATTAAAACATGTTAATTCGAGGATTATGGAGATGAGGATTATGTGGAGCATTCGTGGCTAGAATGGAGGAAGCAACTGTGACTCATATGATGAGGAAATATTCGATGTTCATATTTTGTGTGACTTTTTGAAAGTCAAATTCACAGGCGTCCTTTTAAGAGATATGTACTCCTAAAGTATCTCAGTCCCTTGATTTTTGCAAAACATTTCTATTTTCAGCATGATTTGTTAATGACTCATCTCTTCCTAGGAAAGACTATTTAAACAATTCTTTGGGAAGAGTAAAGGGGGTCGATAGTTTGGGAGAAGGGCGAGACAAGATCACTGTACACTTTTTCTGTGACCTAAGACAATTTTTTGTTGATAGTTACATCACTTTTGACTGGTGATATCCATATATATATTTACAGTATTTATATTATGCAAATGTACTTATGATATCGTTTGATCTTGTCACTTCTTTCTGCAGTATTTATGTTTTGACATTATTTCTTTGATGAATTATGCAAATACATCATGTATAACTGTCGACTTATGTTGGTTTTAATTTGCTGATATATGTCACATAGTAGATTTGGTGTTTTCACAGTGATATATGTGATTTAATTGTTCACTGTGTTGTCTTGTTAAATTTCAGAATTATTCTGAATGTTTTCAGGATCACATTAGCGTTATTCGCAAATTGATTTCAGGATTAATGTTTCTTCGCTCCTAATCAGGATAGGACAGTTAGGATAGGTTAATGGTAGTTTTTCTTTATGCAATTTTACAGGAAACCTATTGGATCAGATCGTCACATTTATGTTTCGATAAGTCATCATTTCAATCTTGTTATTAATGTACATCTGTTTATAGTGTAATTTATGTAAATTGATTGAATTTGTTAATATTTCATTAATTATTTGTTATTGTATTCATAGATTAATTGTCTTTATTAGGTTGATTACAGTAGTTAGTTGTGTAAATAAATCAAACTAATTCAGTAATTATCTTTAACAGTTTGTTGTGTATATCTATAGGTATACTATAGATCCAGTTAACAAGTAGTGGCTTTAGTTCTTCTTTTTAAGTCTTTTCTTGTAGCTAGGAGTAGTTTAGGGAAGGCAACGGGGCCTTAAACCTGTCAGAGGCAGCTACTCAACGACTGAGAGCATCTTTGAAAACTTTCGGATCGGGTTGTCTCTCGATTGACAATTGTGCCAATTCCGGCCCGTCAACAATGGCGCTAGAAGGAGGGACTGATCATCAAGAAGGCCATTTTGAGTTGTTTGATTTTTTATTTCATTTATTTTTATTTTTATTTTTTTGAAATGACTGATATCATTGTTTCAGATCATGCTTTCAGTTTTCGTACATCTAGTGAAAGTTTTTCTCTAGAGATATCTAATTTCTTGCGACGATTAAGCTTCAATGGAGAAGGTAAGATTTCTGCTTCTCATCAAATTTCGGAATTTAATTATTTTTGTGATTTCATAGATCTTTTTGATGAGTTTGAGAAATGCAGACTTTTTGTAGCTACTTTCACAGGAAGAATTCTGAGTTGGTTCAAGTTTTTTCCAGCAAAATCCATTCATTCATGGAAACATTTTACGACACTATTTCTTAATGCTCATGAGGATTATAGCTATAAGAAACTTGGTTTTGAGTTAGAAAATCTTCGTAGACATAAAGATGAATCTCTTCCTGATTTCTTTTCCAAATTCATGTTAATATGTTGTAGGTTTCGTGAGATACACCAGCTTTCTGAAAAGGACACATTGGATTGGTTTCTCTATCTTACCTCTCTCTTTGATTTTCATGATCTGGAAAAGAATGAAAAATCTGCAGTAGATAGCATGCATGTTAGTTCATCAGTTGAAGATGATTTAGAATCTATTCTTTTTAATTCCACTGCTGAAAATGAACAAATCATAGAATCTTACGACATGCAATTTCAAGAACAAGAGGATAAAGATGATGATTCAACTTTTACATTAAGTGATAATTCTAAAACTCTTGTTGTCTACACTACAATGGAAGACGAATCGCAAATTCTTGATTCTTCAAATGAATGTGCTAGTGATGATATAATTTCATTATCTTCTTCTCATGATGAGTTAGTTCTTTTCATTCCTTCACAAAATTCATTACATCAGATTTTTATTAATGATGCTTCTGTTAAAACAGTCAATGATACAAATCATACCAACAGAGAAGCATTTAATTTTTTATACTCTAAATCTTACTATTCTTTGTATCCTGATGTTTTTGTTGATAATAGATTACATTTACATGTTAATGATTTTCTAAGAAATACTCCATTATGGTCAGATTTTGATAAGACACAAAGAAATACATTTTTTGAGGATGAAGGACATTTTGATATCCATTATGATTTATTTCAAAGTTGTCATGAAGAGGATCGTAATATTTCTACTATCATCACTCATCAGACTCATGCGCATTCATCTATTTCATTTTTTGTCAGTAAGGATTGTGATTCAATTTGTAATATTGAAAGGGATGCACAATTTATTCTTGATGTATTGAACATTGATTTTCTTCATTGCAGCATGATAATCATATCTGAAGCCAATGATATCAATTTTAATCTTCACATTAAGAGACACAATGACGTATTTGATTTCAAAATTATACCCAAATGTCATTTTGTTCTTTTTAAATTTAGTCATGATGGTATTGTGTTAAAAGATATGTTTTTACCAAATCCTTTTCACGAATTTTGAATCATAATCCTGATGAGATTCTTCTTAGTCATGATTCTCATGAGAAATCTATTTTCTCCCAACTCGATTTTTATGATCCGATTTATACATGGTGGGAGGAATCATTTATCAAAAGGTTTCCATGTCATGTTTCATGCTTTGTACATACAAAATTTGATTTGATTTATTTTCTTCATTTTAAAGCATTCCAATTTCCAATGATCATACATGACTTATTTTCTTTGGCAAGATTTAAGCCACGCGAATGGCTTCATTGGAAATATACCTTTACTTAGTCTGTATATATTTTATTTTATTAGTTTAGATTAGTTTTATAATTTAGATTAATTTATGTTTGTTTCTTTTTAATAAATGCAGCTATGAAGATAACGAAAGTATTGAAGCTGAAAATGAGACGGCCACAGACATCGACAAGGATATATTCTTTACCCTCTCTCATTTTTTGTTTTTCTTTATTTTTATTTCCAAAAGCATTCATGTCCCAGTCATATTATTAATTGTAAAATTATAAAAATTTGATATGGAATGTTTTGAATGAAGATTTTTGATCTCATAACTGCAAAACTGTAGTTGACCTTTTATAAGTCTTCTTTCTTTCTTTTCAAATAAGACCTGGTTAAATAAAACCCCTCATGATTTATTAAGAGAACAAGCATTGTCATTGCTAACTTTTCTATAAGTTAGTCCTATAATTAGGAGACTTTGATTTACATTTGGTCTTGGTTATTTTTAATAAGCAAACACTGGTGGGTGATTCTGAACTTATCTAGTGAATGGCGAAATTCTGAAAACTTACTTTCAGTAACCTACTGAAAGTAAACTTTTGCAGATACTGTATATATCTTCTTTTTGTAAATATTTTGATTGATTTTCTTTCTTTATTTTCTGCTGAATATTTTGTTTTTGACTTCTTCAAAACCAGAAAATCTTTGAATTTTGGGAAGCTGTCTTTGTCACAAGCTCACAATCTGATTGTAGAAAACAATCAAGCTGTTAGAAAAATGTCTTCATTTCAGATTTGAAAATCTACACAAGAAACTGAAACTGTTGTGAAGAAAAGATGAACACTAGGCAAAGACTGAGATTGTGTTTTATTTCTTTTATTATTATCCTTAGATTTTGCCAAAATTAATAGATCATGAATTCATCCTTACTAAGAATATCATTACTTAGTCAGAAATCAGCTTTGGGAAAACAATTGAAAGTCAGATACAAAACCAGTAATCTCTAAGTCCTTTACGCTATCCTACTCGTAAAGAGTTTCCAGATACGTTCCCCCATTATAAGATGCAGATATTTAAATAGATTAGCACTTAAGATTTTGGGTATGAAACCTTCTTCAATTTATTTATCCAGGGATATAAGCCATTGGGTAAAAAGGGTTAAAAGATGGTCCCTTTCGAGGCTATGGATTCCTACTGGCTGGAGTGGCTCCGTCTGTGACAAATTTGGATTCCAAATCATAAGTACCATATTTGTACAAAACTATAAGAATCCATAAGTCATCCCATACTCGTAAAGAGTTTCCAATGCTGCTTACCGTTAATAAATTCAGAAGACCTAAATGCTCATATGTTGAAATTTTATCTTGGGACAAGAATGTTGGATTGATGGTTAAACGTTAACCCTTTCGAGGCTATGGATGCCTGCTGGCTGAAGGGATAGAACTGTAGTATTGGGACTAAATCTATAAATGTTGGTTAGTTATCAGAAGTTCTTTGAATTCCCAGAGCTAATTTCTTTCCGAGTTTTGAATTTTCTGAAAAAATCTAAAATTCATGCTATTCCTGAAAGTAATCTTTGGATAATCATAAAAGACTTGAAATCAAGCATAGTCCAACATTTAGCATTATCAAAAGGACACAATTTTCTGATTACTGTATTAAAAGGTTTTAATCTGATTTGAAGGCAGTATTTTCTTCTTGCTTCAAGATATCTGGTTAGATGGTGTGTTTGTACAGAGATAACTGCTTCTCCCCGTAAGTCACCATTTGTTGGCCTCCCAACAAGATCCCTTTCCAAGCTGTAGAGGAAAGGGAACCCACCGGTAAAATTTTGAAAAATTCTAAATTTCTGTAGCTATAGATTACATTTCTATAGATTTTAGCTACAGATTTATCATATGAGACTTTTCTCTTGGTATTTTTCATTATTCTTTTTGTTTTTTATTTTGTAATTATTTTCTTTTGATTTTTGTAAATAAAAATTTTATTTTTGAAAAGATAAAAATTTCAAAAAATTGTTTCAAAGCGTGTCTCAACCAAGAGATGATCAATTCTTCATGGAAACATAGGCTTAATGAAAAGGCAGTCGAGTCATAGATGTACATCAAAACATCGTGGTTAAAATATTTCATATTTTCATTATCAAAATTCTATGAAGGATTTTAGATAATGATTAAAATATTATGTAAATACTCTAACTATTCTATCTTTACCCTATTTGTTTGGCATTCCTTCCATTTGATATCCTATGGTTCCTTAGCATTATCAAATTCTCTTTTCATTCAACTTGTCTTTACTGCTGCACAAATGAATTTTCGTTTCAATTTCTCCTATGATTATTCAACATGATTCAAACATAAGAAATATGACATATCCATACCTTTATAATAGGGTGATCTCTGTAGCTATTCGATTTATTGAGTTTCGTTTTGAGTGATATCTACTATCTCTCTATGAATGATTATTTGACATGACTTAATGTAGAAGAGATGACACGTTTTCATACAATCTCATGTGATGTCGCCTTACCAACTGCTTCAATGCCACATGTTCTTAGAACGCGAAGCTTCTTAATGGAAGTTTGGTACTCTCAGTACACACCACATGATTTATGTAACAGGAAATTACGTGTCTCGAAAACCTCATAATGGTCGTTTCATTGTATAGGATTTTGACTCACCCATTTTTTCATTTTCAAGTGTGGAAATATGCAGAGCTCTGTTTCTATCATGGCATTAGAGCAATGCTGAATATATTTCATTGCCAGAGACTGTTTTCGCCACATGTTGTTCAGGATCTAGGTTCGTAGAAGGAAAGTTCCATTATCATCTTGTCAAGCATTCTTGAAATTTCTTAGTCGCCTCCAAGACAATTTTTGGCATACGATTCATGTTGAGAGAGCTAGACAGTCAAAGAGTCGAAATGTGAGAAGGAAGAATTCGTGTAATGTGGAAGATCGCACACACTTTTTGTTTCTACTAGTGTTTGAGTCGGGTCTAATAAGTTGTGCTCGCTTCGTTGATTATGGAGTCGAGAGAGTGGTTGTCAATTCAAATATAAACCATCGCCACAGATTCAAGGCGTCAGGACGAGGAAGCCCTCAAAATACCCTTCGTCGGTGACAGGGTAAGATCCACAAAGATCAAAGCTCATACCCTAATTCTAAATAATAAGGCCAGATTTATGTTTTATTTTCTCTGCGGCGATTTGCTTTCGTTACAGCACCTTTGGCAAATGCAATTTGCCCCTTAATTGTAGTTGGTTTGTATTTGTTTTGATAACTTATACTATGTGAAAATGGGCTCGGATGTAGACATTGTTCGTTCTGTAGTCAAATTTAGGCAGCGCAGGTGTTTGTGCCGTGGCCAATATGTACCCTTTGCAGAGAACTGGGTTTTGAAATTATCTTGAATTTCTTAATTTGTGCTCTATTTCTGTCAAGTTTTGTAATCTAAACATGACCTAGGGTTCCATTGTTCGGTATTGGTTGCAACATTTGGCCTTAGCATCAGCTCTGACCATCATGAAATCTTAGCAACGTTCAAGTTCCTTTTGTTGAGTATAAGGAATAGGACTGGTCACATTGATCCCTAGGGTTTGACTGAGTATTTCTCAGTCTGGGTCACACATTATCGTCGTGATTAAACTCTGTTTCAAATCTGAGTTCATAACTGCCAAGTTCTGGTCTGCGTAACACATTTTAGGTTTTTAATTTGGAAAATGGGAGTAGTTCAAATGCTGTAAAGAAGAGCTCAGTCTGGGTATTTTGGGAATTCACCTGGCGATTTGGTTCGGCTAAAATTGATAACAACGAATTTTGGGTAAGTTTAGCTCTGCTATACAACTTAATAATCGATTCATGGAATACAAATGACTGTGAATTTCATTTCTGTTGTGAATTTCATCTTTGTTGTTGATGTGCTTGCAAGTTTAATGTTTTGGTTAAGTCTGGGTTACACAGTACAAAAGATAATGACTTACCAAATTCCGATTAAAATCTAGATAAATATGGTTGTCTCGAAATGTATATCATTGCCATCATTGAGCAGGTGGACCATTAAGATTGAGATATCCCATTATTCATAATAGTATCACGAGTCCTGGTTTTCAGAGATGTAAGTGAGCACAGCTGTGATTGCCTTTAAAGTAAGAAAAGGTGCAAATCCAATAACGAGTTGCAATAATATAAAGAAAACCAGATCCAGTATGTCGGCGTTGACAAAGTCACGTGTTTGAATTTTCAACTCTGTTTCCGTCTTGTCTTGGTCATTCAATCCTTTTAGATTTCATTTTGCATCTATCCTCTCTTTCTCCACTTCAACTCCAGGATTATAATGCGCTCTTTGGTTCGGAGACATGAAACCAGTGCATTTATCATCGTGAGTTTGAGTAAACTGATGACGGAGGTAATTGCCCAATTGTCACTGCTGTTTATTATGGCAATAATCATCACTGCAGTAGCCGATAATGCTAGGTATCCAATGTCCAACGTAGGGTGTAAACGCATAAAAACTCATAGGTATGATGTTATTGGGGTTTGGCTCAATTGTTGGAAACGATTTTATTCACATCTTCCTGAAATCGAGCGAGTCATGTATCATTCTTATTTTCAGAAAATGTTATAATGATTAAATAATGCATAATTTCTTCCATAATTCAATCTGGGCATGTTTAATACTCTTGAACCATGAGAAAGTGGAATACTCTTAGGGTTTGTTTACATTTTATCAATTCTGGAAACAATGATTCATTTGAACAAATTTATGAAAGTTAAATGACATTACCACTTTTCAGGGTTTTTGTTTTTTAAATGATTTAATGCGAGATGCATACTGAAGAATTATTGCGTTGTTTTATACAGTTCTGGATACTGAGTTTCGTCCTTGTTCGAAACACAAATTTCTGTGCTAAAACTTCAGCGCTTGTATCATTGGTTTGATAAATGACAGTCTTGTTTCCGGTAGATTGAAGTTATGAAAAACATAGTTGACATGATGAAATGGATATCATTTTTGTTTGGCAAATAAACCGCTCGTTGTTTGAAAACAATTCTGTCTATATTTTATGATTGGAATCATATCTTCTGTTTTGACTGTTAATTCGATTGATACAATTCAAGTGAAATTCATAAATGCATGTGAAATGATTATTGGTATGAATATTCAATTTGAATGTTGTTTTTAAGAATGATGAGAATACAAAACAGGAAATGTCTGATACAGAATGAACCTGAGTTTGTTGATTTGGGTCAAATCAAACGTTCCAACTTCCTCTGTAGCTCAAACTATGCTGTATCTAAAGGATCAGCCACCTGCAAGTTCTCCTGTATCCTTTGAAAAAATGTTAGGCCTGACAGTGATGATAAGTATAAATTCATTTTTTTTATTGTTTTCTGATATCATTGTTTTAATGATTAAAATAGGTTAATTCGAGGATTATGGAGATGAGGATTATGTGGAGCATTCATGGCTGGAATGGAGGAAGCAATTGTGACTCATATGATGAGGAAATATTTGATGTTCATATTTTGTGTGACTTTTTGAAAGTCAAATTCACAGGTGTCCTTTTAAGAGATATGTACTCCTGAAGTATCTCAGTCCCTTGATTTTTGCAAAACATTTCTATTTTCAGCATGATTTGTTAATGACTCATCTCTTCCGAAGAAAGACTATTTAAACAATTCTTTGGGAAGAGTAAACGGGGTCGATAGTTTGGGAGAAGGGGGAGACAAGATCACTATACACTTTTTCTATGACCTAAGACAATTTTTTATTGATAGTTACAGCACTTTTGACTGGTGATATCCATATATATATTTACAGTATTTATATTATGCAAATGTACTTATGATATCGTTTGATCTTGTCACTTCTTTCTGCAGTATTTATGTTTTGACATTATTTCTTTAATGAATTATGCAAATACATCATGTATAACTGTCGACTTATGCTGGTTTTAATTTGCTGATATATGTCACATAGTAGATTTGGTGTTTTCACCATGTTATATGTGATTTAATTGTTCACTGTGTTGTCTTGTTAAATTTCAGAATTTATTCTGAATGTTTTTCAGGATTACAGTAGCGTTATTCGCAAATTGATTTCAGGATTAATGTTTCTTCACTCCTGATCAGGATAGGACAATTAGGTTAGGTTAATGGTAGTTTTTCTTTATGCAATTTTACAGGAAACCTATTGGATCAGATCGTCACATTTATGTTTCGATAAGTCATCATTTCAATCATGTTATTAATGTACACCTTTTTATAGTGTAATTTATGTAAATTGATTGAATTTGTTAATATTTCATTAATTATTTGTTATTGTATTCATAGATTAATTTTCTTTATTAGGTTGATTACAGTAGTTAGTTGTGTAAATATATCAAACTAATTCAGTAATTATCTTTAATAGTTTGTTGTGTATATCTATAGGTATACTATAGATCCAGTTAACAAGTAGTGGTTTTAGTTCTTCTTTTTAAGTCTTTTCTTGTAGCTAGGAGTAGTTTAGGGAAGGAAACGGGGCCTTAAACCCGTCAGAGGGAGCTACTCAATGACTGAGAGCATATTTGAAAACTTTCTGATCGGGTTGTCTCTCGGTTGACAATTGTGCCAAATTCGTCCCGTCAACAGTGTATCAACTGTTATATATTTAGATTAATTTCATCTTGTTTAAAGTCTACTAGTAGATTGTAAAAATTGATCCTTGATCCAATAATTTAGATTAAAAACTCAAAGGGATTCGATCTCAAGACTTGTAATGTAATCTAGCGTATTAGATCGAGGTTTTGTACAACCTAGAGTAGCCACGACGTGGACTTACAACCCTGCATTGATTGGTTTATGATTTTATTATAAACTACCCTTCGGGTCTGTTATAGATTAGGAAATATATAATTATAGTGTATAAATAAGGATCTTTGATACGTACTTTTTCTTCACCAATCTATAAATATTATGGGGATAATATTCTAGGATTCTTGTATAAGTTATCTTTCTCTAGAATAACCTATGGAGAAAACTTCTTATGGCTTGGGGTACCACAATATACAGAGTAACCGCAGAAATCAATCCTTTCCCATATGTAAGAGAAACAAAACATCTAACACTAAAGGATCTTGAAACATACCTTATTCTGGATGGTTGATGTAGATCCTCGTCGAGCTTTTCCACTCTCGCTTGTATTATCAATTTGCTCTCTCAACATTCAGCAAACAAGACAAGCATGATATATAATGGTGTTAGACCTACTCTAGAATATATAATCAATAACATATAAGCATTTAAAAGCATCCATGGATTCAATACTCATTTAAATACACATTATTGGATAGGAAAAGATATTTCTATTAATATAAATAAGAGATTACAATAGTGACAACCTTTATCGGCACGTCTGCGAACTGGAGAAATTGAGTCCTCCACTTGGGCCTCCACCACTTCAATCGTTAATATCTTGAAAGCAAGATCACAAGAAAAGGTGAGCTTGGGAAGAACACAAAGTGCTCCAAGGGACAAAGGGATGCAAACTAAAGTATAAGCTTCGGCAACAATGGACTATAGTTTTCTTGCTCTTCAATTCCTCCCCTTTCAATGTATCCAAAGGGTTCCTTATATAGTGCTTCAATGGGGTAATGGAAGGTCAAATCCAAGCAATCTCAAGGCATATGGAAGGCCAAGAGACAAGTGACTCGAATCCACATCAAGGAAAACTCCAAAACTATGTGGCCTTTTGCACACATCCCGATGTACGTGGGTTTGAGGGTCATATCCGCATATATACACGAGAATAGGTTTAAAAGTCACATATGGAAAATAATGCATGATTTTAGGGATGATCTTGGAAACATCAAAGGTGAAAAAATGGTCCATGGGGTCCAAAGAGTCTCCAGAGGGACAGGGAAGGCCATAAATGTGTGATCCACCATGCATGGTAAAATCAGCTGTAACATATGCCCCCTGATGTGTGAGGTCAGAGGGGTGATACGATGGTTGAAATAAATTAAAATTCCATCCCAAAAGTGGAGTGATGAAGAACAAGGTGGAAGAACCAACCATCCAATAGTATAATACAATAATCAAACTCTGCACAAAACTGCAAGTACATATACCAGTCCCTAATACATAAGAATACAATGGCCATGAATAGGCATGATACAAAATATGACATGTGTGGTCATCGCCACGTACAATATAGATAGATTAGAATATCCATGATGAAGATATACAAAGGATCGTGATCTCCATAATGGTTGAATATATCTGACATACACTGGAATCAAATCACGAGAGCTTAAATCCCATGAATACTGGCACGATCAAGGAGGTAGCATATATGAAGTGCCACTAGTATGGAAGGTCTTCTACACAATCCGCTATGAGTACATGTCCTACTATGTGAATAGAGGTGTCGAGGTCGAACATAGTAGTCCATCGTCTGATTACCAGTCATTGATGTATACCATTAACAGACACGATATCACCCACCGATAATGAAAATGGGAATCAAGGTACTAGAGTCCAAACTAACAAGTGTGAATAAATGTGTTGAGGTCAAACACTTAAGAGACTCCATCGATCAGGGGACATTTATGTATTCCCAAAACTGTCAATGGAAAGATAACCTACCACTGATGGCTGCAAGTCTCAAGGCACTCAAAATGACTCTAGATTCCTATCCCAGAATAAATGATCTGAAGTCGATGGGATGAAATCCACTGGAATGAGGGAATTAAGGCATCCCTCATCATCCAACATGAGGTACTCAGCAAAGCTGTATAATGTGGAAGGACTCGATCATAATGTGCATGAACCAATACCAGTACCGAGAATGACCGACATGCAAATTCAAGAAAATTGAGGAATGGATGACTCAAGCTTCAACTTCCTTCAAACAAGAGAATAAAGGTGAATGGCGACTGAATGTAGGCAGCATAGACTTGATATACAAAACTGGGACATCTCTGCGATACAAGAGGCATCGACAGAGGCTCCATAGGGACTGGAAGCTAAACCAATCGGTGGATATAAACTTAGAGAAACGAGTTCAGCTCCTAAAGTCAAACTATTAACCCAACTAATGGATGTGATGTATAGTGCTCTGTTCGAGGGCAACACGACTCGAATACTACCAAAGATAACATCTTTTCCTATCTGGATTTTTGGTTTTTTTTTTTTGGACTTTTTCAAATATTTTGAAAATCTTGAAAAAGAATAAAAGTGCTTTATAGTTACATATTAGGAGAAGACGAGTGTCAAGGAAAAAAAAAACTAGTTCCAAGCAGTGGAACATACCTATGCTCAATGTAAGGACACATGTGTACGATAACAACACTCGGGGGAATTACCCTCCCAGTAAAAAATGGGGAATCAAGCTGCAAAGTATATGTAAAATGGCTATGCGTGGCTATACATGAGACAATCTTGGGCTATATAGCTAATAATAAAAGTCAAGGAAGCCAGCATAAGTCTCAGTGAGGTAAGAAAAACTCATGATAATGCAATTATAACTTGACATAAGGGAGTCTTGGGGAAAAAGGGCAGCAAACAGATCAACATGAGTATGAGGCTCTTGCGCAAAGTCATGGTGATACTATATAGAGGACTCCCACACCTTAAAGGAAAAATGTCGGCATGGGTGCCAAATGCAAAATGGGAACTAACTAGGGTACCCATGTATGGTCAAGCTCTACCATTCCCATCATGTCACTTCTAAAAGAAACAAGAAGGTTTCGTGACAAGATAGAATGGGTTCGTACCTAAGGTTAAAATGGAAGGGTCAAAAGGAAATGCATAAGTGCAAGCGCATGTGATATCCTAACCTATATGCCAGTTCAGACATAATACCTATGATTGGCACGAACCAGTCGAAACCTCAAAGAGAGTGTACAAAAACTGGACCCTATATGATGACCATATTAGTCCAAAACAACCCAAATAGTCAATAAAGAATCCAAACTATAGGATATAGGGAGGAATGATCATGACAGCTGAACCCAAAGGAAACAACACAGTGAATGATGGGACATAAAAAGGGAACGTAAGGTGTAGACCCAACATTCATGCATCCACTACCACCCCTGTGAGGGTGACCACCAATGTAAAGACCAAGAGAAGGGAGTCAACATCCTCCAAAAATAGAGTAGAGGGCAGAATGTGACCACTCCCAAATCTATGAGCAGGGTAAGGGGTTGTGATGCCCCCAAGTATGACACAGGGTCCGCACTAGGACCAAGGATGGGTGATAGGATACCAGGCATGCCGAAAATAAAAGGACCCAAAATCAAGAGAGCATAAATATACTTAAGTAACCACGATCCCAAAGGCCAACTAGCGCACAAAGAGCACACTCCTAAGAAAATATACAGCCAAAATACAAGCAAAACAAGGGGAGGATATGTGAGCTCTTGAATGAATAAGGTATGTCTCGCCTAGGAGAGGCTCAAAACTCCCATACACTACAAGCGAAGGTATGTAACCAATTATAGTGGCCCTCAGCTTTAACACATAAAGCAACTGTGCTGTCTGACCTCTACCTGGTCGGGACATCTACAGAATAACCTCTGCAAGTACCCCTTGTGATACCTAGGTAATACAACTAAGGTCACCCAATATAACCAATGCTCAGGCGAACAGTCGCAGGCAGGATCAACCATATAGTCAGGGTAGCAAAGCCCGAAACTCTCGAAAGAGCCCCTAGATACGAATACAATCCTAGAAATATCTCTGGTGCTACTCAGTTACAACCAGGGGTCATCCCAATCATAACCGCTCACACTGCCTCGTGCTTAACTCCATTGTAAGAGGAGGATCCTAAGAACACTAATTATATAAAGTAATTTCACACTCTCACCTAGATAGACACATAAATGTTTCATTTAGTGGTCTTAGAGAATTTACTCACATTGAACTATTCCAAGACCCTAAAACATAATCTTGTTGGTGCACCCTATAAAACAAAAGAGTGTAATTCATTTTATTATGCGTTGATTTTAAATGGCTATAATTACTCATAGGGAAATGATCGTGCAACTAATGAAGTTATGACTCAGTAGTGAAGTAAATATGCACACCATAACAAACAATGCTAAGTGCAATCTTTGTCAAATAAAAAATAGGGTATGCCACTACATGAGATGCATAAATATATATTCCTTTCTGAATGCTAATGCAATCCTTCCTATATGAAAGCCTAAATAAAACTCTCATCCAAGCAATCCAATGCAAGTACCTCCTAAAATCCATGCAAAAAATGCAACTACCTTGTATTTTTCAATATAAAATAATGAAAAATGCAATAAAATTCATCTAAAACTCTCAGTCTCTGCAACAAGTATAAAACACAAGCCCAACAAGACACCAAGAAAAAAAAGAGTAATGCACTAATGGAAAAACAAAAAGGATAAATGAATAAAACTACTTTCAAATAAAAATCAATGAAAAAGTGGTCTTTGGTCATAAAAGAAGCATCCAACAGACAACATCAGACCCATGGAAGACCCAACCACACTCACAACCCACCCAACAACTTCCCACAACATCAAACTCACGAAAAGGGAGGATGTACATGACTGTTTAAAGAATAGCTGCGTATATACATGACTTTTGGCCAAAAAGTTGCATGTGTACGCGGATTTTGGCCAAAAACCTACATGTATGCACGACTTTTGGCCAAAAATCCGTGTATGTACGTGACTTTTGGCCAAAAACCTGCGTATACAGAGAAGACAGTGGTAAAAAGCAGGCTAAGGGTCAAACCATTAAAGGGGAGTGTTAATGGATGAACATACTATAAAATGCAACACAGAAACAAGGAGAAACAAAGAGCAAGTCAAGAATATCAAGCACATTGTGCCCCCAAACCCTAAAGAAAAAAAAGGAACATCCCCAGTGGAGTCGCCAATTCTATTACGGAGAAAAATTCCTATGGCTTGGTGTACCACAACAGACAGAGCAACTACAGAAATCAATCCTTTCCCATATGCAAGAGAAAAAAAACATCTAACACTAAAGGATATCGAAACATACCTTATTCTAAATGGTTGATGTAGATCCCTGTTGAGATTTTCCACTCTCGCTTGTATTAGCAATTTTCTCTCTCAACATTCAGCAAACAAGACAAGCATTCTATATAATGGTGTTAGACCTACTCTAGCATATAAAATCAATAACATATAAGCATTTAAAAGCATCCATGGATTCAATACTCATTTAAATACATATTATTGGAGAGGAAAATATATTTCTATTAATATAAATCAGAGATTACAATAGTGACAACCTCTGTCGGCATGTCTACGAACTGGAGAAACTGAGTCCTCCACTAGGGCCTCCACCACTTCAATCCTCCATCTCTCGATAGCAAGTTCACAAGCAAAGGCAAGCTTGGGAAGAACACAAAGTGCTCCAAGGGACACAGGGATGCAGACTCAGGTATAAGCTCCGGAAACAATGGACTATAGTTTTCTTGCTCTTCAATTCCTCCCCTTTCAATGTATCCAAAGGGTTTCTTATATAGTGCTTCAATGGGGTAATGGAAGGTCAAATCTGAGCGATCTCAAGGAATATGGAAGTCCAAGAGACAAGTGACTCAGATCCACATCAAGGAAAACTCCAAAACTATTTGGCCTTGTGCACACATCCCGATGTACGCGGGTTTGAGGGTCATTATATCCACGTATATATGCGAGAATAGGTTTAAAAGTCACGTATGGCAAATAATGCATGTTTTTAGGGATGATCTTGAAAACATCAAAGGCACAAAAATGGTCCATGGGGTCCAAAGAGTCTGCAGAGGGATAGGGAAGGCCATAAATGTGTGATCCACCTTGCATGGTAAAATCAGCGGTAACACTGCCATTTTATGTGATCGGTTTGTAAACATGCTTTTTTATGATGTTGTTGTTGGGGTGCGCACCTTAACGGTCCCTAATTTTGGTAACTCCGTGCTTGTTTTGGAAGTTGTAAGCAGAGTTATGACTCAAAACAGTCTTAGGGGTGTCGAGGTTGAGTAAAAACCTTCTTTTTGTAATAAACCCATGGTTTAAGTCTAGGGTTTAGGGTTTGGGGTGCCCATGGTTTAAGCCCATGGTTTTGTAATAAGTGCACTATAAATAAGCACTCTTGTAAAGAAGTCAGTTTAGGCTTTTGATGTCAGATGAATTAATGCAAAGCTAAGGCTTGTTTTGTAAGAAGATTAAGTCATAGCTGTGTGCGTGGATGATCTCTGCAGCTGTGTGCGCAGAGGGTTTTGGGTGATTAAGGAAATCTGCAGCTGTGTGCGCAGAGGCCTGCAGCTGTGTGAGCAGCTTTAAGGACTTGAAAGGATCCGTAGCTGAGTGTGTAGATCAAAACTGTGGTTTTAGTAAAGAGTTGAATAAAACGTAGTTCTGTGTATGTAGCCCCTACACTGGGGGTGAACCACGTTATATCTGGTGTTGTGGTTCTTTGTGTTGTTTCTGTTATGTTCTTTCATGCATTGATAAACATATATCTGATAAATAAGATCACTGCTAACATAATAACTTCGTTGTGAATTCCCAGTAAAGGGTTAAGCAAGTCAATGTCTGTTTAGTTAGCTGCGAATTTATATATATGAATGTTGAATCTCTGTGTTATATGAATATAAGTTATTAAAGGCTAAAGGTACAGTAATATCCCTCTTCTGTTTGCAGAAACCTGATTCTGCGGCATCCCATAGCTGTTTCGGTTAAGACTGCAACCTGTTCGCAGGTTGTTGCCGGAAGGGCCAACACTGTGGGTCTTTTGTTGGTGCGAAGTTAATAGTATAAAGCTCGGGTTTGCCCTATAGCCCAACAAATTGGTTCCATTGTCAGTTGAACTCAGTATCTGCTTAAGAGGGGTTTACGTCGTACCTCGAGGGCTATGTTCTGGTGACCTTCTATGAAGGAAATCGGTGATTGGCTTGATGCGACTTATCTGAAATTCGCTGAGCAAGAGAACAAAGATCCGCGTCGTAGTGCAAATGACTTTTTACAAAGGTATGTTTTCTATGATGTTTATGAAAAAAAATTTGGTAGTATCCACATAGAGTTGCACCAATGGTTATTCAAGTTAACAGAGTGAAGGACGAACTTCCAAGAACATCAGTTTTCTGATTGGACCCCCGCAAGAAATAATATACTGAAAAGGGTGAACAACGAGATATCCCGCGCTATTGATTTCTGGACAACACGAACCCTTGAAGCATTTGTGACGGAGTTCACCATCGACACGAGTACTTCCTTTAGTGAAGCCGAGCGGAGGTTTTTCAAAGGACCAAGGGGTAATTTTTTGAATTCATTTAGTTTGAGAATTAAAATGCTATTATCTGAAAAAGGCATATTGCTAATTGAGTCAAACTGTTAGATTTAGTATTACTAACCTAAGTTTTCAAGTGAAAATACCTTCGACAAGAAAAGTGGTTTGCTGCAAAGTGGAAAAAGTTACAAGAGATATTTTGGATCCTGTTCCCAGGGTCAGCATACCGAGTATTCCCCTGTAAATCCCGTAGACTCAGAACCCGAAGTAACCCCTTCTGTTGGAAACCCTCCAGTAACCCCGCAGCAAAGACCTATTATCCCTGAGAACCCGTCGCAGTCTGAAAGTCAACCTAGCCCGAGTATTCCTCTCGCAGGTCAGTCTACCCCAGTAAGTTCCCCCCCACCTACTTCCAGTCCCCCTCCCTCCCCCCCTAGACCTGTGATGGCCCATATGAATGATGACATTAAGCTCCTTGTTTTCAAAGTAACTGGATCAAAGGATCCAAAACAGTTCTGGTTTTTATGTGAAGCAGTGTGGACTGCTAAGAACATTATGGATCAAGATACAAAAAGAGCGAAGATGGTTACTTCTTTCAGAGACCGCACTCTGACCTGGTTCATGAAGTTTTCCAGCACTCATAACCATGCATTGGCTGATATAAAAGAAGCAATGATAAAGGAATTTAAGAAGCCGAAATCCGAGTCGTAGTGTATCACTGAATTGAACGAGATTCAGCAGAGGCGCGGCGAATCAGTGTGGGACTTTGATCAGAGATTCAAAGTTCTGCTAGACCAAGTCAGTTTCACCATCATACTTGCGCAGCACAAGGAATGGTTCATTGCAGCGTTGCTACCACAAATCAGAACTCCACTCAGGAAACAGAAGGTTGCTGACCAGCAGGAGGCTCTGGAAATCGCGATGAAGCTTTAAACCGCTCCTGTCGAAGACAATTCTGGTATCGCTCAAATCCAAGCACAGTTGGCAGTGATGGCTTTGGAGCTTCGCGATATGAAGAAAGGAAAAATCGGTCGCGAAGAGGTTTTGTGTACACAATGTCGGACAGAGGGTCATGCCAAGGAACAGTGTCCTGTGGTAAGAAATTACCTGAATACTGGTGCGCCAAACCCGTTTAACCCACAAGTCCTATATTGTGAGCTATGCAGAACAACAGGCCAGCATCGACCTGAAGACTGTTATCTGCTACAGAGGTATGGGAGAGTACCTAAGAAATCATATTGTAAATTCTGTAAGTCCATAGGACATAATGAAGATGAGTGTCACAGTTATGACCTCATGCGAGAACGCACCTACGACACCTATCGGGTACAAAATGAGGGACAAAGCAATGATGGCTATGGTTACCGCGGTGGTGCATCAGGTAGAGGTGCTTTTGGAGGACGTGGTCGTGGTGGCATGGCTAGACGAGGAAGAGGCCAGGTTGTGTGTTACAACTGTAACCAGGCCGGGCATCTAGTGAGAGACTGTCGGAACCCAACTACCACATGTCGATATTGTCGAGCAGTAGATCATGTGATCGAGCAGTACCCGCAGTTGATAGCTAAGATTCAAGAAAGAAACAGTGTCCCTACTCAGAATATTCAGATGATTTTCGTCGAGCCAAGACCTGCCCCAACCATTAATGTTTTTACCCGGAGTGGAGCTACGACGGAAGCACAGAACAAGGAGAAACAGCCTGTCGAGGCTTGGGTTAGGAAGGCCCCAGAAAAAATCCCTGCATTTTATGTCGAAAGAAAAAAAGAGACATTTATGGTAGCCACGAGAGACTTTGCTGACCCCAACACATCAATAATACCTGCGCAACAACCTCAGTAGCAGTCGCAGATGCAAGAAGCTTCGACAGACCAAGTAAGTACACTGTCCTCCTTTTTACAGAGTTGTCTGAAGCTCCTAAGAAATCAGAATGCTTTAAGTGAGTTGCAGAAAGTTGTTGCTTCCTGTGAACCTCAGCAAAGTTCTGGTCAGGCAAAAGCTATTAATAGAGTCAGGAGAACTGGCAGGGAAATGAGATTGAATGCTCAGATAGGAGAGTATGATATGACTGTTGTTATCTTGGACCTAGGATCAGAGGTAAATGTATTAACTAAGCAAACTTGGGAAAAAATAGGAAAACCTACCCTTGATTGGTCCCTTATACAGTTGAGATTAGCCAATCAACAGAATATTGTGCCCCTAGGAAGACTCCCTAGTGTACTAGTAGATATTGATGGAGTCAGTACCTTAGCTGACTTTGAGGTAATTGAAATAATTAATGACAGCAACCCCTATCCCGCACTACTAGGCATTGAATGGGCAATAGATAATGATGCAGTCATCAACTTGAAGAAGAGACAGATGACTTTCGAAGGGAAAGGAATGAGAGTCATAGTCCCATTGGACCCTTCTTAAGGAGAGAGATACACAGATCTAGTAAGAGATGAAGACCAGGATGCTTTGGACCACATCTATAATATCACAGCTAAGGAAGAAGATTATGTCGATCCTACTGCTGAAGGTATCATGGATTGGCAGTGTGACAGCTCCTGCATGACGGATTCAGATGATGGGTTAGAAAACTGGCAGAACGGACTTTATGAGCTGCATGGACATACATGTTCCAGAATTTCCAAATCTATCAGATGGCTTGGTGTGCAGAAAAGGGAGACTCTAGATTCAGTATTCAAAACCACAGTAGCCAGACGATGGAATGGCCCTCAGGAGAACAGTCCTAGTGGGGAAGCTCGTCAGAAGTTCCTTCGCCTGAGAATTATGGATCAGACCCGGGAGGTGCAAAGCAGGTTTGATGGGAAGACTAGCCCTCAGGAATATGTGGCACAGTGCTATGAAGCATGGCAGCATGTACCTCAGGAAGTATGGGTACATAGGTTTGTACATACTGTGGAACCAATAGAAAAGAACTGGTACGCGGAGGCTGAGCTTCGCCAGGATACTGTAAGTTGGGATCCTCTTGTTGATAGTTTTGTGCTTACCTTTTCTACTAATGAAGTTTGTCCAGCTTTAGATGCAGCTATCAGGTTGGTCCATACTAAGGTATTGGATGCTCAAGAAATAGTAAAATATCGGCCTGATGGGACAGCACAAGAAGCTCATGCAGTTGAATATTATAACCTCGCAATTGATGAGGATGATGATCTGCGCAATATTGGCATTCTTGAGTCAGAAGAACACTGCGACGTACACAGACTAGCAGCCGAAGCCCTTGAAGTGACTCAGCCCCTGAAGACGCGGACAGTCAACATTGGATCAGAAGACCAGCCTAAGTATGCTACCAGTGGAGATTATTGGGAGGAAGACACGGCAAGCAAAGCAACCCAACTTCTCCATGAGTGTCGGGACTTAGGTCTGAGGAAGTTCCTGAAAATAAGAGGAATCAATGAAGCTGTGGATGGAATTTTTTCATGGGTCGAAGCTTGACTCCATGTCGCAGATGGTGTCCAGCGGTGTCGAATATCCTTATTAACGCACAGCCACAGCTATTGCTTGTGCCGAAGAAGGAAAGGTCTGTCGAAACTTAAAAAATGACCGTTAGACGAAATCAAATTTGGCGGCGCCGGTACGTTCTCTATATTAACTGCCTGTATTAATGCGATCTTGGAAAATATACCGCCGTTTGGACAAGATCTCTATCAGACTTGGTGCCATCAATGCACAGTTATGACAGATTTCGGGGATAGATTCTATAAGAAGACACCCACACCCGTAAGGTTCGCATTCTCCAGGTTCTTAAGTTTTACAATTGCATCCATGTCTACTGATCGTGAGTTCCAGGAACTATTGAGAGAGTTTGAGCAGACAGGGTTTCTGAACCTTTTCCACCAACCACTCACATCTGTTCCCCGTGAAGAAACTCCCCCGGCGCCGACTCAGCCAATGTAGACACGATCTTCCCGAAAGAAGTTCAAACCTGAATTTCATTCTAAGCATAATGAAGACCGCCATAAGCAATCAGGGAAAACACCAGAGGACCCCGAGATGCCTCCGTCTGGTTCAGCAGAGGTCCCACCGGTAGAAGATGAGAACATTGCACCGAAGCATCCACCATATCTTCCACCAGTTGGTCCAGGAGTCCAGCCACCTCGGCGACTAAATAAGTTCATATTACGCACCCCTTCGCTGCCCCCAGGTGTACAGTTGGTCAGGACCATGATAGGGAAAATAGATCGGCTTAAGTATGCCGACCATGACACGAATGATCATGAAAAGTTTCCACAGTTTGACCCAGCACAATACTTTCATTTTGTCAAATATCCAGAGACTAACGCGGCATTGCTGGAAGTAAAACAATGGGCTGATGGATTGGATCACGCTGGTCTGTTAAAGATGCTCGATGTTCCCCATTTTGGTCGTAGCACACAGGTGACCATAGTGGTCAAGTAGCTACTGGTATTAGTACATGACAGCCACCTATGGATAGGAGACAAGAAAATTCCTATTAATGGTGAGCTCATTCATAGGATCACAGCCTTACCAATAGCAGGACCTGATCCGGGGACCGAACTTCCTTCAAAGCATGAGGACACGAAGCTCGCACAAAGCATGAAGGAACGCTTCGGCCTGAGGAAGGGAAAACGAGGATATCACACTTTCGCAATTCAACAACATAACATTCGCTTTGCAGTTGAGCTTCTAGCATGAAAGCTCATACGAAAGTGCAGACCATATGAAGTACCTGCCCCGGTTATCAAAATTGCGGTGAATTGTGCCGAAGGCTACAGTTACAACTGGGCAGCGTATATCGCGAAGGAATTCCTTGAAGACGTCCGCGACCCGCAGGAGAAAGGTAGGCCCTTTCACTATTTCTGGTTGATAGTCCTTATCGCCCTGATAGGATGGCATGAACCTACCGAGGCGCAGTTTGCTACTATACCTCCAGACTTGCCTAGTGCAGTACGGTACACCTCTTTGTGGGTTTCCCAAGATAAAACATTACAGCAGATGACCAACTGTGTATTTTCCTTTTATATGATGAGTATCTCGTATGAGATCACGAAAACCCCTCGGCTCATTAATGAGTTATTCTCTCAATATGACGACGTAGCCCATTTTAGCGCCGACATGCATCATATTTTCATCCAGGCCCGCGCGGATCAGAAGCATCAATGGTTTAAGTTACCATATGTGGTGACCAAAGAAGACATCCTCACAGTCGTTCAACAGTGGCTGGCGGAATGGTTGAAGGATGCAGGGAAAAAACCCACCATTCCAGTTCCCCTAGTTACTAATCTGGGCACAGGCCCTAGTCATACAAAGACCCCCCTGAAGACAGTGAAGAACAAACTGAGTCACAGCAGAGTGAAAGCGACTAGGGTGGAGACGATAGCAATGACGAAGAATAAGGAGACTCGGTTAACACTATTTAAGACCCTAATCAGCAGGATAAGTGCAAGACGCCAGAGCCAAAATAAGTGAACAAACCCCAGTCCCGAAAGAAAACGAAGGCATCAAAGGACAAGAATATTGACGAGGAGCCCAGCCTGACAAGTGAGAAGCTTGATCAGGCTCTCTCGAGGTCCACAGAAGTTCTCACCAAGAAATGGTCAGAATTTGCAGCTACACAACTGCATGCCATCACCGGTGTAGCAAAACACATTTCGGAGTTGAAGGACTTCGCAAAAAAATCACTGACTGCCGCTTCAACAAGCACTGTCCCAATAAGCGCGCCGCCAGACCTCAAGCAATGGCTGGCCAGAGACAACAAAGGCCAAGTCTCGAGTGCCACCCTCATATTAATGGATGCAGCATATCGTCCGGAGATGAGTATGAAGGTTGGAATTGATTACACTAACATGTCCATGACGGAGCTACATCTCTGTCAGTTAGTGATTATGAAGGAAATCCAGGCACGCGACCAATATTCGCAAATGCAGTTGGAAAATGCCATAAGTAAGCAGCAGGGCTTCACCACACAGCTAGAGGCAGCGGAGCAGAGAAAGAGGGATGCAGAACGTAAGCGCATTACCCTGGTACGAGTCTTGGATGAGGCATGTCGAAGTCTTCCTGACTTCGACGTATAGCTGGTGGAAGAACCAGAACAAAGATTAGCCAGGTTGAAATATTACGCGCAACAGTCCCGTAGTTAAATAGAGAAGCTCAAAGTAGAACATTAGGCTCAGATTGCGGAGCTTCAACTCCACATCAACCCGGAGAGCCCACCAGAGGTCAAGGAGCAACACCGAGTCGACATTCAGGCCTCCGCAGCAAAAATATCAGATATTGTGAGCAGCGCAGGGAAGCTGCTAGAAGACAGTGTTGAGGCCTGGACCACCCTGCAAAAACATCCAGAAGTCGGACAGCTGCAAGAAACCATCAGGCAGCGACAGACAGAGTTGGATACAGTAAAAGCGGAAATTAATACTCTGCCGCATATGGAGAAAATTCTCAAGGTAAAGCGAAGCAATGAAATCTAGTAGGAAAAGGAGTCATGCCGAGCAAAAGCAACAGATGTAGAAAATTCTATGCAGCCACTTATCAGCGAAGCTTTCGAGTTGAGTACTGCTGTGGACACCCAACTCAAAGTTCTGAAGGAATATGCTCCATTTGCGCAGACAAACGCCATCGAAGCATCAGCCGCAGTATTGCAGGGGTTGGTCGAAAAGGAGAAAGTCACCGACACTATCATGCATGGCCTCAACAAGCAGTTCGCTATCTTCGCTGATAAAGTTCGCCTACCAGAAGAGCAGCAGAGTGTCCCGGGACAGGCCACTGGTGAGTCTTAGGGGCCTGTAGGGGCGCGCACCTTAACGGTCCCTAATTTTGGTAGCTCCACGGTTCTTGTGGAAGTTGTAAGCGGAGTTATGACTCAAAACAATCTTAGGGGTGTCAGGGTTGAGTAAAAACTTTTTTTTTGTAATAAACCCATGGTTTAAGTCCAAGGTTTAGGGTTCGGGGTGCCCATGGTTTAAGCCCATGGTTTTGTAATAAGTGCACTATAAATAGGCACTCTTCTAAAGAAGTCAGTTTATGCTTTTGATGTCATATGAATTAATATGAAGCTAAGGCTTGTTTTGTAAGAAGGTTAAGTCCCAGCTGTGTGTGTGGAAGACCTCTGCAGCTGTGTGCACAGAGGGTTTTGGGTGATTAAGAAAATATGCAGCTATGTGCGTAGAGGCCTGCAGCTGTGTGCACGGCTTTAAGGACTTGAAAGGATCTGCAGCTGAGTGCGCAGATCAGAACTGTGGTTTTAGTAAAGAGTTGAATAAAACGCAGTTCTATGGATGTAGCCCCTACACTGGGGGTGAACCACATTATATCTGGTGTTGTGGTTCTTTGTGTTGTTTCTGTTATGTTCTTTCATGCATTGATAAACATATATCTGATAAATAATATCACTGTTAACATAATAACTTCGCTGTGAATTCCCAGTAAAGGGTTAAGCAAGTCACTGTCTGTTTAGTTAGCTGCGAAGTTATATATATGAATGTTGAATCTCTGTGTTATATGAATATAAGTTATTAAAGGCTAAAGGTACAGTAATATCCCTCTTCTGCTTGCAGAAACCTGATTCTACGGCATCCCATAGCTGTTTCGGGTGAGACTGCAACCTGTTCGCAGGTTGTTGCCAAAAGGGCCAACACTGTGGGTCTTTTGTTGGTGCGAAGTTAAAAGTATAAAGCCCGGGTCTGCCCTATAGCCCAACAATTGTCTAGATATTAATTTAACATTAGTTTGATTAAGGGACCTGTGTAGTTTAGTTATGGTATTCCTATGTAAATACTCACGATATTTAACAATGCTCTATACAAATCTTATTCAATGCTTAGTACTTAAATTAGTTAATTCATAAGTTCTAATACTATTATTGTTATTTTAAAATATTCATGTCTATAGTTAAGCTAAAATCTACAGATCTATATAATAATATTATATATTCTCGCACTATATATTTGTGTAGTGAATTTGGATAAACATTATATAAAATGGGTTCATTTGCTTAAATGGAGGAAATGCAGATCTATACTTATAAACAAGATTTGTAAATCTAGTCGCTAATTTAACTTTAATATGCAGAGTAAGAAAAAAAACTAGAAGAATGATGCCATTAAGAAATATGCAGTCGAAATATGGGAAAATTACTGTGTAGATTAGATATAAAATGCTTCCACTCCATTATGTGAAAAATACAAGTATAATCAACAATATATTAATAAAAACCATTAGAGTTAAGCTACTACAGATCGAGGAATTTAATATATTCTACAACATTAAAAATATAAGTATAAACCTAGAACCAACGTTGGGAAAACAAGAGTGAAGATATTGTTCCTCCCAACAAACTCCCAGATCAACCAAGTTACTTGCTCCAGAACCTCTGAGCATGTTCGTTGAACCACATGAGAAAAACCTCAATGCACCATCTCTTGCATTTCACTAATTTTTAATCCCCTGCTAGAATTTTATCATTCAAGCTAGCATTATGATCTTAGGATCTTTAACTGAGAGAATAATATGCACAGCAATAAAACACAAGAGAGAAGAGACACAAATAATTTTCCTAGGGGAAACCATAAAGGAGAAAACCCTGCAACTTACTCAGAGATAGAATCAGCACCAAAAGTAAAACCTGAAAACATAAAGATGATCCCTCGATAGCAATAGTCTCTCTCTTGTCCCAACAACTTCTCCTCTCACTCATGTGCCCCAATGAGTGAGTGTGTGTATGTGATAAATAGAGAGGCTCACTCTATATTTATATTCTTTCATTCACTTGAAACCCACTCCAACATGTCAGCCTCACTTAACAATTACTTACTAGAGCTGACATCTCTAGGGGTGTCTAATAACCCTAGTGCCCCATAACTTGTGGGGACTTTGCCCCTCCTCCCAACAAGGAGGGTTATCCTTAACACAATGGTGGGGACTATTGCCCTGACTTACAATGACTCACCTAGGGTCGACTTCTCTAGGATATTCTAATAACCCTAGGGCCCCACAACTGCGGGGACTTTGACCCTTGACCAATAGGAAGGTTACCCACAATGACTTGACATGACTTGTTTACATTATAGAAACTTCCTAGAATAAACATCAGGGTATGACATGACTCAATTACATTACAGACACATCCCATAATAAACATTGGGGTACAATACATAATATATATGGATGAATACATTTTGAAGTTACAATTACATCAACACTCCCTCTTAACTAGGAAGGTATTCTCTCGACACAATTTATCAGCACAAGTCTTCTTCTCTGTATCATCTGGATTATCATTGATTTTTCATCATGTTCATCTTCGATTCATCTTCATCTAGATCTGGATCATCACTCGATCTAGATCATCATCACTGGATCTGGATCATCACTTGATCTGGATCATCATGACTGGAACACCATCACTAGATCTGGATCATCACTCAATCTGGATCATCTCTAGTCTGGAACATCTCTGTTGGATCATCATCACAGGTGCTATCTCTTGATTCTTATAATCATAGGATGTTCTACAGAGAGAGCCATTTTTCATGTTGGTTGTAGGCCTAGCCTCCATGTAGGTCTTCTTCAACACTTATATCTGACCCTAAGTCAGAATGGCCGACCCAACACTTATATCTGATCATGTAGGAACCAATCCTATAATCATATCAGAAAGGCACGCCCAACACTCACATCTAACCATGTGGGAACCAATCCCAAAACCCTGTCAGAAAGGCCCAACACTCACATCTGACCATGAGAGGAACCAAACCAGCATTCATGTCAGAAAGGCTCTGCACTTACATTCGACACATGCGAGGAACCAATCCAACATAAATGTTTGAAAAGGCTCTGCACTTACATTTGACACATACGAGGGACCAATCCAACATACATGTTCGAAATGGATATGCACTTACATTCGACACATGCGAGGAACCAATCCAACATACATTTTTGAAAGGGCCCTGCACTTACATTCGACACATGCGAGGAACCAATCCCACATACATGTTTGAAAGGGCTCTGCACTTACATCTGCACATGCAAGGAACCAATCTAGCATGCATGTCAGAAGGGCTTGCACTCACATCTAATCATGTAGGAACCAATCCTATAGTCATATCAGAATGGCCCTCAGTCCCAGACTGAGCTACCTGGTAACTGACCAGGTGCCTCCATTCCAATAATGGCATTCAGTGCTTACTTCTGATCATGTAAGAACCAATCCTACAGTCACATCAGAATGGCTCAGCACTCATATCTGACATGGAAGTAACTAATCCTCTCACCATGACAGAACAGCTTAGCCCTTACATCTAACCATGGAAGGAACCAATCCTCTCACCATGTCAGAATGGCTCTGGGTCTCATCATTTCCCCTTGGAGGAAACCTCGATCTAGAGAACACCAAGCTTCTCCCTGAAGTACTCAAACTTCACCCTAGCCAATGGCTTCGTCAACACATCATCTATCTATTCCTCCATCACAACATATTGGAGCTTCATTGCTCCCCTCTGCACCATATCCATGATATAGTGATACTTTATCTCGATATGCTTCGACTTGTCATGGAACACAAATTTCTTCGAAAACTTCACACAACTCTGGTTTTCGCAATGAATACAGGTAGCATCAACTAGAGATCAAATAAATCAGATAGTAGCTTCCTCAGTCATACTGCCTCACAACTAGCTGAACAAGCTGTGACATACTCTATTTCAGTTGTACTCAGTGCCACATAGGACTGCTTCCTGCTAAACCAAGAGATCACACCTGAACTCATACTGAAGAAACACTCTGAAGTGTTCTTCCTATCGATCGCACTTCCCAATGTGAATCAACATAACCTTCCAGGTTAATCTTCTGATTCATATCATACTTGAGCCCATACTCAATTGTACCCTTTGCAACCATCAAGTGATTGTGTCTCAATGTGTTCACAGCAAAGAAAATATCGGGTCTTATATATTTCCGGGTACATCGATGAACAAATCATCTGATGATACATCGTGGCATCAACCAACTCTGATGAAGCAACAATCAATAGCTTCAATTTTGATTCCATAGGTGTGGTCATGCAGTCCATCATCTTGAACCTATTCAGGATCTCTACTCCATACTTCCCTTGTCCACACCTCCATGCCTAGATCATAGTGCATCGACACATAACAGGAGCATCACTGGTCTTCCTCCTTCAACCTTGAAGCAAAGGTTGCAATCCACTTTACTCTCAGTAAATCCTAAAGTCATCAGTAATCTATCCATCCTGTCGTATCATGCCGAACCTCAGGATCTTCTGCAGTCACTCCCTCTGAAGTATCACACTTCCTCTATCTTTCATACTCTATGCACTGAAACATTTTGTACTAGAGTGACAAGTAGATTCCTCTGCTACTAATATTTTATGTATCCATCCAGGATCACTGGATACCAAGATCCTCTATCTTGAACTTTTTCAAAATTTCTTCTCATACCCATCTATGAGATTGTCATCCTCTATCAACCTTGTAGCATAGGTTCAGATCTTCATCAAGCTCATCATGTATGTGTTATCCGATTGGTGTTTTCTGAACTTGTACAAGGTCTTCTTTCACTTGCACACATGATTCTACCTGTCATGTGTCTTCACTCCCACTAGCTGCAAATGTCTCTTCGTAGTCTATGACTTCTTTTCATGAGAAGTCTCATGCTACGAATCTTTCCTTGTATCCCACAATGTTTCCATCTACTGCATGATGGAACTATGAAATTTCCTTCATATATCGATATTGCATTCTAGACATCATTCTTAATGAACCAGTCTTTCCTTTCTTCTTGGAAGGTTCTGCATCAATGATGTCACTGCATTCGTCATATTATTTTTCATCCTGAACTATCGTTACTTGTTCTTCGGAACAAGTCTCATTCTTCTTTGCTTGTAGGTAATTATGTATGCGATCTTTCCTACAAGTCAAATGCATTTGTATGGTTAGAAACATTTCATAAGGAATATTCATACTAGAAAATTCCTATGCATAAATATATGATCATGCAACTACTTTTAGCCAATACAACATTCATCCATATTTCACGGAAACGTTTCTGGATTCCTTTCATCTCTACCAGGACAACATTGAGATTGTGCACTAATCCAATATGTCAGCAAAGAGATTTCATTCTAAGTAGCAATGGAGAGTTGTATATCACCACGAGCTACTTACCCATCACATGCATATTAGTAGTATACTTTCATTAATGCAAACATTCTATCATGCATAATACATCAACTGAATATAAACAAATGCATAACAAAAAAACAATATCATGAAATGACAATTGAATACTTATCTTTATTTATTTCGTGGGTAGACTCCTCCTTGAGCCTTCAGCTTAATCATCTTCTTCATTCATAATAGCATCATTTCTTATCCAAATGCTAAGATGGATAAGAGGTTCTTAAATAGGTGTGTTCTTCATATTCCTCATCACTTGAGGGGTCTTCTTTGCATGGTTAGAGCTTGATCTTCAGTTGCTCTCATCTTCTTTTCTCTTATTATCAGTCGAGCTTCTTTTTCTTCTGAAAGTAATCACTTCCTTCTGGCACACATTCCTTGAATGAATGAATCCCATGATCCTGGGAGGCCATTCAAGGTGGCTATCACCACTTCTGCATTCTTCACTTATTCTTTTACCGCTTCAAGTTGTTCTTTGATTTGAGAGACCCTTGTAAAGTATCACTATGTGGTCTCTGCATTCTGGATATTCACATTCTTCAATTGGTTTCTTAAGGTCATATTCCAATTTATGTTCTTCCCTTCAAATAGCTTGGTCAAGGAATCAAACCTCTTCAATGTCTTTAGGGAAGACACTTGTGGTATAAGGTGATATGTGATCGAATCAGCAATGATCTTCTTGGCCTTGACCAAGTTCTTCTGGTGTAAGGGTTTTAGCCTCATCTCCCTCTGGAACTAGAACCTCTCTACTTATGTAGGTGTCCAATTCATTTTCTTCAAAGAGATCAAATTCTTCCATGCTTGGAATTTTTCAACTTCACCAAGCTTATCATCAAGTTGATGTGATAGATCACTTTGAAATGAGAACCTCGAATGAAAATAACAAAAGATTAGATCTTATCGATTTGAGGTGTCTGTCCTGGTTCCGGTGCTGGCTGATCTAGGGTTTGTCAGAGAAACCCTAATTTTAAAAACTTGGAATATTTAGGATCTAATTGGATAGAAAGATAGATCTCTTAAAGGAAATCTGTCCAATGTACTCCTTTTCTGAAAGGAGTGGAGGGAAGCTCCCGAAACAAGAAGCCCTAGTTTTTCAATTTCTTCTGCAGAAATGCCTATTACTGTTTCTGTGGTATCTCCAAAATTACTGATTCTCTGTGTCTGAAACTTCACACTAAGTTAACCTTGCATGTTCCTATTCCAACACCATAGGTTTCATCAGAATTGGTTTCACCAATTGGGACTTATGATTATTTTCCCAAGGTGACCTGTTACAGGACTGTTCAGAACAGAAACGTTGTATGGACTACCACATGTCATTGGTTCATCTTATGAGTCTTAAACTCAAACCAAAGAAATTAAAGTCCATTACCTTTCTGGAACATCTTCAAAAATTTCATTTGGACCTTTGTAGCCCAAGATATAGAAATTCTCCCCAGGTGTCCTGTTTAGGGATGAATCCTGGAAGAGGATGGAACCCTAACTTGGAGGGATCATATCTCCCACAATATAGTGAATATGAGGCTGAATTTTGGATACAGTGTACATCAGTAGTTTATCCTCTACCTCGAAAAGTTTTATCTCCTGAGCATTCAACAATCCCGAGATATAGTGAATGTACCAAAACTTATCAGTTTTAATATTTAGGGTTTTTCCAGCTTGGGGTCAAACTAGGGTTTGACTTTCCCGAAGTTTCACCCAACCAAAAATATTGATCCAGGTCTCTAAACTTTGATTTTGATGAGGAGATAAATCCTATGTCGAGCTCACTTAAAAATTCATCTTCTGTAAGAAGCCCTGTTTTCCCACACCAAAAACTGAAAATGCTCGGAATCGAATTCCGCTTCGACAAAAAGATGCGCCCTTCAATGGAGAGTCAACCTAGCATTGTGAAGAGAGACCAAAAAAGTACGAATCCCTAGCTTCTGCAGCTGCACAATGTATTCTTCTCAGGTTATATTTGATACCATGTTAGAATTTTATCATTCCAGATAGCATTATGATATTAGGATCTTTAACTGAGAGTAACATGCATAACAATAAAACACAAGAGACAAGAGACACAAAGAATTTTCCTCGGGGAAACCATAAAGGAGAAAACCCCACAACTTTCTTAGAGATAGAATCAGCACCAAAAGTAAAACCCAAAAACATAAAGATGATCTCCTGACAACAGTGGTCTCTCTCTTGTCCCAACAACTTCTCCTCTCACTCATGCGCCCCAATGAGCGAGTGTGTGTGTGTGATAAATAGAGAGGCTCACTCTCTATTTATATTCCTTCGTTCACTTGAAACCCACTCCAACATGTCGGCCTCACTTAACAATTACTTACTAGATCCGACATCTCTAGTAGTGTCTAATAACCCTAGTGCCCCACAAATTTGTGGGGACTTTGCCTCCTCCGACCAACAAGAAGGGTTATCCTTAACATAATGGTGGGGACTATTGCCCCAACTTACAATAACTCACCTAGGGTCGACTTATATAGGAAAGTATAATAACCCTAGGGCCCCACAACTATGGGGACTTTAACCCTTGATCAATAGGAAGGTTATCCACAATGACTTGACATGACTTGTTTACATTATAGAAACTTCCCGGAATAAACATCGGGGTATGACATGACTCAATTACATTACAGACACATCCCGGAAAAAATATCAGGGTACAATACATAAAATATACGGATGAATACATTCTGAATTTACAATTACATCAACATCCCCATCCAATGGTAACCTCTTGTTGCTTATGGACATACTAATTTATAGTATTTTTCCTAAGACTTGGTCATTTATGAGCCTCCTTCTCTTTAGCACTCAACTAGGAGTTGTGACCTAATTTTTTGGGATGATGCCTCCTGCATCTCGAGTTCTCACTCAGTGGTTTTTTTCACTTGTCCTGTTCCTCTTGTGGGTCAACAAACACTCTTCAACAACTATATCCACTATTGTCCCCCTTCAACATATTTTATTAAATAAAATTGTTTTTATTACAAAATGTTTTATTCTTGACTTTCTATCAAGAATAATAAAAATAATTAAATAGTAATAAAGTATTTTCCAACATAATTAATTATAATTATTTATTCTGGGGGTGTTACGAAAACATTTGCACCTGTCACATGCCTGGATACGATCAGAACAGTCATGGCTATTGCTGCACAAAACAAATGGCATGTTTATCAAATGGATGTTAAGTCGGCATTTTTGATTGGCTATCTAGAAGAGAAAGTATACGTTGAATAACCACAAGGTCATGAAGTTCCATGTCAAGAACATAAAGTGTACACAGGCTTAAAAATGAACTCTTTGGTTTGAAACAAGCTCCGAGAGCTTGGTACAGTCGCATTGATTCCTATCTCAGAGAGAATGGATTTCATAGAAGTGGAAGTGAACCGACATTGTATACCGAAGTTAATGAGCAAGGTAACATGTTAATCGTCTGTCTGTATGTAGATGATTTAATATTTACTGATGATTTTGGCATAAAATATTTTAAAGCAGTCATGGAAATTGAATTTGAAATGACTGATTTGGGGCTTATGAAGTTTTTCTGGGCATTTAAGTCCAGCAGTCTGAAAGTGGTATATTTATATCACAGTCAAAATATGCAAGTGCAGTTTTAAAAAGATTTAATATGTCTAATTGCAAATCATCCCCAACTCCTATAATAACATGTTTAAAATTAAGCAACGATAATGATGGATCGACTATAGATCCTACGATGTTAAGAGGCTTGTTGGAAGCCTTATTTGTTTAACAGCAACGAGACCTGACATCATGCATGGAGTAAGTTTGATCTCAAGATTCATGGAGTCACCAAAAGACTCTCATTGGAAAGCAAGTAAAAGAATTATGAGGTATGTAAGTGGAACAAAAGACTTGACATAATGTATTCAACCTCAGAAAATTTTAAACTCATGAGATGCACTGACAGTGACAATAGAGGCAACACAGATGATAGGAAAAAAACATCTCGATACATATTTCATTTTGGTACAGGTGTTCTATCATGGGCTTCAAAGAAACACCCCATAGTAACTTTGTCTTCAGCAAAAGCATAGTATGTTGCAACTATAGGCCCTGCATGGCAAGCTCTTTGGATGCGGAGAATGTTAAAAGATTTGTCGCATAACCAACAAGAACCAACAACCATTTTATGTGACAACAATTTAGCCATTGTGTTGTCGCCCGAAACTGGCACGTGGGTGTTGAAAGCCCAAACTATGGGCGCGCCAGCCCGACGACAACTTCTCGAGAGAAAGGCCAATATCACCACACCTTCTCTCTCCTCGCTTCAGGCTGGCTCTTCTCTAGCTCTAGGGGGGTTTCCCTAAGTTTGGATCGCTAAGGCAGGTGCGGCTGAGGGCAAGGTGATCTAAAGAGGCTGCCTTAGAGAAACACGAGTAGCAAAAAGGTAAAATGAGTCAGATTGATGGGCAGGAAGGGAAGGGAGGATCAGTCCTCGAGGGAAGGCCAATGCCAGTATCAGAAGGGTGAATGACGTCAGAATGGGACTCAGAAAGGCTTTGCGTTTCGCAGAAGGGAGACTAGGCTGGTCCATTCCATAATCAGAGGCCAGGAGAATGGAAGTATAACTGACTACTTTCCATTACTCCCACACCTCCAAGAACATAATGGCGACAAGCAATGTGGTAGCCACAAATGCTTTCCCAACGTGCTAGATTGTTAGCCCTCTATGCTGGCTTGGTCTACAACTCCTCAAAACACAAAACTACGATAGAGATGCCCAAAATATCCAAAAAACTCAACATGATTTTTTCTATTAGGCTCTGGGTAAAAATCCTCCCAGTCAAAAATTCTATCTTTACAATCGAGAAGGCTGGCCCTTTTATAAGCAAAAATCCATTCTCCTTTTTTCTTAAAAAAAAATAATAAAATAATTGAAATGAAAAAAGAAAAATTCTTGATCCACTTTTTCCTCATTACCTCAATGACCAAACTATTCTTTATTAAATGTAACTATCACCAAGACTAAAGTGTTATCAACACTTTAGCTAATCACGTCTCAAATAATTATTAAAGTGACCAAACACCAGCAATCAAAACTTTAAAGCTTTCACTGTGTATTTCCACGTATGGAGATACAACAGGTTGTCAATAACCGATGGCTTGGCACTTCGAAAACAAATTTGGACAGGCTGTTTGAGCTACGCCCGAGCCCAATCTCTTAACCCACTGCCTTCTGTTGCCACGTTGTCTCCTTTGGAGCTAAACTCCATACTTTTTGCTGCCAATTGAAGAAATGTGATCTATCTGATCACTGCAGCTGTCAATACACGGGGCATACTCTGCAATCGTTGTCCCAAGATTCTATCTACAGTCTTAAACTCACTACGCAATACGGGTGATTGGGCGTGAATGGGCTCTGCCATCTACGTGTTGTATGAAATAAAAGCCATCCACCTCGACTGCGAGTTCTTATGGAAATCTCAAGCCACCGGCTGCCAGTAATTCATACTGTGGATTTCTATCGGCTGCAAAGGACTGAAAGTCTTGGGCTCTAAGAAATCACGCCGACTGCAAGCAGATTCAACACACGCTGATCTTTTTGCGGAACGATCCATGCCATTAGAACCTCGCTCTCCATTTGGATTTCTTTTAACGGAGTCTTTTGTTGGCCGCCTTTCTAACCCACAACCGAGTGTTTTAATGTCTGCCCACGGTGTCCACTGAATGAAGATTCAGAATTGATGTTTGCATGCAGGGATGTCTCAAGATTGGGTCTCTCATTTATTTCCACGCAGGCGTTTGAACCCTTGTACCACTATTACATGAAAAAAATGTAAATGTCATGATTGTCCTTCTACCGCGTATTGATGTTGCAAGTTCCAACAATTGATCACATATGATATTCCGATGTCGTTCCTGGGAACTTTTCACCGCTTCAAGTACCAATTCTGGCCTTTGTAATGTGTAATTTTCTATTACTGTATACACGGCTTCCTGAATTTGTTCATCTGGGTCATCCATATGCAATATGAGATTGCTGAGAAAACCTTTTATATCAATACTTTTAGCTGAGGAAGATGCTATATTAAGGAATTTTGAAATCGCAGGTAATATTCCAAGACGAACAGTATCACTGCTGTCATCTAACCGCTTTTGTAATGATTTGCTCTCTACTGTTATCTGTTCATCATCCAGCACAGAGCCACCCATCCGAAGAACATGCTCAATAACATGGTAGCTAGCACGCAGTGTATCAGTGTAATAATCTTCTTCTAAGCAAGTTGTCACAACAGGAAGCAATTGTTGCAAGCGTAACTTAAACTACTAAATGCCCCTTACCGCACAGATCTCGTCTTAGAAATGTACCAAGTGCACTCATTGGCCCATGTTGAATCATTGATGCAACCTTTCCAATATGCCACACTAAACAGGGCAGAAGTAATCCACCAATGGTCTGTATCGCATGTGGTCACCACCAGATGCCCAATTCATCCATCTCAAATAATTTATCCAGTAAAGATAAGGGTGTTAACTCCCCATGATTTGCAAGTCTCAGTGCTAGCCCTCGCAATTCATGTAGTTGTAAAGCACCCTTTACAGAGCCTGCTGCTGCAAGCCTTTTAAGAGCTTCACTCGCAATATCAGCCTTGAGCAGTTGCATCTGCAGCATCAATTAGGTGCATAAATTCCTTTGCAAATTTGACAATTCCTTGAACAGCATCAGCAACAAATTCTTGTTTTGCTGCTAAACTTGAAATTCCAGTAGCATCTCTGTTGACGTTCACATCCTGCCCAATGCTTCTACTATTGCTCATTGTTAGAAGGCACTGAAGTGCTCTTTTCAAATCGTTACTCTGCATAGCAAGGTCAAATTTTAGTCTTTTTAGATATTCCCAGCAAATGAAGAGCTTCATTTGCATAACCCATCCCAAGCATGAATTGTGCCAGATCATCATGGTGCTCTCTACCAAGTCTAGTCGACCATTTCACAGTACTAACAGCATCTCCATATGCAGCAAGGAAGCGACAGCGAATGCCGGGATGGCTAAGGGCAATGGCATGGCCACTCATATATCTGTCAACAAGCCACAGGACCCCAGCTTCATAAGTGCAAGCAGATGCTAAGGAAGTTTTCCCTGTGCCAAGCGGGCCATACAGAAGGACTCCCCTTGTTGGCTGTAGTCCTAGCCTCATCCATATCAACAGTGACCATATAGCTTTTGAGCAATTGTGCTTCTTCAGCTGCTGACTGCTACTGCAACTGACCCTTCTCCTCCATTTGTTTCTTGATAAGCTCTGCAGCTTCATCTTGATGATCTTTCTGAGTCCATTCTAAAGCCATACTCCCATCTTCTGCCTGTAAAAAACAAAACAGCACCAAAAGAGAGTAGTAGAGAGACATCATCCACTCTGCCATGTGGACACCCTTGTCAAATTGGGGTAACACATTGCTTTATCAAAGAATCATGTGTTTTACATGAAAACCAAACACATCGACCCAACTAATCATTTTATAAAAGAAATTTGTTTAGAATTTTGCAGGTCTGAAGATCAGCTTGCAGACATCTTTACAAAACCATTCTTACGGCATACATTCCAGTATCTACAAAGTTATTTATGAATGACAAGTTCTGCTGAATGAAATTTGTCATGAACAGAGCAAGTTTCACCTCTGAAACATTTCGTAATATCTTGTTTTAAAATTCCGATCAGACATTAGCCAACTCTGTTAGAGTCTAGTGATTTTATCTGAGACACTCTTAGAGAATGAAGAGTTCACGTGTCTTGTATATAAGCCGGTCAAATTAATTTGCAAAAGCTAAGCTTTTAGGTAGATAGTTATTACAGTCTTTAATGTAAGTCCGTGGAAGTTTTTTTTATAAGAAGAAGATTATAAATGTGCAGTATGAACATGAGGTAGAACATAATAAATAGATGAGAGATTTACAAAGAAGAGAAGTGGCTAAGAAGAAGAAAAAAACATTGTAAAGATTTTGAAGCTCAAGCTTTTATCTTTTGTGAAAGTGTTGAGAGCGGAAGCTCTGTAAAAAATGAAAGATATTTTGGCATCCATCTTTCCGGAGAAATCCTTGGTTCAATCCTAGTTCAATCGTCTTGGGCTACCTATGCATCTTATAACTTTTTGTTCAGCTACTTTTTAGCTATCACATGACTTTCCTTTATGGCATTGATCTATTTATTTACTGTGTTTAAATAGGCATTTGCCATTTATTTATTTACTCTGTGTTTCAGATATTTATTTATTTATTTTACTCTGGTTTAAATAGGGTTTGATGATTTATCAGACTTCTCGATTTTTCTCGCACCTTCCGGACCTCCCGCCAACTCCGTGGCTCATAATTCCGCAATGACCCTAATTTATGGCTCTCCCTCAACCCAATCCGCAATAGAGTTGTAGCCGAACGAAAAACTGAATGTCATGTTAGCCCATCCGAACGAAAAACTGAATGTCATGTTAGCCCATCCTCTCCTTACATGGGTGTTATAAAAGTAGATGTGTTAGATGCAACCGTAGAAATTAAGTGCCAAGACCATTTTTTCTCTGTTAAATACCCCTTCGTTTCTCTTGCTTCACGCATTGTGAAACGCTATAGAAGATGTATTTCTTGGTCTTCTTGCAGAGAATAAGAATGATACAATTAGCAACCGGTATCTATGCTGGCTTCTTGGGCGTCGCAGCATGTATTTGCTGTACTGCATTGTTATTCTCCATATTGAACAGGATTTCAAGACAGGGAGTTCCCATACAGTGGCCTGTGGTAGGAATGCTTCCATCCTTGTTTATGCATCTCCTTCTCAACGACACCTATGATTGGCTTTCACGAATTCTTAACAAATCCGGGGGAACCTTCGTGTTCGAAGGCCCATCGAATAGATGTTCCGCGGTCCTCACGAGTGACCCTGTAAACGTAGAATACATACTGAAGTCCAAGTTCTTCAGTTTTCCCAAGGGTCCGGCATTCACGAGGGCGTTCAAAGATTTTTTGGGCAACGGGATTTTGAATGCCGACGGGCAGCTTTGGGCCTTGCAAAGAAAGACAGGCGTGTCGGAGTTCAATTCTTCAGCCAATCTAGGTCATGCGATCGAATCCCTGCAAGAGTCTGTGCCCGGGCGGTTGTTTCCGATACTGGACGATGCCTGTTCCAAGCGAAGTGTTATTGATCTTCAGGATGTATTCATGCGTTTTACTTTTGATAATATATGTAAAAGGACATTTGGCGTGGACCCCGGTTGTTTGAATCCCAGTCTTCCTAACGTTCCCTTTGCCAATGCAATAGAGGCAGCGGCGGAGGCAACTGCACTTCGATTCGTCACGCCTAAGTTTGTTCGGAGATTCATGAGACGTTTAGGAATGGGCATCGACATCAAACTCCAAGATGCGTTGAAGATTATCAACGAGTTTACGATGGAGATCATTTCCTCCCGAAACAAACAGATTCTAAGCGCCGGATCTGATTACAAGCCCCCCAACGACTTGCTGTCTGTGTTTATGAAATCCCAAGACGAGCATGGGATGTTCTTGAATTCTGAAACATTCTTGCGAGACGTTTGCGTCAATTTCATTTTCGCCGGCCGTGACACAACATCTGTAGCACTCTCCTGGTTTTTCTGGCTGCTCCTTCAACATCCCAACGTGGAAGATAAGATCGTGGAAGAGATTTACAGCATTTTGAAAGCAAGACCGAATCAAGAACGTAATCAAGATCCAGTTCGTTTCAGCAGAGAAGAATTGAAACAGATGCATTATCTGCATGCATGTCTTTCTGAGACGTTGAGGCTTTACCCTCCTCTGCCCATCGGCAGGAAAGAAGTCTCGGAGGACACGGTGTTGCCAGACGGCACGGCAATTAAGAAAGGGAGTGCCATATTTTACATTATTTACGCCATGGGAAGGATGGAACGCATATGGGGCAAAGACTGCATGGATTACAAACCAGAAAGATGGTTCAATAAAGGCGTTTTCCTGAGTCACTCTGCTCATAAGTTCGCTGTCTTTAATGGAGGTCCCCGTATGTGCTTGGGAAAAGACTTTGCTTATTTGCAAATGAAATACGTAGCGGCATCTGTGTTGTATTGCTTTAAAGTTAGAGCAGCTGACAGTATTGAAAGTGTAAAATCTAAGCTTGGAGTCACTCTTTACATGAAAGGCGGGTTCAAGGTGACGTTGAGTGCCAGGCGAATAAATGCATGATATTGTGTCTTCCAAAGTGTTTTGAAGTTCTAAATTCTGGTCCAGGTCAGTTCTGGAGCTGTATCTGCAATTGTGCATCTATTGCCATTTGAAGAGCAGAATTGTGCATCTTGTAATTGACGATCTCGTGGTGTTTTGTCATCACTAATTATGTTGCTATTTGGTTTGAATATATCAATTCCTGTATTATAAGAAGTATTAGCGAGTGTTATGCCTGTAGGCATGCCTATTTGATATAGGAGTTTGTGGAGTTGTCTTTTAGATGTACTGTTCTTGGATTTTTATTACAGTAAAGATGTAGGAGTCACTTTTTATTGATCAGATTTGTAAGATTAACCAAAGTGTAGTATTTTTGTTACAGACAAGTGAGTTCGCAGTAAAGATGCAGGAGTCACTTTTTATTGAGCAGATTTGTAAGATTAACCAAAGTGTAGTAAGTGTACAGTTTTGATTCATTCATTTATTTCCATTGTTATATTTAAATACATCTTGATTAAAATTTAAATTAACTTAATTAAATAGTAAATTAAAATCATTTAACTAAGTTCAATTAAGTAGTTAAAGTTAATATAAGGACAAAAAAATATTATTTAATAAACAAAGAAAAAAAATAATATGAAAAAACAAAAACAAAATGTTATCCCTTTGGTTAACTAAAGACGCTTTCAATCATAACAAAATACTGTCACAATGAATTGAATCTTTGTTATACACTTGTTATACTTGGTTAATCTTATTGATCTAGTCAAACAAAACCAAAATACTAGATAATCTCTAAATACTTATAAACATAATTATCTAAATGTTTATAAACATAATTAAAAAATGCAAGCAATATAATTTCAATTATATTACATACTAATAATAAATTAACAAAAAATATTAAAAATATTAAAACCTTTTAATAAGACTATTTTAATTGATTGGAATGGATATGATCTTATCGACAACACCTTGTAACAAAATTGCCTTCCTGATTATAAGTACCTTTGTTTGCGTTTCTTTTCTTACTATCTTCGTTTAAGTGTAGTTTATGTACTGTCCGAGAGTTTAAATAAGAAGCTCTGAAATAGTTCCAACCAGTCAAGGAAGTCCCACTCCTATGTGGCTTTGCTCTGATTGTACTATACTTCTCCTCTGGCTCTTATAATCACCCATATTGCCGTTAGCCCTGAGCAATGGCAAGACTTTGAAAATATAATTAAGAAAACTAATCATTATAGATTTAAATTGATATCCATTATAATCTTGATTTAATTGTTATACAACCAAACACGTGCAATATTATAGCTATCATACAACCAAACACATAACACATCCAATAATATCGACCAATACCATAAGCTCAATAACCATAAACTTACATAAAATCAAACCATGTAAGAGGCTACACCAATCTCACTGTCAATTGTTTCTCCTCAAGTGCTTCTAAGAATGTCTATAATATGGATTAGAATGTTCCAATAATATGGACAAAAGACCATAAGCCCAATAACCATAAACTTACATTTGACTTTTTAATAAAATCAAACTATGTGAGAGGCTACACAAACTCGATGTCAATAGTGTCACCTGTTGATATTCAAACTAAATAGGTATGGGCATATATCATCATCAACACCTTTATTACAAACGCATCATGTCACTTACAAGAATATAACCTGGAGGGAGGGTAACATTCATTCCTCCAAACCACCCAAACAATATCCAATTGACTTAAATTGCAGATTAGAATGTTTCCTTATAGCTTAGATCATATCATAATAGACCAGCCACTCAAATTGGAGCTTGTGAATCTCTAGAGGTCATTGGTAATTTTTGAAGCCACCAAACTTAAAAAAATATATTTTAAGTATCAATTGAAAGAAACATAAAGTTTTGTAAGCATAAAAAGAATTATTATAATTAAATTGTCTTATTTAACCAGTTAACTAAGATCATTTTTTATAATTAAATGGTTTTATTTAACAATTTAACTAAGGTTTAAATTACCTTAGTTAACTTATTCTAGTTATATCTATAGGCATTTAGATATTATCTCATAGTTTGGGTTTGCTTGAGCAAATTAATAAGATTAACCCAAGTGTAACAAGTGTAAAAAAAAGATTCATTTCATAGTTGGTGTATCTTGTTATACTTGAATGCATCTTGATTAAGATTTAAATAAGTCAAAAAACAAAGTGGTTGGTTGTGCCTATCCGCATTCACCAACCACTTTACTTGTATTTACTTGTGGCTGTGCTAGTATATATACTTTAACACTTTCATGGAAATTACTAGTAATTCACATTTTTTTTCAGCCCAAACAAATTTATTTTTAAACTTAGTTTAACATTTTTTTAAAATTAAGAATCAATTTTATTTTAACTATGTTATGTTTATTTTCACAATGTAACATAACTAAAAAAACAATTTTTAGGATAATTTTATTAAAAACTAAAAATTAGTAAAATTAGTTTAGATTTTTTTCATAGTGTTATATAATAAAAAAACTTTTAATTTAACACAATTTTAGTCAAAACTAAAAATTACTTTGTCTAGATTTATTTTAAATTTGATTTATCAAATATATTTTTCTAAATAGCATAGATATACATATACATATAAAACTAAAAAATATTAAAACTTAGATCTTTAGTTTCTTACACATGCGTTGTTACACTAAGTAGAATATGACATGGTCATAGGCTTCTTGAGTACCACTATATGTTCACCATTATTCATGAAAGTAGCTAAATTCGGTTCATGGAGTTTTATTATCTTAAGTTTGATCTATGAAATATAAAAATATTAGACATAGATAACACTTATTGAATTCTAAATTTTTTATTAAATTTTTTTTTTTAAGTTTGGTGGGTTAGTGTAAGTGATTGAGTATTCTAAGTTGTGTGTAAAATGGTTTGGATCAAATCCCCAAAATAAGAGGAAATTATAAACCACATGAATCATAAAATAACAAAATAAATTTATTTTAAAATGATTAAAATATTTTTTATAATTAAAAAATAAAATATCTTATAATCAAAATTAATGTTTTTATCTTTCATAATTTAACGAAAAGATAAGCTAGAAGGTTGTTTAGAGGAAGCAGGTTGTGCTGGCACGAGCTTAGCTAGAATAGTCATCATCCTTCTTCTCTATGCTGAGGATATTGGTCTTCTAGCAAAGCAACTAAGACTTCTTAAGGATTTGTGCTCTACCATGGGTATGATTGTTAACACTGACAAAACAAAAGTTATGATTATCAAATCCAAGAAGGACACTTACGCTAATTTTGTGTATGACAATAGTAACTTGGAGGAAGTGTCTTCTTACAAATACTTAGGAATTGATATTTATCACAAGCTCAACTCCAACTATAACATTGAGAAAAGTATTAATGGAGGGTGGAAAGCTTATTTTGGTTTTGAAAATAATTGTAAAGCTACAAACCTTGTGATGTGGGAGAAAAAGAAGATCCTCTTTGAAACTTTGGTCAATCCTGTTATCTTGTATGGATGTGAGGTTTGGGGTTGTAGCATCTCTAGAGAATCTTGGAGAAAAATTGAGCAAATACAGAAGCGTTGTATAATGTATAAACTCAAAATTAAAAGCAATACACCCTATCCTATTCTGCTTAGAGAAGTGAGTCTCTCCCCTATAGAGATCCTAACTATGACTAGGCTCCTGTTGTACAAACACAAAATCAATAACATGGTGTTAGAGATAATGCATCAATGTATTCATTTATGTTTGCTATATCTAGATTAGTTGTTTGAACAACTCCTATGCTGTAGGATCTAATGCATATCTTTAGGATCTAGTTTGCTGATTATTTTTCTATATATGTAAATTTTATTCATCAATACAATTGAGTTGAGTGTGTATCTACTCCTGTCTGTGAGCTTTTGTGCTCTGCTGGTTCCACACTTTGGTTTGTCTAATTTGGTATCAGAACCTGATTGAGTTTTGGGTGTGAGTGTGGATTCTTGAGAGCTGCTGCCATCTGAAGGAAGGATCGTTGTAGGAGTCGGAGGTGAGAACGTTTCCCCATGTTGATATCACTGCCAAATGGCCTAAGGGAGATCGCTGCTATACCAGCGCTGCCCAAATCGTTGAAAAGAGATGTTGGGATTGGTTGTGCCCACCTGGAGATTCATTGGATCACTGCTCAATTTGATGAGAACGCTGCCAAAGCTGAACGCTGAGATCTTGAGATTGCTGAAAGTTTCTTTCAACTGCAGTCGTTGCACAATCGTTGAAGGGAGATCTGAAGGGAGATCACTGCTACTATCTGGATTCAATGTGAGAGTCATCGCTGCTGTGAGCGTTGAATTCATCATTGCTAAGTTCTCTATCATTTTTCTGCTAATCGTATCAGTGTTATGCTACTCGCATTTTGGGAATATCTCTGCATTTTTCAACTGTAATTTGCAAGAGAATATTTGATGCCTGCATTGCCTGCGTCGGGTGAAGGAGCCGCAATTTTTTTATTTGGGGTATATTGTTGAGAGATCGCTACCAGTAAACTGTCGATTGCTGATAGTGAAGCTCAATCACTGCCAGTAAATTTATGTTTGTTGTTTGATGTGCAATTGTTTTCTCTCCACGTTTTGTTGGCAGGCGCAGTTTTTGAAAGTGCGGTGGTGCTTCTTCTACGAGATAACAGTGCGCCGGTGGCGCTTTTCCCAAAAAATATCAGTGTGTCAGTGGAGCTGATCAGGAGAAGAAACGGAGCGCCGACCTGCCCTCACTCACGACGATTTTGGCCGGTGCAAGTTCAGGAGAAGTCAAGGAGGGCTTATCAGTTTGTCAGTAAAGGAGGTGAGCCAGTATTATTTTTTTTCTTTCCAATTGAATTTGGTTTTCATTCAATTATTTGTGGCAGACATGTACCTTGCGGATTTATATATCACTGAATCATCCAAGTTAAATGGGGAGAATTATGTAAACTGGAAATTCAAATTAATCACTATAATTGAAGTCTTCAATTTGTGGCCGATTGTGAAAGGAGATGAATATAAGCCTTCAGATCCGTTATCTATCTCAGATTGGAATGTGAGGGAAGTTCAAGAAAAGGTATTAATTCGCATGTCTGTAAAAGACAATATTATTCCTCATATCTGCAAGACATCCAAAGATACATGGGACAAACTCAAAGGTTTGTATGAGACATCAGTTTCAAATAGAATTTTATTTTTGAAGACTAAATTATTCTCTATTAAGATGGAAGTGAATGAAATGTCTATTAAGATGGAAGACATAATTAAGTATCTCTCCGGCATCAAATATTTACTAGATAATCTGGGTGATATTGAAAAAAAAATGTCTAATATTGATCTAGTGACTATTAAATTAAAAGGCTTATTGCTAGATTATAGAGAGTTCATCTCATTAAAAGGTTTATTGCTAGATTATAGAGTGTTCATCTCAGTGCTTGCAGCAAGAGATACTCCTCCTACCTTTACAGAGCTCCGTGGAATCCTACTACAAGAAGAAGAGAGAATTAATTTATTTATGAGCCAGAATCTTAGATCGCAGATCAGGCACTGATGGCAAGAGTTAGACACTCACATAGAGGAAATCAATGGAACAAACACAGAGGCAAGTATCGTACAAGACATAGAGGTATGTCACACACTGACTCTAATGCTAATAGAGAAGTTGTATGCCATTATTGTGGAAAATCAGGTCATATTGCTAGAGACTCTTTTAAGAAGATAAACAATGAGTCCAATAACATATACAAAAAACATAATAGAAACTATGTAAGAAAATACACCCCTAATGTCAATGGATTCAAAAATATTAGATTGTTTATATTTGAACATGCTATGTCTTCTTAAACGGATGATGAAAATGCATGGTTTATAGATTCGGATGCTTCTGTCTCTATGTCATGTAATAGAGATTGGTATGATGAGTATCATGAAAAGTCTGATGGAACACACATTTATTTGGGTGATAACATGTCACACAAGGTCCAAGGTTATGGAGTAACGAGTGTAAAACTACCTGATCAACAATTTAAACAGATTCATAATGTGATGTATGTTCTAGGAATCAAAAAGAATTTAATATCTGTTTTTGCAACCATCGATAATGATATGAAAGTAGAATTTGATAAATATAAGTGTCATGTTAAAGATTTCCAAGATCATTATAGGATTATAGAGACATGATCCAGACTTGGTGGATTATACAAGTTGGATGCGATCAAGGGAAACCATCCAGCACTAACATCTTCAGCCATTTCAAATGTCGAATTATGGCATCAAAGGTACGGACACCTCAATCACAATGATCTTATGTTATTACAGAAAAAGTCTATGGTTGAAGGTTTTCCTATTATCAAAGATGATCATATAGAATGTGTTGCATGTGCACTCAAAAAACAAAACAGAAATGAATTTCCTAACCATGAAGAGAAGAGAGAGACTGAACTCCTTGAATTAATACACATTGATGTATGTAGACCTATGCAAATAATATCACTTGGTGGTGCTTGGTATTTTTTGATATTTGTTGATGAAAGATCTAGGTTCACATGGTCTTACTTCATAAGAAGAAAAAATGACGTTTTTGAATACTTCAAGGAATTCAGGATCAAAGTTGAAAAGCAGAAAGGTAAATACATCTAAATACTCAGATCGGATCAAGGTGGTTAATACACTTATGGATCTTTAAAAAGATACTGTACAGACAATAGAATTCAACAACAATTAACTGTGACTGATACACCTCAGCAAAATGGAGTTGCTGAGAGGGAAAACAAAATATTGATGGAGTGTGCTCGTAGCATGCTCCAAGGTAAAAATATTTCTAATGGTTTTTGGGTTCAAGCAATTAACAGTGCTGTATATTTAAGAAACAGGAGTCCAACAAAGAAATTAGAACTCAAAACCCCCTTTGAAGTCTTTTATGGCTATAAACCAGAAATTAGTCATTTAAGAATATTTGGTTATAGGGCCTTTGCTTACATTCCTAAAGACGACATAAGGAAATTGGATGAAAAATCCATTGAATGTGTCTTTGTTGGCTACTGTGATGATCAGAAAGCATATAAATTATTTCATCCTAGTTGTCACAAATTGATTGCTAGTAGAGATGTTGTATTTCATGAAAATACATATATAAGTAACAGGATGAATAATGTTGATGAAGAACATATTCCATATGATAATGTCAAAATAGATAAAATTGTTCAAAAAGTGCAGGAACAATAGTAGGTACAAGAACAACAACAGATTCAGGAACATGATTCAAACATGAGTGATACTACCTCAGATGAAGAAACAACAGAAGGAAGAAGAATCATGGATAGATTTTTAGCAGGTATTGTAGTACTTAGAATGTCAAATCAACAAACTCAACCTCCTGTAAATTTTAGAGATTATGTCGTGATGACAAATGTAATGAATGTCATAGAACCATTAAATTATGATCAAGCAAAAGATAAGGAAGAATGGGTGACTAAAATGAATGAGGAATATAATTCTATTATGAGAAATAAAACTTGGAAATTAGTAGAATTACCCAAAGATAAAGCACCCATCAGATGTAAATGGTTATTCAAATTTAAGCTCAAAGCTGATGGTAGTATTGACAAATTTAAGGCAAGATTAGTTCCAAAGAGTTATTCTCAACAAGAGGGGATTGGCTTTGAAGAAACATATGCACCAGTAGCTAAATTAAACACTATCATATTTCTAGTTGCATTAGCTACTAAACATAACTGGAGAATACACCAGTTAGATGTTAAATCTGCTTTTCTAAATGGTGACTTAAAAGCGGAAGTATATTTAGTGCAGCCTGAAGGCTTTGTACGGATTGGTCAGGAGCATCTTGTGTGCATATTAAAGAAAGCTATCTATGGACTAAAACAAGATCCTAGATCATTGTATATCAAGATTGGTTCCTTCTTTAAACATCAAGGGTTTCTCAAAAGTAAAAATGATTCAAGCCTATATATTAAGAAAGATAAATAGGGAAATGTTTGCTTGATATCCTTATATGTGGACAATCTTATCATTACAGCTGGATCATATCAATTAATTGTAGATATTAAAAGTAATATGTATCAGGAATTTTAAATGAAGGACCTTAGTAACTTATATTATTGTTTAGGAATTTATTTTTTGAGAGTCTGGTAAAACATTCATCACTCAAAGAAAGTATGTAAGGGAGATCCTTGAGAGATTTCAAATGAGTGAATGCAAAGCTGTATCAACCCCTTTGGATCAAAATGTCAAATTGTACAACAATGATGGATCTAAAGAAGCAGATGGTACTTTGTATAATCAAATAGTGGGTTGTCTGAACTATTTCACTTCTACAAGGACGGACATATCATATTATGTTAGCATTCTTAGTCAATTCTCGGCTAAGCCATGAGAAACACATTGGAAAGTTGAAAAACAAGTCCTAAGATATTTAAAAGGAACAATTGATTTTGGTCGTTTATACACTAATGTATCTGATGTTCAGTTGGCAGATTATTCTGTTTTTAATTGGCTAGGAAATATTGATGACAAAAATTCCACTTCTGTATATGATTTTAACATTGGTTTGGGAGTTGTGTCATGGAGAAGTAAGAAACAACCAACGATTTCTTTTTCATCCACAAAAGATGAATATAAAGCATTAACTGATGCTACTTGTGAGTCCATTTGGGTCAGGTGCATTCTTGAAGATGTTGGAACACAACAAAAACAAGCAATCATAATTCAGTGTGACAATCAAAGCTTAATTAAGTTGCCACACAATCGAGTCTATCATGCTAGATCCAAACATATTGAGATGCAACATCATTTTGTAAGAGAAAATATTGAGTCTAAATAAATTGAATTGATTTATTGTAGTACAAGTGAGAATGTTGTTGATATTTTTATCAAACCAGTTGGAAGAATCCACTTTGAGGATCTTAGACAGAAACTAGGTGTTGTCAAGAATCCATTTCTGCATTAAGGAAGGTTGTTAGAGATAATGCAACAATGTATTCGTTTATGTTTGCTATATCTAGATTAGTTGTTTGAACAAATCCTATCTTGTAGGATCTGATGCATATCTTTAGGATCTAGCTTGTTGATTATTTTCCTATATATGTAAGTTTTATTCATCAATACAATTGAGTTGAGTGTGTATCTCCTCCTATCTATGCAAGCATTTGTGCTCTGCTGGTTCCACACTTTGGTTTCTCTAATTCATGGGAGACCATTTACTTCCTAAGCTAGCTTTACGTTCCATCCAAAACCAACTAAGGCTCAAGCGAGGATGGTACAAAGATACCAGGGCCTGGTTAAATAATTGGGAGATCCATGAAAATGTTGCATTGCAAAATATTAACAACATTAAAAATATGGTTACTTCTAAGTTTAAAGAGAAAATGTGGTGTGAGAAATATCTTGAGGCTAAAAGAAAGTTAAGATATTATAAGGAGGTCATCAACCCTACTCTAGAATATCAAAAGTACCTCTATGTTTTAACTAGTTCAAAGAAAAAAATTAATATAGCCAAGATAAGAATGAACTCTCATGAGCTCCATAGTGAAACAGGTCGTTGGGCAGTTCCTAAAACACCATGGGAGGAAACGATCTGTCATCTCTGTGAGAATATGAACATTGATGATGAAAATCACTTCCTCTTAGAGTGCCCTGCATACACAAACATTAGATCTCAGTTTTATAATCTTTGTTGCAATACCGACCTTCCTAGCCTTTTAACATGTCAAAATTATAGTGAGCTTGGGATGCTTCTCTCCAAGCTCTTTGTGCATAGGAATGCAATTTTAAAACAAACTAAATAACTTAATTTTTTCTTTAGGTCTAATAGACCAAAGTTTGGTCTCAGTGGAGGTTAACCATCATCATCATCATCATCCAACAAAATCTACTACTAATATATTTCACCAATTTAAAAAGAATTAAAATTTGATAAAAGTTAATAAGTCAAAAGTGTTATGGTGGAGTGATTTAGCTATTTTTCTATAACTGAAAGTTAAAATATTTTAAATTTATATTATAAAACTTAATTAAAAGTTAAAATATTTTATAATCAATATTTTAAATTTATATTTTCAAAATATTTTATAATCAATATTTTAAATTTATATTTTAAAACTTAATTTAAAGTTAAGTATTTTATAATTAAAATTTTAAAATTAAAATATTTTATAATCAAAATTTTAAAATTTAGGAAAACATATTTCTTTGTTTCAATACACCGTATTCTTTTTATATTAAAAATTGAATAAATTTTCTCTATTCAACCAACTTTACAAATTTGTTATTAAAAATGAAATAAATTTATTATTAAAAAATAATATTAAAAATTGAATAAATTTTCTTCATTCAACCAACTCTAGAAATTTGTTATTAAAAATGAAATAAATTTATTAATAAAAAATAAAATAAAAATGTAAAACGAAAATACCATTGCTTTCTTTTTCACATTTTATTTTAATATAAAACCATTCGTTATATCATTATGAAACAATTCATTAGCAATCATGAAGTTAATAAAAAAATCTTATAAACACTTTTCAAATAAAGCATTGCTAAAGTAGATAGAATCTTACCACTCATTAAAAAGGAAGTACTACTTGTAAGTTTTAGCATATAACGTTTAAATGATAGGCTTATTTTAAAAATATGTATTTCTTTGTTATCATGTAAATTTAAATATTAAATTTAATTAAAGGTATAAAATATAATTAAAATTGGGAAAATTTAAAAATTAAATTTAAAAATAATTAATTTCATTCAATGTTAATTAAACTTAGTAAAATGAATTAATTAACTTAAATTAATTTAATTAAAGATCATAAAAATGATATTTAACTAATAATAATGCTTATGGGAGTTTGTGCAACAAGGCTAGAGTTTTTTTCTTCTACGTGGGTCGCGAGTCACTCTCATCCTTATTAGCTTCTCTTATGTTGTCTTTTGTGGCCATCATCGCTACCTCCTTTAGTAGGCACCATGGCCTCCCTAGAGGGGAGGGCAAATTGGCCCCTCCCCTATTGGCTCTACGCTTGACCTCTTGTCACTTTCGAATAAACCTACCACTCTGTAGATTGGTTCAAAGGAGATTCCTCTCACTAACATCGCTCATAAGAATGCATCTTAGAGAACCCAAAAAATGGATACATCATAAGAGAAGAATCACAGTACTAGCTCATGTATTGTGAAAGCAACTGAAATACCTAACATATCTCTCCCTCCAGATCATATATAAATGCTAGAATTCAATTCATGAAGGATCACGTGCTGATCGGGAAATTCATTAGAATTTGGCCCACACAGCAAGCACTTCAGAGCTGGATTGAGGTAAAATGGAAGCCAAAGGCCCATTATAATCTTCAACTTGGCTCCAAAGGATTATTTACAGTCATATTTCACTGAATTGAGGACAAATCTAGGGTTGAGGATCAAGGGCCCTATTTCTTCAACTCTATCAGGCTTTATCTATGCAACTAGAAGGAAAGCTTTACTCCATACAAAGAGGATTTCACATGGGTCCCTATATGGATCCATATGTACTCTCTGCTCTAGGAGTACTGGGATGAGGAAGCACTCCAAGACATACAGAATGCTCTTGGTAGCTTTTTTAAAATTGTAGATCATACAAAGCACAACAATTACACCTCGTATGTGAGGATCTGTGTCTACATGCATATTTCCAAGACTCTTTTGAACTCAATCTACCTTTTGCATGAAGACTATGAGTGGGTTGAGTCGTTGGATTATGAACATGCCCCCTTCCATTACAGAAAATGCCATGAACATGGCCATTGATACAAGGATTTCCCGCTAAATAACCTCAATAGTGGGAAAAGAAATCGGATGTCATGGATGATGAGGGTTTTCAGAAAGCAACCAAGAAACGAAGTCATCCCCATAAATATCTAGTGGCAAAAAAGGAGAATGCTCCCTCCACTAGCAACAACTTTGAGGCGTTGGATGGGAAACGAGAGGAAATTATCACAATCATTCATGAGGAACAACCAAAATTCAAGAAGTCGCATCTAGATATGCTTCTAGAAAGAGGTGAATCATAGGGGTCGAACTTCCTTGGAGTAGGCCAAATAGATGCAATCATGTGGCAAAACCCTACTCACAATTCATAGGTCCCTAAAACAAGTCAAATCCAAGGAAATGGGAAATTGACCCAGACACGGCCATGGATGAGGAGATGAGTGAATTGAACCTTGGGGAGATGGATCTACTTGGGTTGGAAGATGCATGTGCTTGGAAATCCTATAGCTCCATCTTGCTCAGAAGGATTCAGTTACTTAAGGAAGACTTAACCAAAGCTAAAACAACCAACAAGCTAGGTGTCCAAAATACCCCTCAAAAGGAAAAGCAAAGAGCCCATAGAGATAACAAAAAGAGGGGTCATAAAATAGAACTCCAGAAGATCCCTACTTGGAACTTGGCTAGTTGAATCAAGGAAATATACCCAATTAATAGAATTCTTCCCTATCCTCAACCCTAATTTGTAATAAAGCTCATATCTTGGAATATTCGAGGAATAAATGGTCTTCCCAAGCATAGGATGATCAAGAGGAAAATCCTTTAGGAAAAACCTACTATTCATTTTTTTACAAGAAACAAAGTGTAGAAGTAATGATCTTCATAATCTAGTGGACTGGATTTGGAAGGGTAGGTGATCGGTGGTCATCGATGCAACTTGAGTCTCATGAGGGCTTTCCATAGTGCGGAACCCTAAGGAAATTTATCTTTATAATTTTGTGGATACTGCCAATACTCTGTCTGTCTCCTTTCATATCCATGGAATGAGGATCCATGGCTCTCTCATGAATGTCTACAGTCCCTATATTCCCACTCAAAAGATATGAATGTTAAGTTAGCTGGAATGTTTTGCGCAACAAGATCCTGAAGTTGTGTGTATTATTGAGGGAGATTTAATTTGATCAGTTATGCACAAGACAAAAAAATGGGGACATGTATTCCAGAAGTATTCAAGGATTTCATAGAGTAAAGTCATATTGTAGACCTGGAAACCTCAGGAAAGGATTTTCACATCGAATAACAAGAGAGGGAAAGGAAAACAAATACATTCCCGGCTAGATACCTTCTTAGCCATGGAGAATATAGTCATATCCAGTGAATACCTAATACCTTCTATCCTACCTGTGGTTGGCTTGGATCATTAGCCTATTTCTCTGACTTAGACACGAATAGGAGTTCGGGTTCATCGACCATTCAAATTCAATAAGTTTTGGATTTCTCACCCAGTTTTTCAGGAAATGATCCAAACCTGGTGGAGGAATACAAATGTCTCGGGACTTTCAAATATGTCCATCATGCAACCGAACTTGAAGTATCTAAGATTCAAACTCAAGAACTGGAACATAACCATCTTTAGGAATATCTTCACGGCTAAAGGTGCCACTGAAAAATAACATGAGCAACTTTAGGAATAGATCATTGAAAGTTGTTGATGTTGAAATATTGTAACTTCAAAGGATATTCTAAATATATTTTACTGATGTAACCCAAGGGAGATGTTATTATTCCTCCAACATGGTGTGACTATTGTATTTGGTCATCATAGTGTCATGAGGTAAAGCCTCCACCTGTGCTAGGTCTTTAGTACCCTAATAAATAATATAAAATACTGTTTTTGAGTATTCCTAGGTGAAGTCGTCCCAAACAGTTTATTGGGGCCGACTTGTCTAGTGAAAAAGTCAAGTTGACACATGTGTATAAATAGAGGAGCTGTGGTTTTTGTTTGAACACAGACTCACTCACTTGTGTAGCGCATAGGAGAGAGAGACAAAACATAAGGAGGAGAAAAACTACTTTTGGTGTTGTCTTTTATACATCTTATACAGAAGAAGTTTTTGCTGGGTAATTTTCTTCCCCTTGAGGGTTTCCCAGGATAAATGCCGTGTCTATATTGTGATTGTGTTTCTATTAGTAATTCTTGATATGATGCTGTGATTTTTGAATTGAATACTATTGAATCTAGTCTATCATATGAAAACTTGACATGGTATCAGAGATAACCTGATTAGAGCATCTTTCACAAGGTGAAATTCACCCTCCTCCCTCTCCGAAATAAATTAGGATTTTTGCAAAAGTTGGAGGACTAAAAATATAATTGCATATATAGTTGCACCCTCCCAGAGCGCATCTATTGAGCCCTAGATTGAATTTTTTGGGTGGCTAGATTTCTGGGAAAGCCAAACCCTAGTTTGGCAGTGAACCATAAAAACTGCAGTAAAACAGAACTAGAAAAAAACTACAGTGTTGCAACTTTGCAAGTGGATTTGAAGAATGAATATTAGGGATCTCTAGAAAGTATTTGGATCAACCAACTCACCTCCTCCAAGTGCATCTACTGGTAAGGTCAATCTCCTGTTTTGATAAATTTCATTTTTGAGTGACTTGCTAGTCAAGATGGCCTGAAGCACTAAGCTTTAGGACAAATTGGAAGGCCTAGAAAACTTCCTGGCTTGGAAGTATAGGATTGACCTCATTCTAAGAGAGAATGGTCTTGAGAAGTATATCAAGAATGACATTGCAGAACTTGAAGAAGCTAAATCTAAGGAGAAGCATGAACAAGACCTAATCAAGGCAACGAGGATCATTGCTAATTCCATTAAGGATCACTTGATCCCTCAAGTGTCATCCAAGAAGACACCTAAGAAAATGTTTGATGCACTTTCCAGGATGTATGAAGGAAAGAACATCAATAGAATTATGAATCTAAGAACTCAATTGAAGGGCACCAAGATGAGCAAAGGAGAATCTATTCAATATTACTTCACAAGGGTCTCCTAGATCAAAGAGAAGCTAAGTACTATTGGACAGTCTCCTAGATCAAAGAGAAGCTAAGTACTATTGGAGATATACTTGATGATGATGAATTGGTTATGACTTCTCTCAATGTCCTCACTAGAACTTGGACTCATTCATCCAAACTCTATGTGAAAGAAACATAGTGTGGGAATATTGCATACAAGAAGAAGCTACAGTAGCCAATAGAGAAGCCCTTCTTAGAGAATATGATCAGGCTCTAGCTTCCCATAATAAAGAAAGAAAACAATCAAACTTCAAGAAGAGAAATCATAACCCTTCAAAGAAGAAATTTCAGAATAAGAAGAAGGATTACTTAAAGTATCAACACTATAACTTTCATAAGATAGGACATCTTACTAGAGAATTTCCATCACCAAAGAAAAACAACAACAAAAGACATCATGCTCATCTAGCTGAAGATGACGATGAAGTAAGACCTCGAAAGAGAACTAGAGGTGAAGATGTAGAAGATTATTTGTTATGCTCTGCATTCTCTGGGTCTGTAACACCTGGAGAAGATACATGGCTTATTGATAGTGGTTCCTATTTGCACATGACAGGAAAGAAGACAACTCTGTCAAATATTGAAGAGAAGAATTCTCCCAAGAACGTATCATTGAGAAATGACTATCAATATCCCATCAAAGGTATTGGTGAATCAAGATGCAAGCTTGACTCTGGGACCTGCATGAAGATGAAGGAAGTACTATATGTACCAGGTTTGAAAAATAACCTACTCTCCATCTCATCTCTAGATAAGAAAGGATATAGAGTTTCTTTTATAGATAGACAAGTAATCATGTGGTCCAAAGGGAAGACTCTTGAAGATGTTGTAGTCATTGGAGATGAATAAGGAGGTATGTATAAGCTCAAAGGAAATCTAGAGATAGTCCTTATCCATGAGACTACCATCTCAAGTGAATTGTGGAATAGGAGACTTGCTCACATCAACTACAAAGCATTGACCTATGTGACCAAGGTGGTAATAGGGTTACCATATCCAAATATCGAACATGAGGGAACTTGCAAGGGATGTGCACAGGGAAAGAACATCAAGAATCCCTTTCTGAAAAGTGACACAAAGAATAAAGGTATGTTGGAACTAATCCATTCTGATGTATGTGGTACTATTCCCTCCATATCCTTAATTGGATATGAATACTATGTCACATTTATTGATGATTATTCAAGAAAGACTTGGATACATTTTTTGACAAATAAAAGTGAAGTGTTCGGGAAATTCAAGGAATTCAAATCCTTGATAGAGAACCAGTTAGAAAAGAGAATCAAGACACTTAGACCATATAATGGTGGAGAATACAACTCAAAGGAATTTGAAGCATTTTGTAAGGAGGCAAGAATCAAGAGGGAACTAACCACTCCTTATAATTCCCAACAAAATGGTGTTGCAGAAAGAAATAATAGAACTATCATGGAAGCAATAAAGACCATGATTCATGATCAAGACCTCCCTATGCACCTATGGGATGAAGCTGCAAGAACATCCGTATATGTGCAAAATAGATAATCTCACAGTGCTCTTGGATTCAAGACTTATGAAGAGATGTATACTGGAAAGAAACTTGAAGTAAGCCATATTAAGATATTTGGTTGTCTAGTGTATACATATTCTGAAAGAGAAGAGAACCAAATTGGATCCTTCTAGCAAGAAGTGAATATTTGTAGGATACTATGAATTCTACAAATCCTTCAAGATGTAAATTTCAGGATTTCATCATATTGAGATTAGTAGGGATGTAACCTTTGATGAAGAGCAAGCTCTTAATAAATCTAGAATGTGTCAGCTTGAAGAAGTACATGAAGAAGATGTACTTCCCAGAAGTACAGAAGCTGAACCAAATCCTGAAAGAATAGCATTAGAAGACCATGACATGCTAGAGCCTCAGGAGCCCCCTACTATGGATATATATCGAAAGAGAAAACCTGCTTGGGTAAGAGAAATATTTAAAGAAGAAGAAATATATGGAGCACCAAAAGGCTCCATTAGAACCAACAAAAGATCAAAGCCATATTCCAGTTATGTAGCTTTGATGTGTGATCTTGCAGACCAAGAACCCAATAGCTATGAGGAAGCTGCACAGAAGAAAGAATGGGTTGAAGCAATGCCGAAAGAATACCAGTCGATCATGAAGAATGATGTTTGGGATATTGTTCCCATGGTATCTTCAAAATGGATCTACAAGATAAAACATGTTGCAGATGGAAGTATTGAAAAGTACAGGGCAAGATTTGTTGCTAGAGGATTCTCTCAGAAGCAGGGGATCGATTATGAAGAGACATTTTCTCTAGTAGAAAGGTACACTTCCAACATATCTATCATGGCACTTGCTTCCATGATGAAGTGGGGATTACACCAAATGGATGTAGAGACAACCTTCCTTAATGGTGTGATTGAGGAAGAGATTTACATTGAACAACCACAAGGATTTAAGTCGAAGATAGAGTGACTCATGTATGCAATTTGAAAAAGGATCTGTATGGACTAAAGAAAGATCCTAGAGCTTGGTATGGAAGAGTAGATAGCTTCTTGACAAGCATGGGATTTACCAATAGTAAAGTTGATACTAACATTTATATGAAGATTATGGATGATGAACCAGTCATACTATTGTTGTTTGTGGATGATCTATTTTTTATTGGAAATGAGAAATAGATCAAGGATTGCAAGAAGAATCTACCTGAATAATTCGAGATGAAAGATATTTGATTGATGCATTATTTCCTAGGGATGGAAGTGTGGTAGATCCTAGAAGGAATCTTTCTAAATAAGGGAGAGTATGCAGTAGAAATATTGAAAAGATTTGATATGTTGGAATGTAAATTCATGGACACACCCACAGACACCAACTTAAACCTATTGTATGATGCGACATCTAAGCTAGTGGACATGACTCACTATAGACAAATTATTGGGTCATTAATGTATCTAATGAACACAAGGCCAGATATATGCTTTGATGTGAACACCTTGAGTCAGTTTCTAGTTAAACCTAGACGGGTTCACTTGATAGTTGCAAAGCATGTGACGAGGTACCTAAAAGGTATGATTGATTTGGGACTATTGTACTATGGGAGAGATCATGACTAAAATTTGTATGGGTATACGGATTCAGATTGGGTAGGAAGTTTCGCAGAAAGAAAGATCACCTCAGGTGGATGTTATTGTCTCAGATCTGACATGATCTCATGGTTTAGTAAGAAATAGTCCAGTGTTTCTCTCATCATAGCTGAAGCAGAGTATATTATAGCTTGCTTCGCTTATTGTGAAGCAATATGGCTTCGGAAGCTATTGTCAGGAATATTTGACATGGAGGTCGACACCATAGTAATTTTCTGTGACAACCAGAGTTGTATAAATATGACAGAGAATATGACGTTCCATCATAAATCGAAGCATATAGAAATTTGATATTTCTATATAAGGGATATCATACAAAAGGGATCCATCAAGCTCCAATATGTGGGTATCGATGAGCAAGTTGCTGATATACTGGCCAAGCCTTTATCTCGAATGAAGTTTGAGTATTTATACGAAAATATTGGTGTAGTTCGGAAGGAATTTTCTCATAAGGAGGAAAAGTGATGGAACTACAAATGATGGACCCTCTTAAAAAAAAGGAAGATCAGGTTGGAGACATGAAACCTCCTTGGACAAAGGGAGAGTAGTTTGATGATATGAAATTTCCCAGGAAAGGGGGATTAATGATGAGACTGACATCAATGATGGATGACAGTGATGATGGTCTGACATTTGTTTATGGACGATAGTATCCTCTCTTGAGGATAGCAGGTATAACACTCTGTTCCTGAGAGTGGTCCTTACTAGGTAGGGATGGCCCTGCAGATGCTACTCTTGCATGGAGAGTACTCACATTCACTTGCGAACGATAGTATCCTCTCTCTTGGATAGTAGGTATAACACTTTGTTCATGAGAGTGGTCCTTACTAGCTAAGGATGTCCTTGGAGATGTTACTCTCATGGAGAGTACCCTCATTGAGTTGTGGATACTGTAGATTAAACACTTGCTCAAGAGTGGTCCTAACCTTAGTGGTCTGGATGCTCTACGATGAGTCCTCATGGACGCTGGGACTGATATTGTGTATGTAGTTGAGATCTGCCTTGCAGACTATACTCTTGTATGGAGAGTATGCCTACATTCATATGTAGATTCCATAGAATAACACTTGGCTAGGAGTGGTCCTAACTTGTGTGGTATGGATTCCCTATGACGAGTCCTCATGGACGACATAGTATAACACTCACTTGGGAGTGGTCCTAACCTATGTGGTATGGATGTTATACAATGGGCCGACATTGTGTCTGCGGTTGATATCTTCTCTGCAGACAATATTACTACATGGTAGAGTATACGTACACGTGAGTGTAGATACCGTAGCATAACACTCACTTGTGAGTGGTCCTAACCTATGTGGTATGGATGGTCTAAAATGAGTCCTCACAGACGATAGGGTCGGCACTGGGTGCAGACGAGATCTACATTTAGTTGTAGATGATTTAGCTGATTGATTTCATGGATCATGCCAATGGAGGATTGCATTGTCCTTGGACTTATGTCCTAAAGTGATCGGGATTTATCATCCCGCAAATAGATCATGTGTACTATAGGTAGCGTAACAACGAAGGATCAAGTAGATCAAAGTACAAAAACAAAGGATCAAGTAGATCGAAGTGTGGATGAAAAGGATCAAGAAGGATCGAAGTGCTGCTACAAAGGATCAAGAAGATCGAAGTGTTGCTGCAAAGGATCAATAATATTGAAGTGATGCCGCAAAGGATCGAGAAGATCAAAGTGCTTCTGCAAAGGATTGAGAAGATTGAAGTGTTGCTGCAAAGGATCAAGAAGATCAAAGTGCTGCTGCAAAGGATAAAGAAGATCGAAGTGCTGCTGCAAAGGATAGAGAAGATCAAAGTGTTGCTGTAAAGGATCAAGAAGATCGAAGTGCTGCTGCAGAGGAACGAGAAGATCGAACTGCAGTTGCAAAGGATAGAGAAGATCGAACTGCTGCTGCAAAGGATTGAGAAGATTGAAGTGTTACTACAAAGGATCGAGAAGATTGAATTTCTTATGCAAAGGATCGAGAAGATCGAAGTGCTGCTGCAAAGGATCAAAGTACTGCAAAGGATCTAAAATATCGAAGTGCTGCTACGAAGGATCGTAAGATCGATGCATTGCTGCAAAGAAAGGATCAAGTGATCATGTGATGCAGAAGATGAAGAGTAACTGTTCCAAGTTACTAATTATGGAAAAACTTCCTATGATTTATAGATGCATATACTCAATGTACTGTTGTGATTGTCTCTCTATTCTTCTATAGTCTATGATGATGTTGTCAGTAGAAAAACATTCTCATTAAGGGGGAGTGTTGAAATATTGTAAATTCAAAGGATATTCTAAATGTTTTTTACTAATGTAACCCAAGGGAGATGTTATTATTCCTCCGACGAGGTGTTACTATTGTATTTGGTCATCATAGAGTCCTGAGGTAAAGCATCCACTTGTGTCGGGTCTTTAGTACCCTAATAAATAATATAAATACTATTTTTGAGTATTCCTAGGTGAAGTCGGCCTAGACAGTTTATTGGGGCTGAATTTTCTAGTGCAAAAGTCAAGTTGACATGTGTGTATAAATAGAGGAGCTGTGGTTCTTATTTGAACACAAACTCACTCACTTGTGTAGCGCATAGGAGAGAGAGATAGAGAGAGTGACAAAAAAGAAGGAGGAGAACAACTGTTTTTGGGGTTGTATTTTATACATCTTATACAGAGGAATTTTTTGCTGGGTTTTCTTCCCCTTGAGGGTTTCCCAGGATAAATGTTGTGTCTATATTGTGATTGTGTTTCTATCAGTGATTCTTGATATGCTGCTATTATTTTTGAATTGAATACTATTGAATCTAGTCTAGCATATGAAAACTTAACAGTTGAAGTATGTAACTTCGAAATATATTGTTTTTAAAATTTTATTGATTGTTGTACTTCCTTCAAGAGATGTTATTGATATACTTTTTATGTAAAATTCTTTGTAAGAATCAATGTAACCCTTCGATTATAAGTCAGGTCAATAGTACCCAAAAGAAAGGTTATATAAATGTTATTTTGAGTCTCCCTAGATAAGTTGGCCCTATAAGAGTAACAAGTCGGCTTTGGTAGGTAAAAGGGTAACTCACTTGATGAGTATAAGTAGAGAGGTTTCACCTCTCATTTGGAAACACTCTCAACTCAAGCACGTGCAAGAGAGAGAGAGAGAGAGAGAGAGAGAGAGAGAGAGAGAGAGAGAGAGAGAGAGAGAGAAGAAGTTTGCTACAGAAGAAGTAGTTGCTTTTGTATTTAGGGTTTATCTTATATTGGTTTGGAATTGTTCTTGTTGACATAATCTATACTGAAAAATTTATTGGGTTTTCTCCCTTGTGGTTTCCTAGATGAAACTATTTGCATTCTTTCGTCATGTTGTGCTTGTGTTTATTTCAATGACCTATTGCTCTGGTTATGATGGAATAGTCTTAAATGTTTGAATATATAAAATATACATCAAAATTATAACATAATATCAAATCCATGCTAAAATAATTCATTGCAACACCTGCAATTTCCAAATATTAGGGCTTCATGCTTGAAACCATAGAAGGAAAAATTTAATCGTTTGGGAATTTTAGCTACAAATTTCGTTTGGTAAAGTTATAGTATCCAAAATGCATACATGCTGAAGATTAAATGTTGATGTACCTTGTGAGCGAGTTTTAGCCTCAATTTCACTGTACTTTATGAGATATGATTCATGCAAAGCAAAGTTCTAGATTCTTCCAAAATTCATTTTTAAACAACTTACATAGGGAAAAATTCTATATCATGGGATAGGAAGATCCAAAATGAATTTAGTAAAATGTTCTAGAAAGGGAGAAGACTTTAGTTTCTTGGGTGCGAATTTCAGATTTGGAAGTTGAATTTGTGACATGTGGAAGTCTATACAAGTTCGTTATACTAAACCAGTCCATAAACATGTCACCTTATGATAGATAGCATAAATTCCACTTGGTGAATCCAATATTGCTCTAACCTGCTAGGGATGGATAGAGGACATATGAGACTACCTTAGGAAAAAGTTTCATACCTTGAGGAGAAAAAATTTATGAGATAAAAAATAATTAAGACCAAACAATGGAACAAGATCGGTAAAAGAAATTTGATAAACTATGGATTCATGTTCTTGTCACTTCCCTCCACATATCAAATTGAAAAGGAGGACAATTGAAGTCTCTTTATGAGGGTGCATCTTCCTATGTAGGCCAATTCTAGTTCTGTGTATTTTTAATTTTTGACCTAACATTGTTGTTGGGGAAAAACTAGGGCATCAGGATTTCTGAGGTTTTGTCCACAGATTTGGGAAAAGAAGGCCATTGCTCAACTCACATTTAGGAGGGAAATCTCTCTCTCTAATCATATTTGCAATATTGTTACGGAGAGAAATTCCTATGGCTTGGGGTACCACAACAGACAACTTTGACTCCAAAAATCAATCTTTCCCAATATGCAATAGAAATAAAATGTCTAACACTAAAGGATCAGACCTCGTACCTTATTTCGGACGGTTGAAGTAGATCCCCGTTGAGATTTCCAATATTTAGCTTGAATTGATATAATACTTCCTCAAAAACAAGTAAAAAATACAAGCATACTATATATCATGGTGTTATATCTATTCTAGCATATATAATCAATAATGTAAAAGCATTTGACATATTCTAATGGATACAATATTCAATCAAATACACATCATTGGACAGGAAAAGATAGTTCTTATTAATATAAATCAGAGATTACAAGATAGATACAACCTCTGACGGCATGTCTATGAACCAGAGAAACTGAATCCCCCACTTGGGCCTCCACCACCTCAATCCTCCATCTCACGATAGCAAGCTCACTAGCAAAAGGCAAGCTTGGGAAGAACACAAAAGTGCTCCAAAGGGACAAAGGGATGCAGACTCAAGCATAAATTCCGCCAACAATGGACTATAGTTTCTTTGCTTTCAATCTCTCTATATGTCTTCAATGTACCAAGGGGTTCCTTATATAGCTTCACAAGGGATAATGAAGGGTCGAATCCGAGCGATCTCAAGGCATATGGAAGGCCAGGAGTCGAATGAGTCCGATCCATGTTAAGGAAAACTCCAAAAGGATTTGGACTATGCACACATCCCGATGTACGCTGTTATCGGGGTCAAACACACGTATGTATGCGGTTATCGGGTGAAAATCTGCGCATATAATTTTTTATATAGTTTTAGGGATGATCAAGGAAACATCAAAGGATAAAATATGGTCCATGGGGTCTAAAGAGTCTGCAGCGGGACAGGGGAATTCCATACAAAGTGTGATTCACCTGGAGTGGTGAAATCCGCTATAACAGATGCCCCCTAATGTGTGAGGTCAGAGGGGTCATACGATGGACGAAATACATTATAAGTCCATCACAGAAGTGGAGTGATGAAGGATCCCAAATGGAAGACCAACCACCCAATCAACATAGTACCATAATACAACTCTGCATATAACTGCAAGTACATATAGTAGTCTTGGATACATAAGCGTACAATGGCCATGAATAGGCATAATACATGATATCACATATGTGGTCATCGCCACATACAATATACATAGATCAGAATCTCCATGATGAAGATATACAAAGGACCATGATCCCCAAAATGGTTGAATATATACAATAGATCAAGATCTCCATAGTGGCTGAAAATGTCTGACATACACTGGAATCAAGTCATGAGAGATGAAATCTCATGAACACTGGCACAATCAAGGAGGTAGCATATAAAAGATGCCACCAGTCTGGAAGGTCTTCTACACAAACCGCTACGAGTACATGTCCTACTATGCGAATAGAGGTGTCGAGGTCAAACATAGTAGTCCATCGTTTGATTACCGGTCATTGATGTATACCGTTAACAGACGTGAGATTAACCACTGATAATGATAATGGGAATCAAGGTACTAGAGTGCAAACTAACAAGTGTGAATAGATGTGTTGATGTTGAACACTTGAGAGAATCCATCGATCAGGGGACATTGATGTATTCCCAAGAAACTATAGATGGCGAGAGAACCTGCCAATGATGACTACAAGTCTCAAGGCACTCAAAAGGAATCTAGATTCCAATCCCAGAATAAATGATCTGAAGTTGATGGGATGAAATCCACTGGAAGGAGGGCATTAAGGTATCCCCCATCATCCAACACGAGGTACTCAACAAAGCTGTCTAATGTGGAAGGACTCGATCATAAAGTGCACGAACCAGTAACTGTATTGGGAATGGCCGACATGCAAAGTCAAGATAACTGAGGAATGGCCGACACAGGTTTCAACTTCCTTCGAACAAGAGAATAATGGCGTATGGTGATTGAATGAAGGCAGCATAGACTCGATATACAAACTGGGACATCTCTGTGACACAGGAGGCATCAACAGAGGCTTCATAGGGACTGGAAGCTTAACCAGTCGGTGGAGATAAACTTAGATAAACGAATACAGCTCCTAAGTCAAACTATAACCCAACCAATGGATGTGATATATAGTGCTCTGTTTGAAGGCAACACGACTCGACAGCTGCCAAAGATAACATCTTTCCTTGTCCGGATTTTTGGTTTTTTTATTTTTTTGGACTTTTTTAGTTATTTGAAAAGCTTGAAAAAAGAATAAACGAGCTTTATAGTTACAAACTAGGAGGAGACGAGTGTCATAAGGGAAAACAAACTAGTTCCAAGCAGTGGAACATACCTATGCTCAATGCAAGGATACATGTGTAGGATATCGACACTCGGGGGAAAATCCCCTCCCGATAAAAGGGAATCAAGCCGCGAAGGATATAAAAAATGGCTCTGCATGGCTAGACATGAGACAAGCTCGGGCTATATGGCTGAAACGCAATGTCAGGGGAGCCGGCATAAAGCTCAATAAGGCAGGCAAAGCTCATGATAATGCATTCACAACTTGACATAAGGGGAGTTCGGAGGGAAACAGGCCAGCATAAGATCAAGAGGAGTATGAGGCTCTTGCGAAATGTCATGGCAGTACTATACAACAAACTCCCACACCCTAAAGGACAAAACGTCAGCATGGGCACCAAATGCAAATAAGGCACTAACTAGGGTACCCATGTAAGGTGAAGCTCTACCATTCACATCATGCCACTTCTAAAGCAGTAAGAAGGTTCCGTGACATAATAGAGTGGGTTCGTACCTAAGGTCATGGTGACATGGTCATAAGGTCATGCAAAATGAAAATGGTGGTGAACCTAACCTATATGCCAGTATAGATGTTATACCTGAGATCAGTACGAATGGGTCAATCCAATGGTTGAAACGGTACTGAAAATGGTCTTCTAAATCACAAATTATGTCAGAAACGGTCCAAAATGGTTAGAAACTGTCAAAACTATAGGAAAGGGGGTAAAAATTTTCAAATATTTGAAATTTTTTCTATAAATAGTAAAAAATATAAATCATTTGAAACTTTTACCCATTGGATCTTTGATATTCAACTGCAAATTCTAGGAGATCCATCCGATGGAATTCACAACCGTTTCTTCTAGGTAATTACTCATGCTCTCCTCATGCATTTCAATATAATTTTTGTTGATTTTCATGGTAAAATGAGGTAGTTTAGGCCATCTCTACATGAGCACTATGGTCCACGTGGATATCGAAGCTTTTCCCACATATAGGGCTGGCTATACACGGAAAAGATGCTAGAAACTGCATACATACGCGGTTGTTTGCAAAACAGTCGCGTATGACGCCGCGCAAGGAAATTTATAAGAATCTAATGGGCAAAATGGAAATTCCTCTTCCAGGATGGTGCTAGAATGGAGAGAGCATGAGCATGGTGAAGTAGAAGAAGCTGTAAGGGCTGACATGATGGCTCAACAAGCTCTTAGAAGATGCGGACTCTACAAGTTTTGGTGCCTTGGTGGCTTGAGGGCCAAACCAAGACTGCTAGAGATGCTGGTAAACTATTGGGATCCAGAATCAGATTCCTTAAGGATAGATGGGATGTCTCTCACTATAGAGGTGGAAGACATATACTTTATCATAGGTCTATCTAGACGAGGGTAGGTGGTGAACCTTCGTTCCCAAGGTGGGCCAAGCGGTGGGCTTACTATCGATGAGTACGTAGTTGTGTACTGCTACCCAGATATTGAGAAGGTGGGAAGTCAAGTCCCCACCAATTCTATACAGGTGTTGGGCCTAAAGGCCATACTACTGATGCTGGGCAGGATAGCAGGCTTAGCCTCACTCCATCAGGCCTCGCAGCCACTGATGTTCTATGCGGTGGAGTGTATGAGACTGACCATATACGACTGGAGTACTACACTACTGAGCAACATGAAACACCAGCTCAATGAGTGTAAGGCAGGAAGGATACGGAACTTCAAGTTCAGCAGCATATTGAGCATGTTTTTCTTCGAGCGTGTTCTAGGATTGAGCCCTAGAGTGGGCGTTCCTCTCCACGGGGTTCGAGATCTGGCCCAACGACGTTGGGCAGATGCTATGCACAGACTGGGGGGTGGTAGGGTGGCCAACCCATATCCAGCTGACTTCTTTCCATGGTGGAAATGATAGATTGTTGCCATAGACGACTACCCCTATGGAGGGATAGATTTCTGGGGGGATCCAGACATGCCATTGCCACCAGGATCCACATACGGAGAGATAGGTACCAAATCTCGACTCTCACTCTTTTTAAATTTTTTTGAGTTATTTAATTTTTTTGTATTTTCTTGATTATGTGGAATCAAAAAGACATGTTTTTGTGTGACAACACATAGTGACATCTACCATTCATGTGCAGATGTGGGACCACGACGACTAAAGGGCTTCCCATGTCATAGACAGAGGGGAAGAGGGGATGAAATCACAGGTGCGGATGCAGAGCGAATGCTCTAGGGCATTCATACCAACTTCGTGCAACTGACTCATAGAGTTCCCATGGTGCAAGTCGAGGAATTTCCTGAGGCCATGCAGCGATAGGTGGTGGGCGTGCCACGCGCATGGGTGCGTTTATTCTGGTGGCTAGCTAGAGCCGTAGTGACGTATCATGATCACAACCCTCCCCCTCCACAGGATTAGACACCTAGGAGTGGATATGTTTTGTACGATTGTGTATTATATGATGGAAACTTTGAAAGCTCCACTTTTGTAAATGACACTATGTATTACCACATTTTTTATATATAAAAGGTTTTATGGTGATCGGTTTATTTATTTACATGTGTAGAAATGTTTATGATTAATTTATTATGAATGAAACAAATGCCAATCTAACACATAGTTAGCATATGAGTCAGCAACTTGATTATCATTTCTTGGAATGTGTATATATGTAATACTGTCAAATTTCCGTTCTAACAATCTCACACGTAAGAATCTTGTCAATAACGTCGGATCTCTAACATGGTACAAACCATTTAGCTATGACACTACTAACTCCGAATCAAGACGTACCTCAAGAGAGAGAATTCCATGTGAAATGGCATCCCGTAGAAGCTCGATAACGGCACTATATTCAGCAACATTGTTGGAAGATGGCCATAGACATACACCTCCTGAAGACAGTACCTGACCCATAGGAGTATAAATCACCCAAGCAGCAGAGGCTGAGTGTTGAGTGTGACGGCTTGCACCATCCGCGAATCCTATGTAGGTGGAAGATTCCATTGACATCTGCCAAAAGAAATGGAAACTAATCACAAACCCGATCACGATAAGAAAAAGACCTAACTATGCAAAGTTGTCCAATAATATACAACAAGCAGCCTTGGCTAAAGATCATGCATAGTACTTTTTGAGATAGAGCCCATTTATAGGCTCCTCCAAAGCTGTGCCTTCGTAATCGACTAACTCATAGGAACCCTTCTCTAAGACATGCTTGACCACGTAAGGACCACACCACATAGGATTAAATTTCCCTGCCCCTAAGGGTTCTTTCGATTGATCCCACAAGAGGACCAATTATCCTTCACTAAACACTCTTGAACGAACAGACTTGTCATATTGGACCTTAACGCGACGTTTATTAACCTCTAGAGCCACCAAGGCATCTCGACGCTGCTCATCAAGTTGCTAGAGGTGGACCAAATGTTCCTCCAAAGGTGAAGTGTTTGGTAAGAGTTCCACAGCTAGCTTCAATGAAGGAATCTCGCATTCAACCGGCAATATCGACTCCACTCCATGCACAAGCTGATATGGAGAAAAACTAGTGGCAGTCTTAACCATGGTTTGATATGCCCACAAAGTAGGGTATAACATAGTATGCCAATTCGTCTTGCTCTATGCGATGATTCGTTGGAGAATGGACTTAAGTGATTTATTCACTGCTTCAACCTGTCCATTCGCTTGGGGGTAGTAAGAAGAGGAGTGCTCTTGCTTATACCCTAACTTGGATGCCAACTCTTCCATCATATGGTTCTGAAAGTGCAAGCCATGGTCAGTGACAAGCTCTTTCGGAATCCTGAACCGAGTAATGATTTGGTTGAATACGAAGTGAGCAACTGTCTCACCGTCGAATTTTACTGTAGGCATTGCCTCAGCCCATTTCGTGAAATAATCCACAGCCACTATAATATGATGGTGCCCCCCAGCTGAAGCTGGGTTGCAATCCATAAAATCGAGCCCCCACTTGGTGAAGGGACCGGCGGTGATAATGGGATGTAACGGGGCAGGCTTCGAGCGCATATTTCGTGCGAACACCTGGAAATGGTGGCACCTCTTGACCGCATCTACACAATCTTTAAAGATCGATGGCCAGAAATAACCCGCTCTCAAAATATTTTGAGTTGTAGAAAGCCCAGATAAATGACCACCACACGCCCCTCAGTGGCAATCATTCAGCACAACCTCAGCCTCCTCATGAGTTAAACAATGTCGTAAAATGGAATCTACCCCACGGTGGTACAAAGTATTGCCCACTATAAGGTAGTTCTTAGAGACGTGACGTAATCGTCGTCGTTCATCTCGCGAGAGGTGAGTAGGGGTCCTTTGTGTTTGCATATATACTATGATATCTCCATACCATGGGTCAGACGTGGAGATTAAGAAGATGTGTTCATCGACAAACATATCTTCACAAACCAACTCCTCGGCCTTGCTCGGGAAATCCGATATAAGCTCTGCAAAAATTAACGACTTCTTCGACTTTGCTGAAAGAAATTTGAGATCAAACTCTTGTAGGATGACAATCCATTTATTATACTTTCCCCCAATCATCCTTCGTGTGAGGATGAACTGAAACGGATTGACATGGGCCACAACCGAGGTCTGGCGAAGGAGAATATAATGTCTCAAACGCTGAACTGCATGTACGGTCCCTAAAGCAAGCTTCTCGACATGAGAATAACGAATCTCTGCGTCAATAAGGTTTCGGCTCAGATAATATATGACATGCTCCTGGAGCTCCTCATCCTCCTGAACCAATAACATACCAATCGTCTCTAAATATGTGGCCACATATAATAGGAAATCACGGCTATAATCTGGAGCACTAATCACTGGGGCCGATGCTAGGGCTTGCTTAAGTGCATCGAAGGACTCCTGGGCTCGCTCATCCCATTCAAAGGGAGTATCCTTCTTCAAGAGACGCATGAAGCCTCTAGTCAATTTGGAAAAGTTGACCACAAATCTTCGTAAGAAGTTTGCCATACCTTGCAAACACTGAATATGACGAATATTCTTTGGGGGAGACAACTGAAGTATTGCCTCAACCTTTAAGGGATCGACTCTTATGCCCTCCTTTGAAACGATGAATCCTAATAAATGATCTGAATTCATGCAAAAGATGCACTTATGAGGATTTAATCGAACCGAATAGTGCTGGCATATTTTGAAGATCAATATCAAGTGATAGGAGTGACGCATTCTCATACGAGAATGAGTAGCAAGGTCATCCAAAAATACTTCAATAAGAGACTTGAGATCGTGGAAAATCAAGGTCATTTCCCGCTGAAATGTAGCTCCGGTGTTTTTAAGGCTGAAAGGCATCTTCCGATATGAAAATGTTCCCCAAGGACAAATAAATTCAGTCTTGTGTTGGTCCTCAGGTTTAATCCGGATCTGATTATACCCGGAAAATCCGTCCATAAAGGAGAACACCTCGCTACTCGCACACTCATCCAAAATCTGATCTATAAATGGTGTGGGAAAGTTATCCTTAGGACAGGCATGATTTAAATCATGGAAATCAGTGCATATTCGGATCGCTCCCTGCTTCTTATCCACTGGAATGGGGTTTGAAACCCACTCTGTCAAGGGAACGGGATAGATGAAACCGACTTTCAATAGCTTCTCTATCTCTGCCTTAATGGCGGGTGCTTTCCTAGGATTCACGGCGCGCAAACGTTGTTGAATAGGCTTAGCGTTGGGGTAAGTCTTAATCTCATGTTCGACAATCTGAGGGTCAATACCTGCCATCTCATCATAAGACCAAGAAAAAATATCATTGAATTCCTTGAATAGCTCGGTATATTCGAGAATCTCAGCATGGGAACAATCCGCCCCAATATAGACATTGTCAATGGTGCTAGGATTTTGAGAGATGTTGATAGAAATTGTGGAAGATATGTTCTCCATGTTCCCATTAGCCGTTTGACCAGGAGAGCTTAATGGAATCATGGGACTACCAACTCTCTGACTAAGAATCTCCCTATAATCCTCATGCTCCAAATGGTCAAGCGGTGGAAGGAAATATGATCTATGATGAAGTTCCTCCCATTGTGGCTCAATGCCCGAAATAGCCTCGATGATTGCTTCATCTGAAGGGAAAACTGTATCCAGGAAGTCGTGGGCATGAGAAGACTGTACTACCCATGCCGGCAGTACATAGGGGTCTTCCTCTTCCATATGTGAAGAGGAAGAACAAGGCTCTGCAACATTCATAAGATTGGCTTGATAAGCTATCATGGTTGCAGGAAGTGGCACATTGGTCTCAATAGGCTCACTCAAAATACTCAATGTAGGAAGAATCCAAGGATCTCCCATATGAGTCATGCAAAAAGACACTGAGGTCGTAGAAGTCAAAGCCTTATCGGAACAAGATCCTATCATGAGGACCGGTGCAGGACAACTAAAGCTTCCCATGAGGGATGGATACATGCCTACACACACACTCCCAGTTGCCAGCTGAGAGTGTTCAAGGACCGGAACTGAAGTTCCCGAAGATGCAGTAACAAGGGAATTCTTGAATGTCATTTGATCAATCGTTACAATCTTCCCATTATGAGGAAAGCATACAACACGAAACATGAAAGAAGTAACGACTTGCATACTATACATCCAGTTCCGACCCAACAAGATATTGTAGTCGAGGGGTGCATCAACCACCTCAACCTATACTGCAACGGTCTTCCCTCCCAAATGGAATTTAAGGGATGAAATGATGCCGTGTGGCCTAAAAAATCTCCCATCAAAAGCAGTTAACATAGTCACTAATTTCAACAACTTAGGAGAACCAATACCCTTCCAATAGGACAAAGACATCACAGATGCAGCAGCGCCCTCGTCAATCACAGTGCCCTTGACGATCATATTAAGACATTCTACGTGTACCAAAAGTGACACATAGTAGGGAAAGCGAGGCTGATGACCTACGGTTTCAAATTTGATCACCGAGGAAGAATCATCACCGTTCACACCAAGAGCAGAAAGCAAATCCTTCCTTTGTGAAGGACAACTCTGAAGCACTTCCAATGCAGACATCACACAAGGAGTATGGCCCAAATCCTCGACAACTGAATAATTCTGGGTGGCTCGGGCATTTGGATTATCCCCCGAGCACTTAAGTACCCCCTTAGGAATGCGAGGTGTAGCCTCAGGTTTATTCGCAGGTTTCTCAATGCGCAAAGGGGTTCCTGGTGGATTAGGTTCTTTGCCTGGGTTGGGTTGTGATGATCCATAATATTTCGCATGAGTCACAACCTTGGCAGCACAAACCATGTTAATGCACCCACAAGCACTAGATTCTGGTGGATCATTCTCACTAGATTGCTCTTGGGACTTCGAGTTCATATTCTGGTTATGCGGTAAAGGGTTCGTTAGCACAGTTGGGCCTTGTGCTAAGAGTCTCGAAGCTTCATCAATTTGGGGGTACAAGTAAGTGAGGTGATCATCCTTACATAGCTTGCAAGGGAAATTAACCTTACATTTTGCTTGCTTGTCCCCACCAGCATTTTGACCGTTCTTGTCATTATTGGAAGCATTCTCATTCCTATTCCCACCCTTTTGATTATTATTCTTACCCTTTTTTCTATTTCGTCCGGGTTGCTGGTTACCCTTCTGGTCCGATGATTGCATAGAAAGTACACTCACCATTTGGGTGGGTTGAGACGAAGCTGTAGCTTGTCTCGAAGCAGACTGGTTGAGCGACAATTGACTAACTTGTTTTGCAACCAAATCTACAGGTTTTGCACTTGCACAACCCACAATGCCATTGGCATGTGGTCTAGGTTTGACCTTGGGATCGAAACTAGAATGAGGAGCGTTGGGAATAATCTCATACAACAAACCAGACTGAGCATAAATAAAGTCCAGTTTCTGTGCCCTAAAGATTGCTTGTTCCTCATTCTGCACTCTAGATGTAGAAACATCCTTCACGATATATGGCAATAAATACTTGAGGAACCACTCAAGAAGGAACTCTGGCGGTATAAAATATTTAATTAATCTCTTCCATGTACACCACTCCTGAATATGATTAGAAATATGGGTGGCTTTATCTTGCCGAAATGTCGATAAGAGTTTAGTACCAACGTCATAGCGCACTGGTAGCTAGAAGTGATTAAGAAAAGTCATCGCAAGATCGTTGAACAAGGTAAAAGCTCCCTTTGGTAACTCTATATACCATTTCACAGCAGGGCCTGTGAGGGTGCGTTGAAATAGTCGCAAGCAGACTGAGTCCTGATGTAACGAATTCGAAGAGCACCAAAGGTGAAATGTGGTAATGTGTTCACTCAGATCCTCTCCCAGTTTTCCTTTGAACTTAGGTATGTCTGAAGGAAGCTTGGTAGGGACAGCCGGCCAAGATGGGTCATGAGCCACGGGATCGTTCATAAGTCTCGATAAGTCAGGAAGGTTAAGCGTCGTGAGGAAAGGGAGCCTAGGATGATGAGGTCGATGGACCGCTCCCTAGTTCACATAGGTTTGAGCACCACCATGGCCTTGGCCATAGTGTCCTCCTCCTGTTTGACCTGTATAAGGTGACGTGGAAGTACCATAGTAAGGTGGACCTTGACTAGTAGGGGCTACGAAGCCATAATTAGGAGAGTAAGCAGGTTGTTGATACCCGCCTCCGTAAGGTGAAGAAACCTGTCCATACTGCGGACCGTAATAAGGTCCATAGGTCATCGCATGCGATGTCCCATGGGACACTCTGTAGGTAGGAAGAGAAGCTCCAGAAGGGGGAACATACATACCAGAAGTAGGTATATATGTCCCAGACGTAACAAGCTGACCACTATAAGCGTGAATATAGCCTCCTGAAGCAGTGGGTGGTATATGAACTTGAGACACAATCGGCCTAGTAACCGTAGTATGGACCTGACTCATAGCCATATATCGGCTCGAAGGACCACGTTGATAAGGAGGAGGATGTACATTTGAAGAACTCGGAACTGAGGATGAAGGAATCTGAGTAATAAGATATGTACTACCGCCTATCGTCACCCGTCTCGGACCTGGTATCCTAATCGGATCACTAACCCTAGACCTAGGAGGGGGGTGAGATGTAGCTTCCACCACTGGGACGGAAGGTGCAATGTGAATAGTACTCCCAAACATTTCCGCAAGGTAAGGAATGGGATTTCCCCCAGGCATAGTGCTAGGCTCAAAGTCGGATTCGACATGAAATGTCAAATCGTGCATAGGAAAACCAGTCGTAGCATAACTACCGTAGTGCTGGCAGGTTCAAAGTGAGTCTCGACATCTTCCGGCATTCCATACCGGTAATGTGTCAACGGGGAATCAGCCCTAGAGTGAGTAGGTCTATCATGCAAATATCCTATCTAGGAAATCACAGGACCAAACTCAGCTAGTTCAGGTGAAGGATCGTATGTAGGAGTAAATTCCCCATCGTCAAGATGAAGGAGAGGAGGTGGCTCAGGAATAGTCTCTGAATGATCCTCCATGGTGTGTGAATCAGTGTGTGACATAGTCCACCTATACTATCTATGTCTCTCTCCCAAAGGAGGAGGAGAAGTGGAAGGTGGAAGTCCTACTAATCGACGAGAACGACGCGGAACCGCACTCGAATCCACAATGAATCAAAACAAAAATAGCAAAGACTCTTTATTTACATAAACCCTAGGCCAACTAGCATGCACAGAGCAATCACTAATAAAATATAAATCCAAATGCAAGCAAATAAGGGATGGATAAGTGAGCTCCCGAATGAAGCAGGTATGTCTCACCTAGGAGAGGCCTGAGACTCCCATACACAACAAGCGGAGGTACGTAACCAATTATTGTGGCCCTCAGCTTCAACGCGTAAAGCAACTGTGCTGTCCGACCCCAACTTGGCTGGAACACCTGCAGAATAACCTCTACAAGTACCCCCTCAATATCCTAGGTAAGGTCACTAAGGTCACCTCAATATAATCAAAGCTCAGGCAGACAGTCGCAGGTGGGATTGACCGTATGGGCAGGGTAGCAAAGCCCGAAACTCTCGAAAGAGCCCCCAGATACGAGTACAATCCTAGAAATATCTCCGATGCTACTTAGTTATGACTAGGGGTCATCCCAATCAATAACCGCTCACACTACCTCGTGCTTAACTCCTGTTTGAGAGGAGGATCCTGAGAATGATGGTTATACCAAGGATTTCACACACTCCCTGGACAGACACCTAGATGTTGTTGTTTAGTGATCTTGGAGAATTGACTTACAATGAACTATTCCAAGATCCTAAAACCTAAGCTTGTTGGTGCACCCTAGAAAAGAAAAGAGTGTAATTCATTTTAATTAGCATTGATTTTAGTTGGCTTTATTACTCAAAAATAGGATATGGTCGTGCAACTAGTGGTGTTATGACGCAACATGAAGTAAAATGCACACTGTAACAATCAATGTATTGTGTCCATGTAAAAAGGCTATTCTACTACGTGAAATGCACAATTCTTCTTCAATTGATGAATGCAAAATTTTCCTATATGAAGTCCTAACTAGTACTCCAAAGCAAATCTAGATCTAGTGCAAGTACAATGCAAAGTGCAAAATGCAATGCATTATGATAAGAAAATGTTTTTGGATTTTTTGAAAATATAAGACATGCAAAAAGCAAAAGAATGATTCTACCACCCCTAGACTCTGCAAGCACACATAGACAGCATCCAAGCAAAGCACTAAGGTAAAAGAACTCTAATGCACTAATCTCAAACAAAAAATAAAAAATGCCATGACAAGAACTTTCCTAAAAAAAAATTTAGGCTAAAAAAAAACATTTCTAGTCAGAAAAAGAGGTCAAAACAGACTCAGGCAGTGCCAAAGGAGACTCAGCAACTAACAGCATTCACCCAGCAACCCATTAACTTCCACAAAAAGGGAAAAATATAGGGTATACGTGATTGTTCGTAGTAAACCCGCGTGTATACACGGTAATCACAAAGAAAACCGTGTGTATACGCGACTGTAAATCAAAAACCCACGTGCAGGAAGAAAAGGTGCATGAAAAAAGGCAAGAAGACAGGCTGAGATAGACTTCACTCCAATCAGACTCTACCAGGCATACATGCCCCCAGACCCGACACAGAAACAAGAGAGAAAGAGAAATTCAAATACATTGAATGCTGAGAATATCACCCCCAAAGGACAACTACTAGGAACTCCCCAGCGGAGTCACCAATTCTGTTATGGAGAGAAATTCCTATGGCTTGGGGTACCACAACAGATAGATTTGACTCCAGAAATCAATCTTTCCCAATATGCAATAGAAATAAAATGTCTAACACTAAAGGATCAGACCTCGTACCTTATTCCAGACGGTTGAAGTAGATCCCTGTTGAGATTTCCAATCTTCAGCTTGAATTGATATAATACTTCCTCAACAACAAGTAAACAATACAAGCATACTATATATCATGGTGTTAGATATATTCTAGCATATATAATCAATAATGTAAAATCATTTGACATATTCCAATGGATACAATATTCAATCAAATACACATCATTGGACAGGAAAAGATAGTTCTTATTAATATAAATCATAGATTACAAGATAGATACAACCTCTGACAACACGTCTGTGAACCGGAGAAAATGAATCCCCCACTTGGGCCTCCACCACCTCAATCCTCCATCTCACGATAGCAAGCTCACTAGCAAAAGGCAAGCTTGGGAAGAACACAAAAGTGCTCCAAAGGGACAAAGGGATGCAGACTCAAGCATAAATTCCGACAACAATCATTAGAGAAAATTTCAACTCAAAATGGGCCACCTAAAATGAACTAATAAAATAATAGTTAAAATAATAAAATAATATTTATTAATTTTGGAGGAAGAAAAGAAAAAAACTACTTTTTTGTTTGTATTTTTTACATATCTCCCCATGTTTTTACTCAAATTTCGATTGGGGGAGCTCGTTGGATGTGAAATTAAATTCCGCATCCAACGAGTATCCAGTTGGCATACTTTTGACGGACCCCCCTACCCCAAAAATAAGAAATACTTGAAAAATAGAATGATGACATCATCATTCCATTTTTTCAGGTATTTCTTATTTTTGGGGTAGCGGGGTCCATCAAAAGTATGCTGAGTGGGTACTCGTTGGATTCATAATTTAATTCCGCATCCAACGAGATCTCCCAATCAAAATTTGAGTAAAAACACGGGGAGATATGTCAAAAATACAAACAAAAAAATTAGTTTTTTTTATGATACCTATCCCCAAATTTATATTAAAAAAGTGTTTAAGACCTATACGGTATTTCAAATTTAAAGCAATTTCATTGGCTAACAGATGATGACATGGAAAATGAATAAAAATTAAAAGGCCCATTTTGAGTTGAAATTTCCTCTAATGGGACTATAGTTTCTTTGCTTTCAATCTCTCTATATGCCTTCAATGTACCAAGGAGTTCCTTATATAGCTTCACAAGGGATAATGAAGGGTCGAATCCGAGCGATCTCAAGGCATATGGAAGGCCAGGAGTTGAATGAGTCGGATCCATGTCAAGGAAAACTCCAAAAGCATTTGGACTATGCACACATCCCAATGTACACAGTTATCGGGGTCAAACACGCGTATGTACGTAGTTATCGGGTAAAAAGCCGCGTATATCATTTTTTATATAGTTTTAGGGGTGATCAAAGAAACATCAAAGGATAAAATATGGTCCATGGGGTCTAAAGAGTTTGCAGCAGGACAGGGGAAGGCCATACAAAGTGTGATTCACCTGGAGTGGTGAAATCCACTATAACAAAGATTCCAAAGTTGAAAATCAGGATTTCTCTGTCAATTGTCAAACCCCAAGTCATCTAGAAGTAGTTTTACAGAAAGGAATTAAAGCAAGCATTCAATTGAAGCACTATTATTGGTAAGTTTAATTCTCTCATTTCCATTTGAGCTTCTCATTTTGAAGATGACAAATAGTACCAATCTTGAGGAAAATATTGAAGGAGTTAATAAATTTCATACATGGAAGTATAGGGTGCTTCTTGTTGAGCCTAGGGAAATGAAAGCATAATTCACTTAGAATTATTCCTAAGTATGGAGAAGAGATAAAAGAATAAGATAAATGAGTTGTGACAGAGACAACGACAGGAAATAAGAAGAGAAAGGAGTTGCGATAGAGGCAGTGATAGGAAGGAAGAAGAGGGAAGATCCATGGCGAAAGAGGGAGTCATGAAAGAAGGAAGGAATGTAATGAGGAAAGGTACGATGAAATACTAGTACCAAAAGGCATGCAAGTGGCATAACAGCTAGAAAATGACAGCAAGGAATAACAACTAGAAAATGACATGCCTTAAATATCATGGGTATGAGTTCGACTAGATCCGACGGAAGCCACATGTATGAAGGTATCTTTGTAAGTCTGGTCGTTAGTTCCTACTAAAAGGTGTTACTAGAATAGGAAATACAGCTTGTTGGCTAAGTATAGGAAGTCAACTAAGAAAGTGACAGGTAAAGAGTATGCAATGAGTCTATAAAAGAGTCTATAAAGGAAGGAACCCAAGTTGTATGCAGGTTATATTCTCTATTGTTAGCTCATCATTGTTAAACTATTAGTTTCTCTGTATTTGTTGTTTGATAAAGTTTTCTAAGTTCTTCTGAGTTGAAGAGTCTACATCTGAGTGCGAAAAAGGGTAGGAGAAGTTGAGTTGATCCAGGATGTGTGCGGATCGTTAGTAGAGTTTAGTAGGATGAGAGCAGAAGAGAATATTAGAGACCATGAGAGGAAGAAAGAGTATGTAAATATAAAGAAGAAGATCAAGAAAAGAGTCTGCAGCTTAGTGCGCAGACAAAAGATGGATAAATTTCTCATGCCATATGAAGAACACATTTGTGGTTTTTCCCAGATGGGTTTCACGTTAGATTCTTTGTATATGCATGAATGTTGAATACGTTTGAGTTTCCTATATAACTGTTGCATTGAATGAATGCTTATAGATTTACTTATGAATGAATAGATGTATATCAGTCGCACGGTATAACTTGAATACATTTATGATGCATTGGGGTTGTTATAATAGTTACATAAGATAATTTGGGTTACGATCCAATTTTTCATAATAATCATAAGTAATCCAACCATGAGATTGGTTGAACACCTTGGTAATTGACCAAGGTACCATAAATCTCCACCCAAACGAGGAAACTTCATTCTGGCAGTTACCAATAGAAAGATATCTCAGGTGAGGCTGCATTTGCAGCATAGGTGGTGTCAACTGGGCTTTTCTCTATCGAGCCGATATCTTGGGATTTTCTGCGCCAAGTAGAAGGGACTAAAACTAGGACAGGGTCCTAAGAGGAGAGAGAAAACATAACAAATGGTTTCGTTGCTGGGACCCGAATCATTTGAAAAACTACTCAGGAAACAACCAATGAAAAAGGTTAGTAATCTTAAAGAAGTTTTCAAAAGTTGTTAAGCACTTATCCATACTAGAGATGTTGTCACAGAATTCACAAAACTCATAGAAGAAACTCAAGAAGACCTACGAACTGAAAAATAGAGTTAACCATATCGGGAATAGATTAAAAACATGGCAAAAAATGCGAATGACTGCGTAGATAGGAGATTATGATATGGACTATATCATATTAAACCTGGGATCAGATTTGAATATACTAACAATACAGACATGGGAAAGCATGAATAAGACATGACTATATTGGTCTCCCATTCAGCTAAGGCTTGTGAAACAGTCAAAGGTTCCACCCATTGGTAGACTAACTCAAGTACCTGTTGAATTTGAAGGCTTGAGGACATATGCAGACTTCAAAGTAATTGACATTGTCGATGAGACAAATCCATATCCTACACTTTTGGGAATTGATTAGGTGATAGATAATAAGACCATTATTAATTTTAAGAAAAGAATCTTGTCATTTGAAGATTATGAAAAAAGGGTGGTTGTGCCAATTGATCCATTCGAAGGGAAGAGATATGTTGAGCCAGTGGATAGTGAAGGCCAAGGAAATTACCTAGATCAGTTGTGTAATATCATTTCTTCAAGAGATGATTATATAAATCAAACATTTGATGGAAATATGAGTTGGAAGAATGTAAGCTCTTGCACATACGAATCAGGTGATGCATTAGAAAATTGTTAGAACTGACTTCATGAAGTCTCTATAAGAAAAGGCGCAAGAATTGCAATATCTATGCAATGTGTAGGATCTGAGGCAAGCGATCTGCCTACATACGAAGGATTACCCAACCTTGCATATTTTCTAGTGGTATTTGAAGAAAAAGTTATAGAATCACAACAATTTTATGCCTCGGACTTTGTGTTGAAATCTATGCCCACTAGATGGTGGGGTACACATAAACAATCTATCTCTAAATGGCCATAGTGTAGAAGATTGTTGGAGATTACATTTGGGAAAGAGATGAGTTATACCGGTGTAAGTATACAAGATTGACAAATATTGTTTAACATATTAAGGATTGTCACATGACATGGAAAGAATATCGACGACAAGAATGGGTTCACCAATTCATACACACATTGGATATGGTACCAAGGATATCGAATACATCAGTGGAGCTGGGAAGAGGAACTTTCAAGTGGGAAGAGTTAGCCACAAGATTCACCCATACATTTTAGTTTGCAAGTAAACACCCAACAATTGATGTTGTGCTACAAATAATGAAGGAAAATTAATTTGAAGAAATCCCGGTCGCAACCACAAGCTTCCATCAATGCAACACGATAGTCGACCATTGGATGGAATGTTACAGGATAACCAGATGAAGATGATCTTCTTGATTTAAACATACCAGATTCAGAAGGTATTTGTGCAGTGGAAGGAGCTGGAATTTCTAGTGACCAATTCCTAAGTCCACTTAAGATGAAGAAAGTAAATATTGGCTAACCTGAGAATCCAAAGTTTTCCAATATTGGATATTATTGGGACGATGAGACTGTGGGGAAGATCAATGACTTATTGCTTGAATTCCAGGATCTGTTCCCTATTAATTTTTTAGACATGAAAGGAATAGTTGGTGACCTCACTGAGATAAATATACCCTTGAGGCCCAACCCAAAACCGATCAAGCAACAACCATACATATTAAACCCGTGCTACAAAGAAAAGGTTAAAGCTGAATTGGAACGAATGATAGAGGCAAGCATTATAGAGCCTATTGAAGAATCATAATGGATTAGTCCAATTATAGTGCATGATAAGAAGACCTCAGGTGAAGTAAAAATTTGTGTTGAACCAAGAAAGTTAAATGATGCCTTTTTGTATGATCCATTTTCAACTCCATTTACGGATGAGGTACTACAGAATGTCAGAGGAAAAGAACTATATTCTTTCACTGATATATTTTTGGGTTACCATTAGATGAAAATTGCAAAGGAAGACCGACACAAGACTACCTTTGTGATGGAGTCGGGTTGTTTCCAGTATACGGTAATTCCCTTTAGACTTAAGAATGCACCTATTTTTTTTTCCAGAATCGTAGTTGCTACCTTTAAATACTTTATACATAAATTTATTGAAGTCTACATCGATGACTGGATATTATTTGGTCTTGTAAAATACGATATAGAGAGCTTGAGAATGATGCTGGAATGCTGTCGCCAGTATAAAATTTCCCTAAATTTGAAGAAATGTATCTTTTGTGAACCTTTTGGAGCTCCGTTGGGACATGTGGTATGTCATGAAAGAATTTTAGTTGATCCAACCAAGGTTGTGATCATCCTCGAACTACCACCACCTACCATAGTTAAACAATTAAGAGAAACATTAGGACATAATGGATACTATAGGATGTTTATCAAGGGATATGTAGAGGTGACTGCTCTGAAGAAAAAATTGATGAAAAAGACACTAAGTTTTATTGGAAAGAATATTTTCAAGAGAGTTTGGAAAAGATGAAGAACAAGATGGCTACTGTGCCAATACTTGTATTTCCAGACTGGGGAAAATAATTCCATGTTCATGTTTATGCATAATTTGTTGCACTCAAGGTGGTACTGACATGACTGGGTGAAGGATCAGTTGACCACCCCATTGCTTTCTCTAGCAATAAGTTATTAACTGCAGAGAAAAATTATACCAAAACAGAGAGAGAAGGGCTAGCGATGGTATATGTGATGCAGAAATTTAGACACTATTTGCTTGGCGGAAATTTTAAAATGTACACTGACCATTCTACTCTGAAATACTTGGCCAATAAGCCAGTGTTGGGAGGGAATATCTACCGATGGTTTCTCCTCTTCCAAGAATTTAATTTTGACATAATTGTTAAACCCGATAGGTTGAATTTGGGACCAGACCATCTTTCAAGGATTGAAAGTGGAGAAGAACCTACTAGTATGGAATGTAATCTTCCCGATGCACAAATGTTTGTGATAACCATGTTTTATGAATAGTATAAAGATATCATTCATTTTCTGAGTACGGTCTATGCACCAACTAAAATTACCACTGTGCAGAAGAAACAGTTGGTGGTGCAAGCTGCAGATTTCTAGTTGATTGTTGGACACTTATATAAAATGCAGTTTGATGAGATACTTCGGTGTTTCATTTTGGAGCACGCCTGACTAATGATATTAAGTGAAGGAAATGCTGGTGTCATAGGAGACCACTATGCAAGAAAAGATACATTGCATAATATTTTGCAAGATGGAAGCAAGTAACAATGTTGCACACATAACAACAACACTACGCAGAAAAGGTGGAAGAGATGCAAGATGAAGCGGAAAGAGTTGCAGGAATCATTCAACCTATACATCAGAAGGTTTGCGAAGCAACTAGATCAATAAAGAAAGTAATGCCATAGCATGTCAGTTCTGACCTTCTGGAGCAAAATGCAGAATGCAGAGGAAGAAGTGTGGCTGGAAGCAGAGAGAGTGGTGAAAATATTGGAATATTTTCATAGTAAAGTTGACACATGTAAAGAAATAAAGGAATAGATTCGAGTGGATCAGGATGACCGATAGGTGAGTGCTGGGGACTTGTTGGTCCTAGGGAGAGGAAAGAATAATTCACTTAGAATTATTCCTAAGTATGGAGAAGAGCTAAAAGAAGAAGAGAAAGGAGTTGCAACAGGGGCATCGACAGGAAATAAGAAGAGAAAGGATCTGCGACAAAGGTAGTAATAAGTAGGAAGAAGAAGGAATATGTGTGATAGAAGAGGGAGCTACGATGTAAGGAAGGGATGTGATGATGAAAGATGTGATGGAATACAAATCCCAGAAGCCGTGCAATTGGAATAACAACTGGAAAATGAGAGAAAGGAATGACATTTAGAAAGTGACAGGACTTAAATATCATGTCTATGAGTTTGGCTAGAGCTGATGGAAGCCACACATATGAAGGTATCTTTGTAAGTTAGGCTTTAGTTCCTACTAACAGGTGTTACTAGAATAGGAAAGACAACCTATTGGCTAAGTATAGGAGCTTAGTTGAGAAAGCAATAGGTAAAGTGTCTGTAACGAGTATGTAAAAGAATATAAAAGAAGGAACCCAAGCTATATGCGGGTTAGCTTCTCTGTTGTTATATCGTCATTGTTAGACTATTAGTTGCTCTGTATTTGTTGTTTGTTAGAGTTTTCTAAGTGCTTTTGAGTAGAAGAATCTACACCTGAGTGTGCAGAAGGGTAGGATAAGTTGAGTCGATCCAGGCTATGTGCAAATCGTTAGTAGAGTTGAGTAGGACGAGAGTAGAAGAGAATATCAGAGAGCATGAGAGGAAGAAAGAGTCTTTAAACATAACCAAGAATATCTAGAACATAGTCATTCTATTAGTTCACAGGAAAAAGGTGCATATATTTCTCATGCCAGATGAAGAGCACCTTTATGGTTTTTCCTAGATGGGTTTCCACACTAGTACATGTGGACATTTTTCCCATGGAATTTCCTTTCTTTTGCAACACTTGTGGGTTTCTATTTCAATGAAAATGACCCCTCCTTTTCATGGAAACACTTTCGTAGATATAGAAATGTTTTAAACCTTCGTTGAAATTGCGACGACTATGACATGTCGCAATAGTGGTGAACATTGGTATTGGCTGAGTTGAATTTACGTCACTCTTACGATGAGATTTTACCGATGAAAACGTTAAACATCGTCGCCATAGCGACGAAAATTGAGTTTTTTCAGAAAAAAATCAAATTTGTTGTGACTAATATTTAGTCGCTTTAGAGACGCAATATCATTATATACCATTGGTGTTGCGACAGAATGTGCATTGCTTTAGCGACAAGAATAAACACATTTGCATGTGTGTTGCAACGAAATGTGTTATGCTTTAGCAATGAGCATAAACAATGTGCATTGGTGTTGCGACGAAATGCTCATCTTTAGAGCGACAGAAAGACATTTTTTTCAAAACTAAATAGACTTTAGCGATGACAATATTCATTGGTGTACCAATGCCATGGTGTCTATGTAGCGACGAGGTGGGTGTCTCTAGAGAGACGGGAGGTAATTTAAAAAAAAAAGTGTTTACGATGAAGTGTTCATCGATGTAATGACGCAGAAGCTGTCGCTATAGCGACATACATCAAATATTTTAAAAAACAATTGATGAACTTGCTATACTAGCGACGAAAATGTCTGTCGCTAGTATAGAAATTTCATTGCACGTAATAGGTATGTTCATCACAAGTGTTAGATTTTTATCATGTAAGCAATATGATCTAGGATCTTATCTGAGAGAATAACATGCACAACAATAATCACAAGATACAAGAGACACAAATATTTTCCTCGGGGAAACCATAAAGGAGAAAACCTCGCAACTTCATCAGAGATAAAATGAGCACTAGTAGAAAAAGTAAAACCTAAAAGCATACGGATGATCTCCGATAGCTGATCTCTCTCACTTGTGCCATCACTTCCTCTCTCACTCATGCACCCCAGTTGAGTGAGTGGGTGTTGTGTAGAAATGAGGAGAGCCTCACTTCTATTTATATTCTTTCGTTCACTTTATTTATACTCCAACAAGTCGACCTCACTTAACAATTACTTACCAGGTCCAACTTCTTTAGGAGAGTCTAATAACCCTAGTGCCCCACAACTGTGGGGACTTTACACTCCGATCAACAAGGAGGGTTAACCTTAACTCAATTATGGGGACTATTTCCCCGACTTACAAAAGGGTTAACCTCCTTGAATTTACATGAATTTATTATATTAATGAATCTCCCGATAGGAACATTAGGGTACAATAAAATACAAATGATTCTCCTGATAGGAACATTGGGGTACAATATAAGATATACAAGTGAATACATTCCAAAGTTACAAATACATCAACAATCCCTCTTAACTAGTGTAATGTCCCAAGTCTGGTGTACAGACCTGAACACTCTAATTCTGTAATTTTTTTCTTTAATATTTCTGAAGTTTAAGGGGTCCACATAGAGCCTTCTCAGATTGGCAAAACAATGGTTTATTCGGGAATATTTTGCAGAGGACAAGAGTGATAAATGAGCAGAAAGAAAAGGGATGTCAGACATTGAATTTCCTCTCTCCTAATACATTTATATCTAGTACCATTTAGGTTTCAGAATCCACACCGCGGAAACCTACTACCATGCTTATGGGCAGCCAAACCATGCAACTAAGGAGAGTAGTTCTGCCTGCTTCAACCAGAGGATTCGGAAAAATTACAGAGGTTTTTTACAGCCTTAATTTGTTATATAAAAGGTGTTTATATATTTTATTGAAGTTCTAGAATTTTATAGGTGTTTTGGGTGAATTTGGGAATTTCTAGCTATTTTGGTCAAGAGAGAGCCTGCGTAGGGTGGGATGCAAAAGGGTGGTACAAAACAAACCAAAAATGGTTCTAGATATTGATATGGGAATGTGGGTCTGTTACTGATATACAAGAACTTACAGAGCTCAATTTGGGTTAACAGAACCTATTTTGCATCAATTTCAGTTAAACTAGTTATTAAAAACTAGTAATCTAGCTAGGGTCTTAAAAAGACTATTAAATCATCTTAAATTCAATTTTGTGAAACCTGAGATTTATAACAGAGATAAATATGGGTTCTCTAAAAATGAAAATTTATTTCAATCCCTTCCCCATAATGAAATATTCATTACAACACTCACATTCACTCAATTCCCCCATACACTAATAAAATAGGATATTTCAATGAAACTGAGATGATATTCTTCTGGGTCTGAGATATCTCGACCTGATAAATGTAATGTTTATAATATACTGACACTACAGAACAGAAGTAACATTATTTACTGACCATTACAAGAGGCTTCCAAAATTAAGGGGCAGGAGGCCCGAATCTTGACCAGCAAGGGGCTGTGAGCATAGATGAAGCATGGGATTCCTTAGAGCTCGAACTGAACTTGATGGAGGCTATAATAAATTCTGGAATAAGCTTAAATGGATGACATTATCACTCCATAAACCTGCAATAGACAGAAAGGGAGATGGAAGAGAAGGAAGGAGGGATTTGGGGATCATCACCCAATGGTCTGAGGCACAACACTCAGAGAGTATGCTCACATAGCATAACCACAATGTCAAATCATCCAAAATAAATAATGGAGTTGTAAATTCCCTTAAGTAGATCTTGGGTGACTTTTTGAGCAAGTCCTTCACCCGTTGAACAAGTAACCCACTTTCCAATCTTGTTCCTAAGCCATGAGTGGCCCTCCTTGATGGGATTTAGCAATTTTGGTTTGCAAATGATGTTTCCTTCTTTGTATAACTTAACCCAAATTGGAAATTTGACCTCCTTGAGAAAAATAGCAAGTATGAAGCTTAGTAAATGTTTCCATGTTTGTATCGTTCAGTTCAAAATAGAAACTGCTCCTTCCTTGAGTAATTAGCAAGTTTGTGCATAAGGTAATATTTCCTTGCTTTTCATCCTTGCACCAAATTAGAAACTAATTTGGATAGTTTCTGTCTTTTCTATAACATGTTTCGTTTTCCTTCTTTTGCATTGTTTCCATTTTTCCATCCAAAGAAAGTTTCCTAATGCACCCTCCTTCTTTGGCAACTCATTTCCACCATTAATTATTTTTCATAATACTTAACTAATTACAAATAACATGAATTTAGAAATTACATGCCTCCATAGTTTTAAATAATAAAAATTCCTAGGTATCATTAACTAATTAAATGTTTCACCCTTGGAAACTTGACAAGGTCAACACTTTCAATGTCCCAAAATATGGGGACATGACAGTCCTCCCCTCCCAAATCTGCTTGTCCTCAAGCAGAAGCACTCCAGAGTGCTGCAAATTTGTTCATCGTGTAGGAGAACTAGAGCATGAATCCATTGTTCAAAAAGGTTTACTTTCTCCATGAATCCATCCTATAAAGTTTCTCCAAAACAAGCAATTCCAGGGTCCCATTGCTTGCATTGCACCCCCTTTAGTGAGAATGCATTCCCACACAACTCATCAAGCCAATTTATTCCTAGATCCCATTTCCTCAACTGTAAGTATCCAAACATTAGAATCCACCATACAAATTTATCATCACATGAAATTACATTCATGCTTTGGAAATCATACCACTGCACCAAAAACTGAAAATTCTCAATGCAAAGTTGGAAATCTATCAGATTTCCCCACCCAACATAAAGTTCCTTATGTGCTTGATGCACATCAGCATTGAATATGACAATGATGTTTCTTCAAAGACATAGGTGTGAGTCCCATGTCCAACCCCAATGAGTATAGGAATCATCCAACCAACAAGGATGCCCAAACTGCTCACAATAAGATGATGCATCACAATCATCTCCAAAAATGCAAGCAGGAAAAACAAATAAGTGTCCCCTCATTCCACCTGATAAGGGACTAAAAATCACACTAAAAGGTCCATGTGAACACTTCCAATGGATAAAATCTCTGCCACTGGTCAAATAATGCAAGCATATATCCAATTGTGTGCAAAATATTTTCCTCAACAACTTCTTTTGGCAGTTTTCTTGCTTATTTGTATTCCACTGATCACGTGCAGAAATTTTTCTGTAAGAAGACTCCATGTGTGATATGTAATATTCCACCCAATCCACATGTGGTTTAACGGAATCAAGTGACATCCATATGTGCCTATGTGTCTTACAGGAGGGTGATGGTGCATTCCACAAGTCATCATGAACACCTAGGAAATCCTCCAGCTCTTCCTGTTGCACCAACAAGGAAAATTCCTTCTCCCAATTTTTATTCTCACTTGACGAGGATAAAATAAAAGTGTGGGTAGAAATTTGGATCAGAAACCTACAATACTCATCCACCCAAATTATGGCTTCTCAATCTTCATCCTCATCTGACCCTCCCATTGGGAAGAGACTCTTTCTAGGAAACAATTCCAGTTTTTTCTGGAAAAGGCCAAGTGCTTGTTCTCATCAAAATTTTCTACACAGTCCTCAAGCACAAAAAAAATAGAATTCACCTCATGTGCATGTGTATGGAAGGTATCTAATGGATGTAAATTAAATCTTTGTTGCTGTTCACATGTCAAGACAATGTCAGTCACAACAAAAAATTTATTGCAGAAGTAAAATTCTTTACCTCCCAAGGTCTTCATTCCAAAGATGTTTCTATCCACCCAATCAATGGATGAATATAGAATTTTATTTTTTGACCCATATGGAATTTGATCAGCCATATTTATTAAGGATAATAACACTTCATCCTTCCTCTCATTCTCAATGAGTGCTTGGCCCATATTTTCTTCCTCATAGATTTTCACAAGCACCTGCAAATCTGCTCCTCCCTCATGGTTGTCCTCCACATGAGGTAGGCTCCATTATACCCAAAACATTTCCTTCCATGCAGCATGAAAGGTGTGACACCTTCAACTCCTTCTGAATTTGAAAGATCTGTAACTTTGAATCTTGAAGGGATCTTTGTGTGCTCTTCAATAAGTTATTGGTAATCTCCAACTTATTAGTGATATTTTCTGATTTTTCTTCTTCCTTCTTGAGTGCACTATGGTACATTTCAGCCACCATGAGGATATATTCTCTATCAGATAATAAGTTCATATATCTCTCCTTCATCTTGGCCATTCCTTCTTTCAGTGCTATGCACTCCTCTAGAAAGGATTCTCCTTCCATATCTCCACCAGAAGTTTGCCAACAACATCTTGCCACCAAGGCATTGATGTCAACAAATTTTTTCATGGCTTCCCTAAGATTCTTTCTATCCTCCTTTAGTGATCCACTCAAGTGATGTGGCTCACCAACAATATACTCCATCAATTTTTCTTCTTCTAATATGTGACATATATGCCCATTTTTCTTATGGCATAAATCCACCACATAAAACTCATCCTCAACATACATGCCAGCCTTTGAATTTTCTGCACACTTGTTATAGCAGATTTCACCACTCTAGGTGAATCACACTTTGTATGGCCTTCCCCTGTCCCGCTGTAGACTCCTTAGACCCTATGGACCACTTTTTGTCCTTTGATGTTTCCTTGATCATCCCTAAAAACATATGAAAAATGATATACGCGACTTTTAAACCTATAAGCGCGTATATACGCGGGTTTGACCACTAAAACCACATACATCAAGATGTGTGCATAATCCAAATCCTTTTGGAGTTTTCCTTGACATGGATCCAACTCATTTGACTCCTGGCCTTCCCTATGCCTTGAGATTGCTCAGATTCAACCTTTCATTACCCCTTTGAAAAGCTATATAAGGAACCCCTTGGTACATTGAATGCATAAGAGAGAATTGAGAGCAAAGAAACTATAGTCCATTGTTGCCAGAACTTATGCTTGAGTCTGCATCCCTTTGTCCCTTGGAGCACTTTTGTGTTCTTCCCAAGCTTTCCTTTTGCTTGTGAGCTTGCTATCGAGAGATGGAGGATTGAAGTGGTGGAGGCCCAAGTGGGGGATTCCGTTTCTCTGGTTCGCAGACGTGCCGTCATAGGTTGTACCTTGTAATCTCTGATTTATATTAATAGAAATATCTTTTCCTGTCCAATAATGTGTGTTTGAATGAATATTTTATCCATGGGATTATGTCAAATACTTGTACATTATTGATTATATATGCTAGAATAGACTCTAACACCATGATATATAGAATGCTTGTATTGTTTACTTGTTGTTGAGGAAGTAACAAATCAATTCAAGCTGAAGATTGGAAATCTCAACGGGGATCGACTTCAACCGTCCGGAATAAGGTACGAGGTCTGATCCTTTAGTGTTAGACATTTAATTTCTATTGCATATTGGAAAGGATTGATTTGTGGAGTCAAGCTGTCTATTGTGGTACACCAAGCCATAGGAATTTCTCTTTGTAATAGAATTGGTGACTCCATTGGGGAGTTCCTAGTAGTTGTCCTTTGGGGGTTGTTTTCTCAGCATTCAATGAATTTGAATTGCTCTTTCTCTCTTGTTTCTATGTCAGGTATGGGGGCATGTATTCCTGGTAGAGTTTGATTGGTTTGAATTTTGTCTTAGCCTGCTTATTTGCCTTGATTTTATACACCTTTCTTCCTGTACGCGAGTTTTTGACTTACAATCGTGTATACATGCGATTTCCCTTGTGATTTCCGCGTATACACGCGGGTTTACTACGAATAGTCATGTATGCCATTGATTTTGCCTTTTTGGGGAAGATAATTGGTTGCTGGGTGAATTCTAATATTTGCTGAGTCTCCTTTGGCACTGCCTGGGTCTGCTTAGACCTCTGTTTCTGACCAGAAACAATTTTTTTTAGGCTAAATTTTTCTTTCTTAAGAAGGTTCTTGTCATGGCATTTTCGATTTTTTGTTTGAGATTAGTGCATTAGAGTTCTTTTACCTTAGTTCTTTGCTTGAGTGCTGTTTGGGTGTGCTTCCAGAGTCTAGGGGTTGTAGGATCATTCTTTGTCTTTTTGCGTTTCTATTATTTTCAAAAAATCCAAAAACATTTGCTTATCATCATGCATTGCATTTTGCACTTTGCATTGTACTTGCACTAGATTTGCTTTGGAGTACTAGTTAGGACTTCATATAGGAAAATTTGCATTTATCATTTGAAGAAGAATTGTGCATTTCACGTAGTAGCATACCCTGTTTTCATGGACATAATGCATTTGCATTGATTGTTAGGTGTGCAATTTACTTCATGTTGAGTCATAAAACCATTAGTTGCACGATCATATCCCTTTTTTGAGTAATAAAGCCAACCAAAATCAACACTAAATAAAATGAATTACACTCTTTTCTTTTCTAGGGTGCACCAACAAGCTTAGGTTTTAGGATCTTGGAATAGTTCATTGTAAGTCAATTCTCCAAGATCACTAAACAACAACATCTAGGTGTCTGTCCAGGTGAGTGTGTGAAATCCTTGGTATAACTAGTGTTTCTTAGGATCCTCCTCTCAAAAGGGAGTTAAGCATGAGGCAGTGTGAGTGGTTATTGAATGGGATGACCCCTAGTCATAACTGAGTAGCACTGGAGATATTTCCAGGATTGTATTCGTATTTGGGGGCTCTTTCAAGAGTTTCGAGCTTTGCTACCCTGCCCATACTGTCAATCCCGCCTGCGACTGTCCCTCTGAGAATTGATTATATTAAGGTGACGTTAGTGGCCTTACCTAGGATATCGAGGGGGTACTTTGCAGGGGTTATTCTGCAGGTGTCCTGGCGAGGTTGGGGTCAGATAGCACAGTCGCTTTATGTGTTGAAGCTGAGGGCCAAAATAATTGGTTACATACCTACGCTTGTTGTGTATGGGAGTCTCAAGCCTCTCCTAGGTGAGACATACCTGCTTCATTCAGGAGCTCACTTATCTAGCCCTTGTTTGCTTGCATTTGGCTTTAGATTTTATTAGCGATTGCTCTGTGCATGATAGTTGGCCTATGGTTTACGTAAATAGAGTCTTTGTTATTTTTTTGAGTCATTGTGGATTCGAGTGCGGTTCCTCACCATTCTTGTCGTTTAGTAGGACTTCCACCTTCTACTTCTCCTCCTCCTTTGGGAGAGATACCTAGACAGTTTAGGCGGAATTTTTCACACATTGATTCACACACCATGGGAGACCGTTTAGAGGATATTCCTGAACCACCTCCTCCCATTCGTGTAGACGATGGGGAATTTACTCCTACTTATGATCCTTCACCTGAATTAGCTAAGTTAGGTCCTGTGATTTCTGAGATAGGAACCTTACACGATAGGCCTACTCACTCCAGGTCTGATTCCCCATTGACACGTTACTGGTATGGAATGCCGGAGGACGCCAAGACTCATTTTGAACCTGCCAGCACTAGGTACGGTAGTTATGCTACGTCTGGTTTCCCTACACATGATTTGACATTTCATGTCAAATCCAATTTCGAGCCTAACACTATGCCTGGGGGCACTCTCATTCCTTACCATGCGGAGAGGCTTGGGAGCACTAGTCACATTGCACCTTCCATCCTAGTGGTGGAAGCTGCATTGTATCTCCCTCCTAGGTCTAGGGTTAGCGATCCGATTAGTATACCAGATCCGAGATGAGTAACGATAGGCGGTAGTACATATATTATTACTCAGATTTCTTCATCCTCGATCCCTGGTTCTTCAAATGCACATCCTCCACCTTATTCACGTGGTCCTTCGAGCCGGTATATGGCTACGAGTCAAGTCCGTACTGTGGTTACTAGACCGATTGTGTCTCAAGTTCACATATCGCTTGCTGCTTTGGGAGGCTATGTTCATGCTTCTAGAGGTCATTTTGCCACTTCCGGGGTGTATATCCCTACTTCTAGAGCGTATCTTCCTACCTACGGAGTGTCTCATGGGGCATTGCATGCGATGACCTATGGACCTTATTATGGGACGTAGTATGGACAGGTTTCTTCACCTTATGGAGGCGGGTATCAACAACCTGCTTACTCTCCTAATTACGGCTTTGTAGCTCCTAATAGTCAAGGTCCACCATACTATGGTACTTCCATGCCACCCTATACGGTTCATACGGGAGGAGGACACTATGGCCAAGGCCATGGTGGTAATCAACCCTATATGAACCAGGGAGTGGTCCATTGACCTCATCATCCTAGGCTCCCTTTCCTTGTGACGCTTAATCTTCCTGACTTATCGAGACTGACGAACGATCCTGTGGCTCATGACCCGGCTTGGCCGACTGTCCCTACCAAGCTTCCTTCGGACATACCTAAGTTCGAAGGCAAACCGGGAGAGGATCTGAGTGAACATGTTACTATGTTTCACCTATGGTGCTCTTTGAATTCACTACATCAGGACTCAGTCCGTTTGAGACTATTTCAATGCACCCTCACAGGGCCTGCTACGAAATGGTATATAGAGTTACCTAAGGGATCTTTCACTTTGTTTGATGACCTTGCGATGACTTTTCTTAATCACTTCAAGCTACCAGTGCACTAATACGTTGGTACTGAACTCTTGTCGACATTTCGGCAAGATAAAGCCACACATATTTCTTATCATATTCAAGAGTGGCATAGACAGAAGAGATTAATTAAATATTTTATACCCCCAGAATTCCTCCTCGAGTGGTTCCTTAAGTCGTTATTGCCATATATAGCAAAGGATGTTTCCACATCCGGAGTGCAGAATGAGGAACAAGCAATTTTTAGGGTGCAGGAACTGGACTTGATATATGCTCAGTCCGGTTTGTTGTATGAGATTATTCCCAATGCTCCTCATTCCAGTTTCGATCCCAAAGTCAAACCTGGACCACATGCCGATGGCATTGTGGGTTGTGAAAGTGTGAAACCTACAGATTCGGTTGCAAAACAAGTTAGTCAAATGTCATTCAACCAATCTATTTCAGGACAAGCTACGGCTTTGTCTCAACCCACCCAAACGGCGAATGTACTTTCTGTGCAATCATTGTACTAGAAGGGTAACTAGCAGCCCAGACGGAATAGAAAAAAGGGTAAAAATAATAATCGAAAGGGTGGGAATAAGAATGAGAATGCTAACAATAATGACAAGAACGGTAGAAATGCTAGGGGGGACAAGCAAGTGAAATGTAAGGTTAAGTTCCCTTGCAAGCTATGTAAGGATGATCACCTCACTTACTTATGCCCTCGGATTGAAGAAGCTTCGAGATTCTTAGCACAAGGCTCAGCTGTGCTAACTAACCCTTTAGCGCATAATCAAAATATGAACTTGAAGTCCCATGACCAGTCTAGTGATGATGATCCACCAGAATATAGTGGTCGTGGGTGCATTAACATGGTTCGTGCTATGAAAGTTGTGACTGATGTGAAATATTATAGTTCGTCACAACCCAACCCAGGAAAAGAGCCTGATCCACTAGGGTCCCCTTTGCGCATTGAGAAACCTACGGATAAACCTGAGGCTACACCTCGCATTCCTAAGGGAGTCCTTAAGCGTTCATGGCATAATCCAAATGCCCAAGCCACCCATAATTATTCAGTTGTCAAGGATTTGGGCCATACTCCTTGTGCTATGTCTGCATTGGAAGTGCTTCAGAGTTGTCCTTAGCAAAGGAAGGTGTTGCTTTCTGCCCTTGGTGTGAACGATGATGATTCTTCCTCTGTGATCAAATTTGAAACCGCATGACTTCAGCCTCGCTTGCCCTACTATGTGTCTCTTTTTGTGCATGTAGAATGTCTTGGCATGACCGTCAAATGTACTGTGAATGACGAGGGTGCTGCTGCTTCTATGATGTCTTTGGCCTGTTGGAAGGGTCTCAGTTCTCCTGAGCTGTCTAAATCAGCGAATATGTTAACTGCGTTCGATGGGATATCTTTTAGGCCGTATGGCATCCTTCCTTCCCTTAAAGTCTGTTTGGGGGGGAAGACCATTGTGATAGAGGTTGAGGTGGTTGATGCGCTCCTTGACTATAATCTCTTGCTGTGTAGGAACTGGATGTACAGTATGCAAGCCATTGCTTCTTCCTTGTTCCGCATTGTATTCTTTCCACATAACGGGAAGATCGTAACGATTGATCAAATGACATTCAAGAATCCATCTGTTATCGCATCTTCGGGAGCTTCAATCCTGATCGTTGAGCACTCTCAGTCGGAAACTGGGAGTGTGGGTGTAGGCATGTATCCATCCCTCATGGGAAGCTTTAGTTGTCCTGCACTGATCCTTATGATAGGATCTATTTTCGATGAGGCTTTGACTTCTACGACATCGGTGTCTTTTCACATGAGTCATATGGAAGACCCTTGGATTCTTCCTACACCGAGTACTTCGAGTGAGACTGTCGAGACGAGCGTGCCATTTCTTGCAGCCATGATAGCTTATCAAGCTAATCTCAAGAGTGTTGCAGAGCCTAGTCCTTCCTCTTCACAGACGGAAGAAGGAGGACCCGTATGTGCTGCCAGCATGGGCAGTACAGTCTTCTCATTCCCACGACTACCTTGATATGGTTTTCCCTTCGGATGAAGCGATTATTGAGGCTATTTCAAGAGTTGAGCCACCATGGGAGGAACTTCATCACAGATCATACTTTCTTCCAGAGCTTGACCATTTGGAGCGTGAGGATTTTAGGGCGGTTATTAGTCAAAGAGTTGGTAGTCCTGTGGTTCCATTAAGCTCTCCTGGTCCGATGGATGATGGAAACATGGCAAACATATCTTCAACGATTCCTATCAACATCTCTCGCAATCCTGGCATGATAGAGAATGTCTATATTGGGATGGAATGTTCCCATGCTGAGATTCTGGAATATACCGAGCTATTCAAGGAATTCCATGATATTTTTGCTTGGTCTTATGATGAGATGCTAGGTATTGACTCTTGTATTGTCGAGCATGAGATTAAGACTTACCCCAACGCTAAGCTTATTCTACAATGTTTACATGTGGTGAATCCTAGGAAAGCACCTGCCATTAAGGCAGAGATAGAGAAACTATTGAAAGTCGGTTTCATCTATCTTGTTCCCTTAACGGAGTGGGTTTCAAACCCCGTTTCGGTGGATAAGAAGCAGGGAGCAATCCGCATATGCACTGATTTCCACGATTTGAATCATGCCTGTCCTAAGGATAACTTCCCCACACCATTTATAGATCATATTTTGGATGAGTGTGCGGGTAGCGAGGTGTTCTCCTTTATGGACGGCTTTTTCAGGTATAATCAGATACAAATTAAACCTAAGGACCAACATAAAACTAAATTTATTTGTCCTTGGGGAATGTTCACATATCGAAAAGTGCCTTTCGGCCTTAAAAACGACAGAGCTACATTTCAGCGGGCAAGGACCTTGATTTTCCACAATCTCAAGTCAATTATCGAGGTATTTTTGGATGACCTCGCTACTCATTCTCGTATGAGAATGCATCATCCCTATCACTTGAGATTGGTATTCGAAAGATGCGGACACTATTCAGTTAGATTAAATCCTCATAAGTGCATCTTTTGCATGAAGTCAGGTTGTTTGTTAGGATTCATCGTTTGGAAAGAGGGTATAAGAGTCGACGCTTTGAATACTTCAGTTGTCTTCCCTGAAGAATATTCGTCATCTTCAGTGTTTGCAAGGCATGGAAAACTTCTTACGAATATTTGTTGTCAACTTTGCCAATTTGACTAGAGGCTTCATGCATCTCTTGAAGAAGGATACTCCCTTTTATTGGGATGAGAGAGCCCAGGAGTCCTTCGATGCACTCAAGCAAGCCCTAGCATCGGCCCCGGTGATTAGGCCCCCGGACTATAGCTGTGATTTCTTATTATATGTGGCCGCGTCTTTAGAGACGATTGGTATGGTCTTGGTTCAAGAGGATGAGGCGCTCCAAGAGCATGTCATATATATCTGAGCCGAAACCTAATTGACACAGAGATTCGTTATTCTCATGTCAAGAAGATTGATTTAGCTACCGTACATGCGGTTCAGCGTTTAAGACATTATATTCTCCTTCGCCAGACCTTGGTTGTGGCCCATGTCAATCCATTTCAGTTCATCCTTACCTGAAGGATGATTGGGGGAAAGTATAATAAATGGATTGTCATTCTGCAAGAATTTGATCTCGAGTTTGTTTCGGCAAAATCGAAGAAGTCTTTAATCTTTGCAGAGCTTATATCTGATTTTCCGAGCGAGGCCGAGGAGTTGGTTTGTGAAGATACATTTGTCGATGAACACATCTTCTTAATCTCAATGTTATACCCATGGTATGGGGATATCATAATATATTGACAAACATTGAAGACCCCTACTCACCTCTCGCGAGATGAACGACGACGATTATGTCACATCTCTAAGAACTACCTCATAGTGGACAATACTTTGTACCGCCATGGGGTAGATTCCATTTTACGACGTTGTTTAACTCATGACGAGGCTGAGGTTGTGCTGAATGATTGCCATGGAGGGGCGTGTGGTGGTCATTTATCTAGGCTTTCTACAGGTCAAAATATTTTTAGAGCGGGTTATTTTTGGCCGTCGATCTTTAAGGATTGTGTTGATGTGGTCAAGAGGTGCCACCCTTGCCAGGTGTTTGCACGTAATATGCACTCGAAACCTACCCTGTTACATCCCATTATCACCACCGGTCCCTTCACTAAGTGGGGGCTTGATTTTATGGACTACAACCCAGCTTCGGCTGGGGGGGACCATCACATTATAGTGGCTGTTGATTATTTCATGAAATGGGTTGAGGCTATGACTACAGTAAAATCCAACGGTGAGACAGCCACTCACTTTGTATTCAACCAAATTATTACTTGGTTTGGGATTCTAAAAGAGCTTGTCACTAACCATGGCTCACACTTTCAGAATTGTATGATGGAAGAGTTGGCATCGAAGTTAGGGTATAAGCAAGAGCACTCCTCTTATTACTACCCCCAAGTGAATGGATAGGTAGAGGTAGTGAATAAATCACTCAAATCCATTCTCCAATGAACCATCGCACAAAGCAAGAATAATTGGCACATTATGTTATATCTTGATTTGTGGGCATATCGAACCGTGGTTAATATTTCCACTGGTTTTTCTCCATATCAGCTTGTACATGGAGTGGAGTCGATATTGCCGGTTGAATGCGAGATTCCTTTGTTGAAGCTAGCTGTGGAACTCTTACCAGACACTTCACCTTTGGAGGAGAGTTTGGTTCACATTGAGCAACTCGATGAGCAGCGTCGGGATGCCTTGGTGGCTCTAGAGGTTAATAAGCATCGTGTTAAGGTCCAGTACAATAAGTCTGTCCATCCAAGAGTTTTTAGTGAAGGAGACTTGGTCCTTTTGTGGGATCAACCAAAAGAACCCTTGGGGGTAGGGAAATTTAATCCTATGTGGCATGGTCCTTACGTGGTCAAGCATGTGTTAGAGAAGGGTGCTTATGAGTTAGTGGATTACAAAGGAATAGCTTTGGAGGAGCCTAGAAATGGGCTCTATCTCAAAAAATACTATGCATGATCTTTAGCCAAGGCTGCTTGTTGTATATTATTGTACAGCTTTGCATAGTTAGGTCTTTTTCTTATCATGATTGGGTTTTTGATTAGTTTTAGTTTCTTTTGGAAGATGTCAATGGAATCTTCCACCTACATAGGATTTGCGGATGGTGCAAGCCGTCACACTCAACACTCAGCCTCTGCTGCTTGGGTGATTTATACTCCTATGGGTCAGGTACTGTCTTCAGGAGGTGTATGTCTATGGCCATCTTCCAACAATTTTGCTAAATATAGCTCCGTTATTGAGCTTCTATAGGATGCCATTCTACATTGTGTTCTATCTCTTGAGGTACATCTTGATTCGGAGTTAGTAGTGTCACAGCTCAATGGTTTGTACCATGTTAGAGATCCGACGTTATTAAGAATATTCTTACGTGTGAGATTGTTAGAATGACAATTTGACAATATAACATATATACACATTCCAAGAAATAATAATCAAGTTTCTAACTCATATGCTAACTACGTGTTAGATTGGAATTTGTTTCATTCATAATAAACTAATCACAAACACAATTTTTACACATGTAAATAAATAAATCGATCACCATAAAACTTTTTATACATAAAAAATGTGATAATACATAGTGTCATGATACAAAATTGGGGCTTTTTAGCCACCATCATATAATACACAGTCGTACAAAATGTATACAATCTCAAGTGTCTAATCCTATGGAGGAGGAGGAGGTTTGTGATTATGGAATGTCACTACAGATGTAGGTAACCGTCGAAATAAACGCACCCATGTGCGTGGTACACCCACCACCTACCGTTGCATGGCCTCAAGAAAGTCCTTGACTTGCACCATGGAAACTCTATGAGTCAGTCTCACAAAGTTGGTATGAATGCTCTGGAGCATTCGCTCCACATCCACACCCGTGATGTCATCTCCTCTTCCCCTCTGTCTATGATGAGGGAAGCCCTCTGGCCACCATGGTCCCATATCTGCACACAAATGGTAGATGTCACTATGTGTTGTCATGCAAAAACATGTCTTTTTGCTTCCATTAAATCAAGAAAATACAGAAAAATTCAATAACTCAAAAAATTTAAAAAAGAGTGAGGGTCAAGATTAATAACCTATATCGCCGTATGCCGATCCTGGTGGCAATGGCATGTCTAGGTCCCCCCGGAAATATATCCCTGCATAGGGGTAGTCATCAATGGAAACTATCTGTCGTTGCCACCATGGAAAGAAGTCAGCTGGATATGGGTTGGCCACCCTACCACCCCCCAGTCTACGCATAGCATCTGCCCAACGCCGTTGGGCTAGATCTCGAACCCTGTGGAGAGGAACGTCCACTCTAGGGCTCAATCCTGGAACACGCTTGAAGAAAAACGTGCTCAAGATACTGCTAAAACTGAAGTTCTGCACCCTACTTGCCTTACACTCACTGAGCTGGTGTTTCATGTTGCTCAGTAGTGTAGTACTCCAGTCATAGATTGTGGGTCTCATGCACTCCACTGCATAGAACATCATAGGCAGCGAGGCCTGGTGGAGTGATGCTAAGCTGGATATCCTGCCCAATGTCTACAATATGGCCTTTAGGCCCAACACCTATATAGCATTGGTAGGGACCTGACTCCCCACCTTCTCGGTGTCTGGATAACAATACACTACAATGTACTCGTTGATAGTCAGGCCACCCCCTGACCCACCACGGGAATGAAGGTTCACCACCTCCTCTCATCTAGAAAGCCTTGTGATAAATTATATGTCCTCCACCTCTATGGTGAGGGACATCCCATCAATATGAAGGGACTCCGAGTCTAGATCCCAATAGTATACCAACATCTATAGCAGTCTTGGTTTGGCCCTCAAACCACCAAGACACCAAAACTTGTAGAGTCCGCATGCACGAAGAGCTTGTTGAGCCATTAAGTCGGCCCT
>LPNX010908163.1:0-18043 GCA_001517045.1 Pseudotsuga menziesii
CATTTGATAAATTTGTAGCATTTATCTGTTGCTGCAAACAACTCATTATTTTATGCTGCATGCTTTCAGTCAGAGCATTCCTTCCTGTTTTTTAAGCAACAGTAAAGCCATATTTCTCTTTTTTGTGAACATAGGTAGCTTGTTCCATTAAAATAGTCCTTTTAGCGGAATATAAGCAAATTATATCACCTATCTTGGGACAGATCATTGTAGCATCCTTGTCCATATTCCTTTCTCAATTTCCTTTATTAAATGGCCCAAATTAACATCTCCCTTTAGATACGCCAGAAAGACTAAGCTATTATATAGATGTAGAATTACAAAACTGGGTTAAAATTTTAATTATGGATTTTGGTAAAATGAAATTATATTTTAATTATGGATTTTGGTAAAATGAAATTATAGTTAAACTTTAGTTTCAATGATTTTATTAAAGTTTCCACTTGATTAAGTTATAGATGTAGAATCACACAACATAGTTAAAAATATTGTTATATTTTGGAAATATTTTCTTATGATGGTAAAATTTTGGTAATGTTTGAAAATTTTAAGATATTTTAATAAAAATGTTGTTAATATTAAAGTTAAATTTTTAAAGAATATTAGTATGAAACAAAGTTATCAAAAATATTGGTTTGGAACTTTTATGTTATATCTAATTTAAGACAAGTTTGTCTAGCTTGCCCAAAAGCTTGTATATATGTCATTAACTATATTGAGAGATTGATTGCAAATAACAATTTGAGTTAAATTAACCAAGGGCTTCACTAAATGAAACATAAACTAAATTTGAGTCCTTAAGCTTATGCATGATTCATGTATGGAGAGGATGAAGACATCAGTTGTGCAAATAAAAAAAGAGGTTATTGCCACCATAACTTATGCTTGATGTGGAGAAGAAGAACCTAGAGTTAAGAATCATTGGGAGTAGATTAAAAGACAAAAACCTTGCCACCATTTGAGCATAATCCATACCAACATGCTCTTGAGGAGTTACTTATATGAGAAGATACAATTGAATATATCACTTTGACACTTAAACATTGATGTGCAAGTGAGAATTAAATATTAGTTTATGTATTGTACCTCATCTCTCTATGACTGTATGGATAGTAGACGAAAAATAAGAAATAAAATATTTGGCATTGCTCCATATTTAGAGGACATGCTAGTGCTTGCTTCCATGGGAATTGATATGTGCATATTTAGTTGAAAATAAGCCATGGTTTCTAAGAATCTCTTAATTAAAAGTACCTCAAGCATGAACGTTCACAATGCTTAGTTGCAATTGCATGAAGGAAATAGTGATTTGCATATTCCTAATGCCTAAGATGCTAAGTAATATAGAGAAGTCAAGGTTCCAACTATTCAAAATCCAAAGTGGTATAGCCAATTCAACAAAAGGGCATGAAGTCATTAAGGAATATAACTTGGGTGGGGGATATTACTACATTCCACAACCACTCGAGCTAGAACCAATCGAGAGTATACCTACTTGTATGCATTCCAATGGAAAAATATCAACACGTAAAGGAGTTTTTTGCAATTGGGGGTGGGGTGATAATCCATCCTCATATTACTAAGTTGTTTAGTAATAAAGAGAAGTGAAGATTCCAACTATTCAAAAACCAAAGTGGTGTAGTTACTTCTCAACAACTCAAAGGGAAAAGCATTAACTTGCAAAAGAGGATTGATAAATGAATGACACATTGTCACTTTGGTTCCCTTTGCTCGAATTGCTTGTTACCAATGTTCTTGCACATTTGACTAGTTTTATGCAAACATTTCCCAATTCAAATCCCCCTGGGTCAAGTGCACTAGTCTATGTTGTCATGCCATCTATACTTTGACATGGACATAGAAACGGCGTAGGTGATGAGTATTTCATAGTAGGAAATGGATTGAGACACCCAATACACATATTTAAATAATGCACAGATTTAAGCATCCTTTTCTAATACCATTAAGACCATGATTTGATCAATTATCCAAACATAATACCAAGTGTATGATGTGTTTATTAAAGAGAGAATAATCATATGTAATAAGCACAAGGTATTTCTCATAAACATATCCATATGTAATAAGCCCATGGTTTTTCTATAAACATATCAAGTAACTCGAGATCTCCAAATATAATGGATAGCGGAGTTTATTGACCCTAGATTTGGTTAACATTTCCGAGAGGATAAATGACACATTTCTATTGATAAATGCACCATTAACTAAATTTGTACCATCTAGAAGGACATATGCTACATGGATTTTTACGACACCCAACATAATAACAATGATATTATGTTATGCTTCCTTGGGGATTTATTTATAGAGTTTATTTATAGGGTTGAGTAACGAAGAACAAATTTTAAAAATTGTTGTTTTCCTACCATGAATCAACAATGTCCTCCATTCCAATGGGAATCCCCAATTGGTACCAGGCACCACATATTTCCTACTTAAACTAGTTCTTAGCCAATCTCTATATTATTTCACAAGACAACCATGCTTTATTACCTCCCATGTTACACCATCCAAGTTAAGTTCCAAAACCAAAACCACATTGGAAGAAGGTGCCCACTGCCAACTACCCTCTAGTAGACGAAGAACTGGGACTCCTAATGCACACACATAGGTTTGGTTGGGTAAAACCATTTTGATTTGAGAGGTCACAAAACTCCTTACAATACCAACATTACATTGAGAAGACCTTTGGCTATGCCTCCATGACTAAGGTCTATCTATTCTATAAAGTCATCAGGACTTGGAACTGGCCTCATCTACAAAGAATGTGTTAGCAAGGGGGACTGCCATTGACTTCTCCACATTAGGAAGCCATCTATCAACCTTGTTCTGGGGAGTCAGCTTTAGTAGTTCACACTGATTTAGGTCTCAAAATTCTCGCACATACTGATTAGCTTCTCTCAAAGACATGCTGAATCAAGACACTAAAACCTGTAAATTTGATTCCATTCATTGATTTTTGTCGTTAGGTAACATTAAATAGATTTTAACTTCAACTGTTGTCAATCTGAATTGTCCTGGCCGACCCCCCATTAGTTTACCTTGGTTTTTAGTCTAGTTTCCCATGTTTCTGCTTCTTGTTCATCATCTTTCTCCTTCCCAATGCTCCCTCATTCTATCTCTACTCACCTTACCCCATCCATCTCCACCAAGGAAGGATCCCCCTCAGCAACTCCATAGTAAGCCCAAGCTCTAGTTCTATCTATATGACTTATTTTCTTATTACCCTTGGAGGTTTGATATACTGAACCCACTTGAAAATTTTAAGTATTGGCATACTTTGAGTGGCACAGACCTGTGGACGAAAACTATGATTTAAAACGAAAATAATGTTTTGAAGCTAAGAAAAAGGACAGCCCCAGCATCACATATACCTGGGATCCTTTGACTTGTTCCATTAAAAAATCCCTAAGGTTTTTCATGATCTATACCTAGAATCAATAAGATTCTGTCAAGTTGCTTTTTTGGGATGATCTTGTTGGTATCCATTGGCAATTTGATCCTGTGGGCTATCTGGACAGGGGTAAAGGTCAAATACTGGAAGGCCATCTGGCCCCTGGTTCACCAAATTCTATATATGAACAGAGAAGGAAGTACCTAGAAGTCAGTAACTGCCTTTATCTGTTAGCCAGTCTAGGAGACAGTGAACCAGAGACATCTTGTTCCATTTGGTTAAACCCACTAGAGCTTGGGTAACCTCCTTCCAAACAATCAAAGAAAATGTGTAGTTTGCAAACAATGGTCTATAGACTTAGCACTAGTATTACAAAGAATGCACATATCAAGCCCTTCCTAATTTGTCTGCTGGCCATTATCCCATGCTAGAGTTTTTTTTGCTAAAGCGAGTTGTAAAATAGTTTTAGTTTTAAAAACGCATGCCAATTTCCATATCTCTCCACAACCAAACTCTTTCTTCCACCAAATCTCCATAGCTTGACCTCCAAAACTGATTCATTTGTTCTTGAAGCTATTTGTGGTTATTTTCACTATTGGTTATTTGTTTAGTGATTTCTAGTGTCTTCTTTGTGGGAATATTCCATCTCATATTTGAACACTTTTCCTTAACTCTCTTCATTAATAAGACAATTATCACTTGGAAATTTCTGAAACTATCTGCCTCCATGATCATCTTGATGATCAAAATTTCGAGTTTTCTTAATTACTTTAAGGCCACCATATATAACCAAGTGGCCATAATGTTTTTTAATATTGATCTATGATTGGGGTATGATGATCTATAAATAAAGGATGAAAATATCATGAAAACTGCTTTTACATTTTGATTTGAGAATTGTGGGTTTGTGGTGGTTCCTTTTGGGTTGACTAATGTGCCTATAGTATTAGTGAATGATTGCGTCCTTTTCTCCTATGTTATGTGCCCCCTTAAAATCTATTTAGAATACCTTCTTCATTTATCCAACCCCTACGGTGTCCTCTTTTGATTTTTCCAGTCTTCCTTACCATGAATGTCCCCATAAAAGGTTTCCTATATTGCTATGTACCCTTGTTTTTCTCTTCCTTCTTAGCCTCAATCTTTTTCTAATCCTTCCTTCTTCCATAATATAATATTATAAAACACCTTCCCTTCCTTCCCTTCTTCCTTTAAATTAACCCAACAATGCAAATCATTTCCAAATTAGGCTTGGCTTGCTATTTCCTTTCTACATTTTTCCTTCCTCGTTTACTTTTGGTATTCTTCCCTTCCTATTCTCATAGAACTCCACGCACGTAGGGAAATATAACTAAGTTATATGGTCATTAGAAAAACCTTTAAATCATGAATAGAACAAGATAAGGGTATCCCCACAAATCCAAGGTCCATTAGAAACAATGTCGATACAATGCAATTAGGCTTTAGACGCTATGGTTGTGCCACTCATATGGCTACAATACATCTTTAATTCAAGTCCTTTTCATGGCCTTTGGAAACATCCCACCAACAATGTGCTCATGTAATGTATATGTTATCTATGATACCCATACATCTTCATACTCAATTATATATGGCCATGGTTTCACTTGATTACAAGTTGTCTACAAGTAGAATAAGGAATGAGGTAATGCAACAGTATGTGTGGTTTACGAAGGCTCCATGGTTGATGTGGCTCAATTTTGTTTTGGCTTTAGTTAGGATGGGCTACCCACAACAAAATAAACATATTTAGTGCAAACACTATTAGTTTATAAACAAAGTAGTAGTGCATGGAAGTCAAATCAAAAGGAGCCATTTAACAGTCCAGAAGACCACATAGAAGCCTCTTTGTCCTTAAAAGACCAAAAGGAGCCATTTAATAGTCCAAGGAGATAATCATGCCCAAGTTTGGACCAACAGAGAACATTGGTTATAAAGACCACAACTAGAAGTTAACATTGCTTACCCTTCCACTACAACCACTCCAGTGAGTACTTAAATTTAAGCCATGTCAAACTTGACCTATGGAGCTTGTGAATCCTCAACTTGTGTATCCATTACTTGTCAAACTAGCTTTTAGTGCAGAGAAATATATTTGCTCAAACACTTTATGACAAGAAAATTGGAAATTTACTCCGCAATACAATGCCAGTCTTTCTGGCGTATCTAAAGGGAGATGTTAATTTGGGCCATTTAATAAAGCAAATTGAGCAAGGAATATGGACAAGGATGCTACAATGATCTGTCACAAGATAGGTGATATAATTTGCTTATATTCCTCTAAAAGGACTATTTTAATGGAACAAGCTACCTATGTTCACAAAAAAGAGAAATTTGGCTTAACTGTTGGTTAAAAAACAGGAAGGAATGCTGTGACTGAAAGCATGCAGCATAAAATAATGAGTTGTTTGCAGCAGCAGATAAATGCTACAAATTTATCAAATGGAGAATTCGGTTTAAATACATAATTCTGAAAATGGTGTTTGACAACTTCATGTATATGGAGACTCTCTTTTGAAAGGTGAGGAGGAGGGCGGTTGGGAACCAGGCGTATGAAAGATTTGATTTTAGGAGGGAGCACAGAGGAGGAGGGCGGTTGGGAACCTCCATCAATGGCGGCGATGATGTCTGCAGAAGAGGTGAACCCGAGAACCCTAACGTGAGAGCTGAAACCCTAGCAAAGCGACTAAATTTTTTTGGTTATCCCCTATGTAAATATTTGCATAAGTTCAATGAATGGTCACAAAAATAACATGACCATTTAAAATAACTTCCATAGTTTCAAAAAATAATAACTAATTAGTTTTATAAAAAAAATTTCAAAACAACACAACAATTTTCTATAAAAATGGTAAATTAAATCACTCATAACTCATTCTAAAGACACCTATAAATTAAAAAAAAAAATCCTTAAACTTAATTTCCCCCAATTTCACAAATATCTTTGAAAATTTGAAATTTTAGTGGCTATATGGCCAATGACATTGAAATCATCGTTTTTGCTCATTTGCCGGGAAGAGAAATTGCTCGATCAGGTAGGGAATTTCAGTCATGGGTTGGAAAAATTCACTTCATATTGCTCAATCAGGTCGGGAATTTTAGTCATGGGTTGGAAAACTTCACCTCATAGCGGCGCATGGGTATTGACCCGCATCTCCTCAGGCTCGATTTTACTGATTTTTTGTAAAAGGACTTTCACAGATTAGGTTGTGTTGCATTCTGGTCAGGACTAACGTTTTAGGTATTTTCTCAATCTTCTGCAACAATATTTTGTTCGGCTTATTTTTCCTATATACTCCATCCCTGTAAACTTCACACAGGGTCGATTTCACTGATTTTTCATAAAGGGACTTTCATAGATTAAGGTTGTGTTGCATTCTGGTCAGGACAAACGTTTTAGGTATTTTAGGTATTAAAATCAATCAAAGAATTCTGGTCAGGACTACCTCTCAAAATTCGATCCGCTCACCTGCTATCAAAACAGAGGTATCGGTTAGATTGAAAAAGCCAGAAACTAGGGCCCGCTATATATGTCTAAATTTGTTCTTGTATGTTTAACTCCTTTGTACGCTATTTTTTTTAGAGTCAGGAAGCGCTTCCTTTGTCGTTTTTCTGGTTGGTCTCTCGTTTGTCTGTCTCTGGTTTGTTTTTTCTGTTTATGTTTGTGTTGTGTCTTTATACTGTTGCAGTTTGTGACAAGGAGATTATGATTTAAATTTGAAGTTGGAAACAGCAATTAAGGATGTTGGGAAGCTGAAACAGAGGGCCAAGTCCATTTATCACAGGTATGTTTTGTTTTCTAAAATAAGAATTGAAGGAATTCAATGAAATTAAAAGAATATGCAAGGTTTTCTTAGAAATTGTAGATTGAATTCAGTAAAATATTCATGAAATATGCAATATTCAAGGTTTTTTTAAAGAAATTGTAAATTGAATTTATGAACTCATTGAAATATTCATGGATTCCTGACAATAGGAATAGAAATTGAAGGTTGAATGACCTGCAACCTCTACGCTATCCACCAGGAGTAAGGGTTGAGGACTGACCTTTTGATATCGCAAAATCCCTCCTCCGATATTATAATATATCTTTCAATTCTTGCTTGATCCTTACTAGTCCCCAAAGCCCTGCCCCCGGCCACCACTGTTCACCACCACCACTCTGATAAGATCCTGGGGCAAAGCAAGAATGATTCGATATCTAGTTCCCTTCATATCACTAGCTGCTTTCTGTTTTGAATGGGGCCAGGAACCGGATGATCTAAGGAGTTTTCATCGATCGGTTGGCTGAATAAACTTTTAATACTCTCCCTCTCAAACTTCCCTACCTGGCGTCTAAGATGTTCAACCGTTAGTGATATAAGAGGGGCGCGTTTCACCCGCTTCGACTTCACCAGTGTATTAGATCAAACTAAGAGCGAAGCAATGAAATAAAGAACAGAGAGCTTCAATGAGAAACCCACATAGATCTGTGAGGACCTCTGCTGAGCAGATCATGAAGGAATGCAGTATATAATGATCTACAGGGAACAGGATTAGTTGGGTAGCTCACACCGACCCATTTAGAAATTGTGATGGAGTATACAGCAGGGGGTGAGCTCTTTGAACAGAAATGTAATGCCACCCAGTTTATTGAAGACGAGGTTCTTGTAGGGCTCTTAATCCATTTTGTGTTCACAATTTTTAATGATTGACACCAGAGCAGCATGATCTAGACTGTGTAAACAATAAATCATAAGTTTTAGCCGGGTTGGTTCGCTTGATTGAATGAATGTTTTTTCATAATTGATTGATTGAATGCTTCTTTCTTGATTGACTGAATGCTTTCAGCTTCACTGTCTCTGGGTCAATCACACAGTAGGTCTCCGGGTTTAGGGTTCCTGGGTCGATCTCTATGTCTAAGTAGCTGCGGCAGTGGCTGCCTTTTGAGTGGGCATTTTTCTAATGGTTCCTTCCTTACGATTTTTGTGGATCATACTTCTTGGGTTCATACCATGGAGTGTATGGACCCATTTTGTGTGGCTTTCAGGTTGAATATATAATCGGTTAAGACGCAATGTTACAGGCATAGCCAATGACTAGTTGGCCTTGTAAAACAGTCTTGGATCCTACAGGGCTATATCTTTAAGTTTTTAGGAATCGAATCCTTTTTACCTGGTAACCTTTCCCCTCAGTAGCTAGTTCTAGTTCTGATTGAGACATTTAAGATGCTATGTAGCTTAACCAATAAGGGATTTCTGCAAGAAAATAAAAAACAATAAGCAATGGGATTCCATCTTGGGTTATCAATTGTCGAATCTGGATTTGTGTATTGTAGGCCTGTTTCTTTTTCTTGTAGGATGGGGAAAGACTCCTCTATGGCTCAGTTGTGAAAGTGTTTGGTGGGGTCGAACCAGAGACGGAATTTTTGCTCCCTTTCGATGAGATTTAAACACGTTGGTCTAGAGTTTGTAAGGATCCCCTGGGATTGTTCCCAGAAACTCCATGTCTATCTCGCTATGCCAGCTTTCATAAACTTGGCTCAAGGTCCTTGGGAATTTAGTGAATTAGTTAGTAAATCCTTGAAAGTTCTGTTATGAGAATAACTAGGTTTGTAAATATTCGAGAAACTAAAAACTGTATAGTTTGACAAGGTCGAGTTGAGTAGTTTAGTTGAGTAGTTTTAACATATCAGATTGACAGAATTGTGCAAGGAGACATTGATATTATTGACTTTCTTAGTTTCCCTCTCTTTTCCCTGTGGGATTTGCAAGATGTGTGCCTTCCTGGTTAAAATTCACTTTCATTTATTCAAATGTGGTAATGTTTTCTGGTCTTCTTATTCTACAAACAATCTCATTTACTTGTGCCTGCCTGGTTAAAAGTCACTTTCAGAGATTCAAATGGGGTAATGTTTTCTGGTCTTCTTATTCTGCAAACAATCCCATTTACTTTTGAGTAATTCAAAAGGTAACTACAATCCCCATCTCTTCATCATTAGTATTTATTGATCCCTTTTTTTGAGATTTCTTATAAACTTACAACTTCATTACTTCGCTAATTTGTTTCTCTTCTATTCGGACAAATGCCCCACGCACTAGTTGAAATGGAATGGAAATGGATGACTGGCACTGGTCCAAGTATGTTTCCATTTTAGAGTTCTCTCAATGGTTAGGCATAGAACTTTTGATATTTCTACAGGATTTTATTTTTTATTAGGGATATTATCTCCTAAAATCTCTCGCTGAGGAATTTACCCAGGTGTATTTATTTGTGGGTTTGTATGAAAACTTATTAATGAACAAAACATTTGAAATTAAATATACACAGGCTTACTAAACTTAAGTAATTCATTATTTCCTGTTTTTTAATAGAAAGGATCTGTGTTATGGGATTTTTGGCAATTTATAAAAATGGTTTGTTAAGTCTCGACCATCGACTCTCGTATATTTTCATTGTAACTTTTAACATGAAGATAGTTTAGGTTCCCTTTTTCTCTTTTAGATACACACAAAAAATTGTTGCGTTTTTATAACTATCCTATTTAGGGTTTACCTGTTTGATTAATGATCGAAGCCTGCACTCAGGCTAGGCTTTATATTAGTGCCATTGGCTCAGCCAGTTTAGTATTCTATGAACATCTTGTTTTCTGGCAATTGTCATTGTTCTACATATGTATATTGTTGCATTCCTCACGTATCAGTTCATTGTGAAATTGTCATAAACATTTCATTGTATAATTATGTTAATATATTACTTGTCATTTAAATAAATATCAAGTTTACTCTATGTCTTTCGGTTGAGTCTCGAATTACATGCCTTTATCGGGTTTAAAACTTCTATATCGTTGAAGCTGAGGGCCGAGGCTGACTAAAGTCTATATCATTCAAATCCCATCATCTGGGGGTTGGTATAGGAGGGATAACATCTTGGGGGAGCTATCTACAATCTAGATTCTATACCATAGACTCAAACTAGGACTAGAACCCAAGAATCTAGAAAGATATATCAGGAAACAGAGAATAAAAATATAGAGGAATTATTCAATTTAATTCCTACTTCCCCAAGATGGTGATTGAGGAAGATAACTAGGATATATTGGATGTAATTTCGCTAGATGATTTGCAGACTGTCCTTTCTTCCTTTCAAAAATTAAAAGTCTTGGACTGAATGGATGGTCTGTGTAGTTCTTCCGAGGCTTGATTTGATGAGAGGATATTTTCTCAGGGTGCTAGAAGAAATCAGGAATTTTGGTAAGGTATTGGGATCTTTCCATACAAATTTTATTGCTTTCATTCAAACCTAACCTTTATTGCATATTGGCAAAAGCGGAGCTGTATTTTTTGAAGGCTTGCCATGATTTCATGGACAGTGAGTGAATCCACCCTCATCCTCAAAATGTCTTCACTTACTAGGTAACGGTTCTTATATCTGGGTAAAATTCTCCTGGTACTTAGGCCGTGAAGCTCTTTAATGAAATGCTCGAGTGAAATGTGGTATGTTGGACTGCGTTGATTGCAGGGTGTGTACAATTTAGCCTAAACAAACAGAGGTATTTTTTCTGAAAACCAGCATACATAATTTAATGTAGGTGGGATTGATTTGCAAAAATAGCATTGTTTTTTTTTTCTGTTTTTGGAAAAACCTGACTAACTCAAGGTGAGAAGAAATATGCAAACCTGCAACAAAAAATTCCTTTCTCACCACGGTCAAATCAAGTTGAGTATTATATGCAACATAGTATGGCTTAGCTAGCGTTGACCAACTCAAGGTGAGGAATTTGACAATTTTATACTTTTGCATAGGTGGAGCTCATACTTATAGCCAAAACATACGTGCTGGCATCAACTGGATCAAGGATACAATTACAACACTTCTTATTGTCCCCAACTAGATCAAAGAGCAAAATTTCCCTTAAGCAATCGTTGTAGCAGCAAGGGGATCTAACATGCATCTCTAACTACAATTTCGTTATAAATGAATGTACACATCCAACCAAAAGTGCTAGAATACAACATTATACACAATTCTGGAGAAAAGATAATGCCATGGCACTTTTGTAAATAACACCTAAAGTGAAACTAGATGTGCAAAACTTGAATCTTGTTGGTTTAAAAGAGTATATGCACACATTCACAAACATGAGAGTGAAGATAACATGGAACATCATTTTAAAGTTCCAACAAATATATATTACAAAATGTGCATGATAGAGGTTACCCATGCAATACCTGCATACCACACTCTTTCAACTATACCATCTCTTGGATACTTATAGTAATTTAACTGCCAATCCTCACATAAATATTCATTGATTCATACAGAAACATGTAATTGAATTGATTTGAAACACACTAGAATGTCCATACCATCTCTTGGACATCATTGATTTTGGGTTATGCTCAGAATGGGCGTGTTGATGAAGCTTACAAACTATTTGAGAAGATGCCCGAGAGGAATCTAGTCTCCTGGACTGCAATGATTATAGGATATGCACAGGATGGGCGTGTTGATGAGGCTCTGAAGCTCTTTAAAAAAATGCCACTATGAAATGTGGAATCGTGTAATGCAATGATTGCAGGATATGTACATAATGGCTGAAATGAAGAGGCCCTGAAGCTTTTCCGAGAAATGAAAAGGCATGACATGAAGCCAAACTCAATGACTCTTGCTAGTGTTATTGCAGCATGTGTTGATCTGGTAGCATTGGAACAGGGCTTGGAGATCCATGAGAAGTAATCAAGAGTGGATTTGTTTGACAAAATGGATCACAAAGATTGCAGGCTATGGTGTGCATGGATTTGGTAAGAAATCCCTAAGGCTCTTAGAATAAATGCAGCACTGTGGAATATCATCGGATCATGTTACCTTTGTCGGAATTCTGTCTGCATGCTGCCATTCAGGCCTAGTGGCCTGCAATACTTTAATTGCATGAGTCACTATCATCAGATTACACCCACAATGGAGCACTATGCTTGCATGGTTGACCCTTTCGGCTGAGCTGGGTACCTGGATAAGGCACACAAGTTTATCAATAGAATGCCAATAAAACCTGATTATATTGTGTGGAGTTCTTTCATCGCTGCATGTAGAATCCATAAGAATATAAAGCTAGGGGAATTTGTTGCAGAATGCCTCATTGAATTGGATATCCAAAAAGCCACACCTTATGTGGCTCTATCAAACATCTATGCTGCAGCAAAACAATGGGATGGCATCTATGCTGCAGCAGGACATCTCACTAAGCAGGGCATTAACCTTGATAGCTATCTTCCATATTGGTTGAGCCTTCTCCTGAAAGATTCTGTGATTTCTTTCATTCCATATGCACCAGCAAATTAACTTGGGGAGTTTCAGCCAGCAGGCTCTAACTCCATTTTTGTGGTTCAGCTCACCTTGATACAGAGTTTCCCAACTAATAAAACATGCCTGAATTGTATCTGGAAAATGTACTCCACCTCCCAACAGCTTCAACACATCATCCCAAACCGAAATAGTATAGGGGAACTTTAGAAATAAGTGTCTGATATTTTCTGAGGCTTCAGTACATAATGGGCATCGAAAGGGGCCGTAAATTCCTCTTTTCTCCAAGTTCTCGCCGGTGAGCACTCTCTCATGCATCAGTGACCAAGTGAACATATTGATTTTTGGTAGAGTGCTGTAGTTCCAGAGATTATTCCATACACGTGGGTTTACAGGAACAATATAATTCACAGCGTATCTTTGATATCTCTCTAACATTGAATAACTGCCAGTATGCTCCCCCAGCCATGACGATCCCTCTTGGTTTTGGCTACCGGTGCCAGCCCAGCCAGATGGTTGGTAAGTTGCAATTTCTCAGCGTCTAGATCAGGAGGACAGTCCGGCATATTCCAGCTAGCCCATTGATTAGGAAACGCAGACTCCAAAATGGATATGTCCCATAGTGTGTTCATCCCTAGCGTGGCCAATCTCTCCTGCAGACGTGGAGTTTGGGGAGGGGTCTTCCCTAGAATTTTGTCATGCCAGAGATTAATCGATTTCCCATTACCAGGGACCCAATACAATTTGTCTTTGAACTGTGGCAATGCTTTGAGACAGATATTGTAAATTGAAGAACCTTTCTGATTCACATGGGTGCCATCAAGGCATCTAAGCCTCAATCCACTGAAGTATTTGGATTTCAACACCTGACTTCACCAAGAGGGCTTAGGGGCGATCAAGTTCCAGAGCATCTTGGCTCCCATAGCCAAGTTTTGGTTTCTAAGATCTCTGATGTCAAGATAGCCCTCTGGCCTGGGTAATTTAATTATTTTCCAGCTGACCAATGCAATTTTTTTTCCTCCCCCAGCATTGCCACTTTTCCAGAGAAAGGATCTAACCAATCCTTCAATTTGTGAGATTACTTTGGCTAGAGCTAGGAGAAGAGAACTCTGATAGAGTAGGTAGCTATTCAAGACTGCCTTTATTAAGACTACCTTCCCAGCCAAATTTAACCAAATTGACCCCCAACCATGGATTTTCCTTTTGATTTTCTCCACAATTGGGTTCCAGGCTGAACTCTTGGGTTTGGATTTGAAGATGGGGATCCCTAGATAGTTGGAGGACTCCCAGGTGACAACACCATCGACATTGAGAATCCGAGAGATATCTAGCATTTCTCTAGGATTGATATTCCATCCATAGATCAAGCTTTTCCTAAAATTGATTTCGCTTTAGGAGACATGGCAATAGAGATTTAGTTTAGACTTGAAACGACAGGGTATGATTTGACTGGCTCCCCCCAACAATATAGTATCATCCGCAAATTGCACGTGATTGATATATTTTGTGCCTCTGGCCATCCTAATTCCGGGGAGATCCTGCTCAAGCCTGGCATTTTCCAGCTGAAAGCTAAGTACAGAAGCCTATATGGCATAAAGCAACAGGGAGAGTGGGCAGCCTTTCCTCAGACCTCTCAAGGCTTGGAAGAAAGGAGCAGCTCTACCGTTGACTAAAGGGGCTATCCACGGCTTGCGGATACAGGCCTTGACCCAGGAGATAAAATCTGAACTGAAACCAAATTTCTGCATTACCTGAAGGAGAAAGGGGTGGCTGACTCTATTGAAGGCAGGGATGATTTTAGGGGCGAATTTTAAGGGGTGCCCAAAAAAAGGTGGGAGAATTTTTAATATTAAAATGGTTTTTTTTTAATTTAATAAATTAGCCCATTTTTTATTTTATATATAATTTTCCCCAATTAAATAGCCTATGCGGTTAAACTATGAAAATTCATACAATGGAATTTAGCCCACCCATCGATGGGGAAAATCGTACATTCACCTGGATTTCTTCTATAATGGAGGTTAAATCGCCAAAAATTTCCAGTTTTTGAGGAGAAATGGAGATGCGCTTGGATTTTATGGATGATAGGTTAAAATTTTGGTATTTAGCCCTTATTTATGGATCTTTGGGTAAACTTCTCTCAGTTTGTCCTTGATTTGTAGGCTCATGGACGCAGGACAATGTTCGATTTCAGGTGGTGGCCAGGCCATGGACGCAGGACAACGTTTGATTTTAGGTGGTGTTTTCCTTAGTTCGCCAAAGATGCAAGACAGACAGGGTTTGGACGCTGGACATGGTTTGATTCCATGTGGTGGTGGTCATGGCCGTGGCGGTCTTCATTCTCCATTGACGCAGGACAGGGTTTCAAATAAACATTTGAATATTTATTATATTCATTTGATATTGAGATTCTAGATTTTAAAGCTTAGAGTCTTGAATAACATGGATGGCCTAGGTGTTTGATGTTTAGATTATTCTGCATATTATGATGATGCCCTAGCATGAGATCTTCATGGGATATTGGTGATTGTGTGATTGAAGACTTACATTTTCCTAAATCTACCATGCCAACTCAATTGCAAGCAGCCAAGCGGAATTTGGGGTTTCAACTCCTATGGCACGGCTGGATTTTGCACAGCAACAGGGTCAAATGACGAGTGGAGTGCCAAGACTGTTGTTTCTATGGCCGTAGAGAAAGGTCTATGCTACAAAGAAACTAAGAATCTTAAACATTAGGTGGAGAGATTTGCTAGTCCATCTGCTGAATATATTTCTGATGGTGAGATAACTCTGGAGTAGCCTGTTTATGAATGTTTGTATTGCAATTAGCATGATGATGGATGGAAATTATAGCTCAAATTCATGATGGACTTTTGGTCAAAATCAGACACTTTCGAGAGCATTGCAGTTCATTCATGGAGAGGTAATCAGTCATAAAGAGTTAACATAACACCCAAAGTAAGAAATTCTTTGTTGCAATTTTGGCAACCGATTGAAGGGCTTAGAAGTCTGAGTCAAGGTGAGATGGTTGACAGGAATATGGAAGCTGTTATTGAAAGGACTAATTTTAAAATCTATGTCAAAAAAATTGATGATAGTGAGAAAACCTGTTGTATCACTTACAGGCCAATTTGTTCGGTTTTTGCCAATGAACGATAGCTCAACTATGCCTACTACATCCAATGGTCAATTTGCGGTGACCAATTTCAGTAGTTTGAAAACCCAGTGAACTTGATAACTATATTCAGTGTTTCTTACAGTCATTCACATCTTCACCTGATGTTTGGCCTATTAATAATGGACCAGTCTATTAGAACTTTCAGGTCTGGCAAAAGAAGGCATGTAAATCGCTCCTCCTTTTAAGAGGATCCTGTAGCAGGAATGAGGCACTAACAGAATTGACCAAGGGCATTCATGGAAGCCTTAAATCAGTCTTAAACTCAGTAGAACAAGCTCTATATAAGCAGAATTATCCATGGCAGCACTAGCACAGAATTCAGTGGGCAATTTGTGGACTGTTTCACTTTCAAACTTGCAGTAAAAGGAGTATTAACAGATCTAGGTGTATTTTTCAGCAGCATATGTATTGGCTCTCCATAGCAGCAGCTCTAAATCTACATTTTCTTTGTCTTAAAGGGGCCTGTTCTTGATCAGCATTCACCATAATGATGGCTGCAATCAACCTGTAGGGAATAGTTATGATGAAGACATTGAACCTTGTGGGAGCCTTTCCATTTTTTTGATGGACATCCACCCTTTTAAGTGTACACTCTGCATCCTTCATGGCCATCCTTCATGGCCCTGTCATGACATTGTCTAGTTTTTGAGGATCTTCGTACCTGGTTTGGAGGCTGTGCATCACTCTTTCGTGCTTCTTGGAGGATATTCATTTGAGAAAGCTTAGAGGTATTTTATATGGATTGGTGTTATTATTATATTTTGAAAAAATCCTCCTCTTCTCATAGTGCTGAAAGCATGTCCAGGGTATTTATTATACCAAAGTTACCTAGAAATTGCATATTTATTAGATTCATTTGATATTGAGATTCTAGATTTTAAAGATTAGAGTCTTGAAAAACATGGATGGCCTAGGTGTTTGATGTTTAGATTATTCTACATATTATGATGATGCCCTAGCATGAGATATTCATGGGATATTGGTGATTGTGTGATTGAAGACTTACATTTTCCTAAATCTACCATGGCAACTCAATTGCAAGCAGCCAAGCAGAATTTGGGGTTTCAACTCCTATGGCATGGCTGGATTTTGCACAGCAATAGGGTCAAATGATGAGTGGAGTGCCAAGACTGTTGTTTCTATGGCTGCAGAGAAAGCTCTATGCTACAAAGAAACTAAGAATCTTAAACATTGGGTGGAGAGATTTGCTGGTCCATCTGCTGAATATATTCCTGATGGTGAGATAACTCTGGAGTAGCCTGTTTATGAATGTTTGTATTGCAATTAGCATGATGATGGATGGAAATTATAGCTCAAATTCATGATGGACATTCTGGTCAAAATCAGACACTTTCGAGAGCATTGTAGTTCATTCATGGAGAGGTAATCAGTCATAAAGAGTTAACATAACACCGAAAGTAAGAAATTCTTTGTTGCAATTTTGGCAACCGATTGAAGGGCTTAGAAGTCTGAGTCAAGGTGAGATAGTTGGCAGGAATATGGAAGCTGTTATTGAAAGGACTAATTTTAAAAGCTATGTCAAAAAACTTGATGATAGCGAGAAAACCTGTTGTATCACTTACAGGCCAATTTGTTCGGTTTTTTCCAATGAACGATAGCTCAACTATGCCTACTACATCCAATAGTCAATTTGTGGTGACCAATTTCAGTATTTTGAAATCCCAGCAAACTTGATAACTATATTCAGTGTTGCTTACAGTCATTCGCATCTTCACCTGATGTTTGGCCTGTTAATAATGGACCAGTCTATTAGAACTTTCAGGTCTGGCAAAAGAAGGCATGTAAATCACTCCTCCTTTTAAGAGGATCCTGTAGCAGGAATGAGGCACTAACATAATTGACCAAGGGCATTCATGGCAGCCTTAAATCAGTCTTAAACTCAGTAGAACAAGCTTTGTATAAGTAGAATTATCCTTGGCAGCACTAGCACAGAATTCAGTGGGCAGTTTGTGGACTGTTTCACTTTCAAACTTGCAGTAAAAGGAGTATTAACAGATCTAGGTGTATTTTTCAGCAACATATGTATTGGATGTCCATAGCAGCAGCTCTAAATCTGCATTTTCTTTGTGTTAAAGGGGCCTGTTCTTGATCAGCTTATCATGTACACTCTTCCCTTTAATAATTCCATA
>LPNX010908166.1:0-17456 GCA_001517045.1 Pseudotsuga menziesii
TATACATATACATATACATATACATATACATATACATATACATATACATATACATATACATATATATATATATATATATACATACATACATATATATACATATATAGACATATACATATACATATACATATACATATATATATATACATATAGACATATACATATACATATACATATACATATATATACCCCATATCTCTCTTTATTTAAACTTGTATCCACCAATCTCTCTAATACCCTATCTCTCTCTAATATCCCTATCTCTCTCTCTAATACCCTAACCCCCAATATATATATATATATATATATATATATCTAAACACCTAACCTCCAATCTCTCTCTCTAGATCCCTAACGTCCAATATATGTCCCTCTCACTCTCTCTCTCTATAAACCCTTAATACTCAATCTCCCCTTTCTATCTCCCTCTCTCAAAACCCTAATAACCAATAAGTCTCTCTAACATCTAATCTATCTCACTCTAAATCCCTAAACACCAATCTCTGCCTCTCTCCCTCTCTCTCCCTAAACAGGTAACCTGTAACCCCCAAAATCTATATATATATCTCTCTTTAAACCCCTAACCTACAGTCTCTCTCTCTAAACCCATATCTCCCAATATATCTCTCTCTACCTCTCTCTCATTCTAAACCACTAACCCTAATTTCTCTATCTATCTAAATTGTTATCTACAAATCTCTCTCCCTAACTCTCTATTTATATCTAACATCCTAACCCCATTGTTCACTTTCTATATATAAACCCCTAACCCGCAATCTCTATCTCTAATACTATAAACCCCAATCACTCTCTTTCTCTCACTTTCTCTCTCTTTCTAAACCATTCACGTATAACCCCCAATATTTCTCTTTCTAAACCCCTAACCTCCAATATCTTCTCTTTATTAAAACCATAAATCCTAATATGTCCATCTCTCTCCATCTCTCTCTCTCTCTCTCTCTCTCTCTCTCTCTCTAACTATATATATATATATATATATATATATGAGACCATCACACCCAGTATCTCTCTCTCTCTCTAAAGCTTCAACCCACAACCTTCCTCTCTAATCCCATAACGCAAAATCAATCTCTCTCTCTCTCTCTCTCTCTCTCTCTCTAAAAGAAATAACCCATAACCGCACTTTCCCTCTCTGAACCCCTAACTGAAAATATCAATTTCTCTATAAAATTGTAACCCTCAATCTCTCTCTCACCCCCCTCTCTCCCTCCCTCAATCTCACTCTATCTATCTATTTATCTATCTAAACCCATAAGCCCTAATTTCTCTCTTTCTTTAAAACCATAACCCATAATCTCTCTCTCTCTCTCTCTCTCTCTCTTTAAAACGCTAACCCAGAATTTCTCTCTATCTCTTTCCAAACCCCTAACCCCTAACATATCTCACCCTTTAAGCCTCAAACCCAGAATCACTCTCTATCTCTTTCCAAACCCCTAACCCCTAACATATCTCACCCTTTAAGCCTCAAAACCTTAATCTCTCTCTCTCTCTCTCTCTCTAAGCCTCTAACCCCTATTCTTTATTTATGTCCCTCTCCTTCTCAACCCCTCACCACTAATCTCTCCCACTCTCTTTCTCTCTAAACCCCTAACCTCCAATATCTCTCTGTCTTTATTTGTCTCTCACTCTCTCTCTAAACCCTAACCCCAATAACCCTCTTTTATCTACCTCTATTTATTTACTCTAACACCCCCCTCTCTCTAAACCCCTAAAAAACAATTCTCTCTCTCTTTCTCTTTCACTATCTAAAAGCCTAACCCCATATCTCTCTTTCTATATCTAAAACCTTGACCCACAACCTCTTTCTCTACAACTCTAACCCCCAATAACTCTCTTTCTCTCTCTCTCTCTATAAACCCTTGATCCCTAATCTCTCTCTATTTCTCACTTTCTCTCTCTTTCTAAAACACTAAACCACTAACCCGTAACCCCCAATCTATCTTTCTCTAAACCCATAACTTCTAATATCTTCTCACTATTAATATCCTAACTCCTAATATGCCTCTTTCTCTCTCTCTCCCTATCTATCTAAGCCCCTAAACCCTAATCTCTCTCTCTCTCTCTCTAAATCCCTAACCTCCAATATCTATTTATTTAAAGATGTATCCACCAATCTATATCCCTCTCTCTCTAATACCCTAACCCCCAATCTCTCTCTCTCTCTCTCTAAACCCCTAATGCCTAGTCTTTCTATCTCTCCCTAAATCCCTAACCTCTAGTTTGTCTCTCTTTCTATCCATCTAATCCCATCACACCCAATGTCTTTATCTCTCTCTCTTTATCTTTATCTAAACCTTGACCTGATAACCTTTCTCTCTAAACCCATAGCCCACAATATCTTTCTCTCTCTCTCTCTCTCAACCCAAACACCCTCTCTCTCACTCTAAACTCCCATAACTCCCTCTCTCTCTCTCTCTAAATCCATAACCTGTAATTTCTCTCTCCATGATTCTTTCACCACAAGTTTGTCTCTTTCTCTCTCTCTATAAACCCTAACCCTTAATCTATGTATCTCTCTCTAAAACCATAACCCAAAATATATCTCTCTCTTTATTTAAACCACTAACCCTCAATATTTTTCTCTATCTCTACCCCTAACATCCAATCTCTTTCTCTCTCTCTCTCTTTAACCTCAAATCTCTCTCTCTCTCTCTATAAATACCTAACCTCAAATCTCTCTCTATATAAATACCTAACCTCTAATATATATCTCTCAATCAATATATATATAAATCCTTGACACCCATATCTCTCTTTATTTGAACATGTATCCACCAATCTATATCCCTCTCTCTCTCTAAACGCCTAATGCGTAATCTTTCTCTCTCTCATATATATATATACTCCTAACCCCATATCTCTCTTTCTATATATAAACCCCTAACCCACAATCTCTTTTTCTAAAACTCGAACCCCCAATCACTCTCTTTCTCTCTCTCTCTCTCTCTAAACCCTTGATCCCAAATATCTCTATATTTCTCACTTTCTCTCTCTTTCTAAATCACTAACCCAAAACCCCCAATCCATCTCTCTCTCTAAACCCCTAAACTCCAATAGCTTCTCTCTATTAAAACTCTAACTCCTATTACGTCCCTCTCTCTCTCTCTCTAAGCCCATCACACGCAGTGTCTCTCTCTCTCTCTTTATCTCTCTCTAAACCTTGAACCCACAACCTTTCTCTCTAAACCCATAACCAACAATATCTCTCTCTCTCTTGAAAGCCTTAACACCCACACTCTCACTCTAAAAACCCACAACTCTCTCTCTTTAAACCCCTAACCTATAATCTCACTCTCCATGATTCCTTCACCACATGTTTGTCTCTTTATCTCACTCTAAACCCTAACCCTTAATATATATATCTCTCTCAAAAACCATAACCCAAAATCTCTCTGTTTCTTTCTTTAAAACACTAGCCCACAATATTTCTCTTTATCTATAGCCCTAACATCCGATCTCTCTCTCTCTCTCTCTCTCTCTCTCTCTCTCTCTATAAATACCTAACCTCCAATCACTCTTTATCAATATATATAAATCCCTAACCCCCATATCTCTCTTTATTTAAACTTGTATCCACTAATCTCTATCCCTCTCTCTCTCAAATACCCTAATTCCTACTCTCTCTCTCTCTCTCTCTCTCTCTCTCTCTCTAAATCCCTAAACCCTAATCTATCTCTCTCCCTCTAAACACCTAACATCCGATATCTCTCTCTAAATCCATAACGTCCAATATCTGTCCCTCTCTCTAAACCCTTAGTGACTCAATCTCCCCTTTTTATCTCCCTCTCTCAATACCCTAACACCCAATAAATCTCTCTCTAACATCTAATCTTTCTCTCTCTAAATCCCTAACCACCAATCTCTCCCTCTCTCTCTCTCTCTCTCTCTCTCTCTCCCCCTAAACACGTAACCCGTAACCCCCAAAATATATAGATCTATCTCTCTTTAAATCCCTAACCTTCAATCTTTCTCTCTAAACCCCAATCTCCCAATCTCTCTCTCTATCGCTCTCTCATTCTAAACCATGAACCCCAATCTCTCTGTTTATATATATAACTATCTAAATTGTTATCTACAAATCTCTCTCTTTGTCTCTCTCTATATTTATATCTAAACTCCTAGCCCCATATCTCTCTTTCCATATGTAAACCCTAACCCGCAATCTCTATCTCTAATACTATAAACCCAAATCACTCTCTTTCTCTCTCTCTCTAAACCCCTGATCCCAAATATCTCTCTATTTCTCACTTTCTCTCTCTTTCTAAACCATTGACCCATAACCCTCAATATTTCTCTCTCTCTAAATGTTTAACCTCTAATATCTTCTCTCTATTAAATCCATAACGCCTAATATGTCCCTCTTTCTCTCTCCCTATCTATCTAAGCCCCTAACCCCTAGTCTCTGTTTATGTCCCTCTCCTTCATAACCTCTCACCCTTAATTTCTCTCACTCCCTTCTCTCTAAACCCCTAACCTCCGATATCTCTTTGTCTTTATCTATCTCTCACTCTCTTTCTAATCCCTAACCCCAATAACCATCTTATACCTCCCCCTCTTTCTATACTCTAACACCCCTTCCCTCTCTCTCTAAACCCATAACAATAAAATCTCTCCCTCTCTCTCTCTCTCTATCTAAAATCCTAACCCCATATCTATCTTTCTATATAGAAACCCCTAACCCACAATCTCTTTCTCTAAAACTCTAACCCCCAATCACTCTCTTTCTTTCTCTCTCTCTAAACCCTTGATCCCAAATCTGTCTATATTTTTGACTTTCTCTCTCTTTCTAAACAACTAACCCATAACCCCAAATATCTTTATCTAAACCTCTAACATCCAATATCTTATCTCTATTAAAATGCTAACTCCTAATATGCCTCTCTCTCTCTCCCCCTATCTATCTAAGCACCTAAATCCCAATCTCTCTCTCTCTCTCTCTCTCTCTCTCTAAGCCCATCAAGCCTAGTGTCTTTCTCTCTCTTTCTCTCTCTTTAAACCTTGACCCCATAACCTTTCTCTTTAAACCCATAACCCACAATCTCTCTCTCTCTCTCTCTCTCTCAACCCACTTTCTCACTCTAAATTCCTGTAACTCTCTCTCTTTGTGTCTCTAAGCCCCTAACATGTAATTCCTCTCTCCATGATTCCTTGACCACAAGTTTGTCTCTTTCTCTCTATCTAAACCTTAACCCTTAATTTATATATCTCTTTCTAAAACAATAACCAAAATCTATCTATCTCTTTCTTTAAACCACTAACTCCCAATAATTATTTCTATCTATACCCCTAACATCCAATCTCTCTCTCTCTCTCTCTCTCTCTCTCTATAAACCCCTACCTGCAATCTCTCTCTCTCTTTATCAATATATATATATAAATCACTAACCCCCATATCTCTCTTTATTTAAACCTCTATCCACCAATTTATATCCATCTCTCTCTAATACCCTAACCCCCAATCTCTCCCTCTCTTTCTCTCTCTCCAAACCCCTAACCCCCAATATGTCTCCTTCTCTCTCTATGTAAACCTATAATGCATAATCTCTCTCTTGCTTTAAACCCCTAATACCTAACCTCTCTCTCTTAACCCCAAACACCCTCTCTCTCACTCTAAACTCCCATAAATCCCTCCATGATTCCTTCACCACAGGTTTGTCTCTTTATCTTTCTCAAAGTCCTAACCCTTAATCTCTCTCTCTCTCTCTCTCTCTTTGTTTAAAATACTAACCCCCAATATTCTCTCTACCTATACACCTAACATCCAATCTCTCACTCGCTCTCTCTCTCTAACCTCAAATATCTCTCTCTATAAATACCTAAACTCCAATCTCTCTCTCTCTCTCTCTCTCTCTATCAATATATATATAAGTCCCTAACACCCATATCTCTCTTTATTTGAACATGTATCCACCAATCTATATCCATCTCTCTCTAATAACCTAACCCCCAATCTCTCTCATTCTGTCTAAATCCCTAACCACCAATATGTATCGTTCTCTCTCGCTCTCTCTAAACTTGTAATGCCTAATCTCTCTCTCTCTCTCTCATTCCCTGTAAACCCCTACTGCCTAATCTTTCTCTCTCTCTCTCTAAATCCCTAACCTCTAGTCTGTCTCTCTCCCTCTAAACACCTAACCTCCATTCTTTCTCTAAACCCCTAACATCCAATATATGTCCCTCTAAATTTCTCTCTCTAAACCATTAATACTGAATATCCCCTCTCTATCTCCCTCTCTCAAAACCCTAACACCCAATAAATCTCCATCTTTAACGTCCACTCTCTCTCTCTAAAGCCCTAACCGCCAATATATTTCTCTCTCTCTCTCTCTCTCTCCCCCTAAACATGTAACTCATACGTAACCCCCAAAATCTATAAATATATATCTCTGTAAACATATAACCTCCAATCTCTCTCTCTCTAAACCCCTATCTCCCAATCTCTCTCTCTCTCTCTCTCTCTCTCTAAGCCACTAACTCCCAATCTCTCTCTCTTTCTCTCTCTCTCTCTCTCTCTCTCTCTCTCTATATATATATATATATATATATATATATCTAAATGGCTATCTACAAAAATTTCTCGTTCTCTCTCTATCTATATATAAACTCCTAACCCTATATCTCTCTTTCTATATATAGACCCTTAAGCCGCAATCTCTTTCTCTAAAACTATAACCCCTAATCCCTCTCTTTCTCTCTCTCTCTCTCTCTCTAAACCCCCGATCCCAAATCTCTCTCTATTCTCTATTTCTCTTTCTTTCTAAACCACTAACCCATAACCCTCAATCTCTCTCTCTCTCTCTCTCTAAACCCCTAACCTCCACTCTCTCTCTCTCTCTCATTCTAATCCACTAGTCCCTAATCTCTCTCTCTCTCTCTCTCTCTCTCTATCTAAATGGCTATCTACAAAACTCTCTCTCTCTCTATTTATTTCCAAACTCCTAACCCCATATCTCTCTTTCTATATTAACCCCTAACCCACAATCTCTTTCTCTAAAACTCTAACCCCTAATCACTCTCTCTCTCTCTATCTCATTCTCAATTTCTCTCTCTTTATAAACCAATAACCCATAACCCCCAACCTCTCTCTCTCTCTCTCTAAACCCCTAGCCTCCAATATATTTTCTCTAATAAAACCATAATTCCTAATATGTCCCTCTCTTTAGCTCTCCCTATCTAAGCCCCAAAACCCCCATCTCTCTCTCTCTCTCTATCTATATAAGCCCATCACAACTTCTCTCTCTTTATCTATCTAAGCCCATCACAACTTCTCTCTCTCTCTCTCTCTCTCTCTCTAAACCCCAAGCACACCCTCTCTCACTCTAGAAACCCATAATTCTCTCTCTCCCCCTAAATCCCTAACATGTAATCTCTTTCTCTCCATGATTCCTTCACAACAAGTTTGTCTCTTCTCTCTCTCTAAACACTAAACCTTATCTATCTAACTCTCTCTAAAACCATAACCCAAAACCTCTCTCTCTTTCTTTAAACCATTAAGCCCCAATATTTATCTCTATCTATAGCCCTAACATCTAATATCTCTCTCTCTCTATAAATACCTATCCTCCAATCTCTTTTTCTCTTTATATATATATATAACACCCGTATATTTCTTTATTTGAACATGTATCTACCAATCTATATCCCTCTCTTTCTAATACCCTAACCCCGTAACTCTCTCTCTCTCTCTCTAAACCCCTAATGCCTAATCTCTCTCTCTCTCTCTCTCATATATAAATCCCTAACCCCCATATCTCTCTTTATTTAAACTTGTATCCACCAATATCTATCCCTCTCTCTCTCTAATACCCTAACCCCCAATCTCTCTCTATATCCCTAACGTCCAATATCTGTTCCTCTCACTCTCTCTCTATAAACCCTTAATACTCAATCTCCCCTTTCTACCTCCCTCTCTCAAAACCCTAACAACCAATAAGTCTCTCTAACATCTAATCTATCTCTCTCTAAATCCCTAAACACCAATATCTGCCTCTCTCCCTCTCTCTCCCTAAACGGGTAACCCGTAACCCCCAAAATCTATAGATATATCTCTCTTTAAACCCCTAACCTCTAGTATCTCTCTCTAAACCCATATCTCCCAATATATCTCTCTCTACCTCTCTCTAATTCTAAACCAATAACCCCAATCTATCTATCTAAATTGTTATCTACAAATCTCTCTCCCTATCTCTCTATTTATATCTAAACTCCTAACCCCATTGTTCTCTTTCTCTCCCTCCCTAAACCCCTAATCCCAAATATCTCTCTATTTCTCACTTTCTCTCTCTTTCTAAACCATTAACGCATAACCCCCAATATTTCTCTTTCTAAACCCCTAAGCTCCAATATATTGTCTCTATTAAAACCATAACTCCTAATATGTCCATCTCTCTCTCTCTCTCTCACGCTATATGTTTATCTTTCTCTAATATATATACATATATATATAAGAAAATCACACCCAGTATCTCTCTCTCTCTCTAAACCTTGAAGCCACAACCTTCCTCTCTAATTCCATAACGCAAAATCTCTCTCTCTCTCTCTCTCAGCCGCAAATGCCCACTATCTATCTCTAAAAACAATGACCCATAACTGCACTTTCCCTCTCTGAACCCCTAACTGAAAATATCCATTTCTTTATAAACTTGTAACCCTCAATCTCTCTCTTCGTCTATCACTCTGTCTAAACTCCTAACCCTTAATTTCTATCTTGATCTCTCTCTAAAACCTCTCTCTCTCTAAACATCTCTCTCTCACCCCCCCCCTCTCTCTTTGTCTCCAACCCCCTCCCTCCCTCTCTCTCTCTCTCTCTCTCTCTCTCTTTGTCTCCCACCCACTCCCTCCCTCCCTCCCTCTCTCTCTCTCTCTCACACACACACACACACTCTCTCTCTCCCTCCCTTAATATCAATCTATTTATCTATTTATCTATCTAAACCCATAAGCCCTAATTTCTCTCTTTATTTAAAACCCTAACCCATAATCTCTCTCTCTCTCTCTCTCTCTTTAAAACCCTAACCCAGAATCATTCTCTATCTCTTTCCAAACCCCTAAACCCTAACATATCTCACCCTTTAATCCTCAAACCCTTAATCTCTCTCTCTCTCTCTCTCTCTCTCTCTCTCTCTAAGCCCCTAACCCCTATTCTTTATTTATGTCCCTCTCCTTCTCAACCCCTCACCACTAATCTCTCTCTCTCTTTCTCTCTAAACCCCTAACCTCCAATATCTCTTTGTCTTTATCTTTCTCTCACTCTCCCTCTACGCCCTAACCCCAATAACCCTCTTTTATCTCCCTCTCTTTATATACTCTAACACACCCCCCTCTCTCTAAACCCCTAAAAAAAAATTCTCTCTCTCTCTCTCTATCTATCTAAACTCCTAACCCCATATCTCTTTTTCTAGATCTAAAAACTTAACCCACAATCTCTTTCTCTACAACTCTATCCCCCAATAACACTCTTTCTCTCTCTCTCTCTAAACCCCTGATCCCTAATCTCTCTCTATTTCTCACTTTCTCTCTCTTTCTAAACCACTAAACCACTAACCCATAACCCCCAATCTATCTCTATCTAAACCCCTAACATCCAATATCTTCTCACTATTACTACCCTAACTCCTAATATGCCTCTTTCTCTCTCTCCCTATCTATCTAAGCCCCTAAACCCTAATATCTCTCTCTCTCTCTAAATCCCTAACCTCCTATCTCTATTTATTTAAACCTATATCCACCAATCTATATCCCTCTCTCTCTAATACCCTAACCCCAAATCTCTCTCTCTCTCTCTCTCTCTCTAAACCCCTAATGCCTAGTATTTCTAACTCTCCCTAAATCCCTAACCTCTAGTTTGTCTCTCTTTCTATCTATCTAATCCCATCACACCCAATGTCTTTATCTATCTCTCTTTCTCTCTATCTAAACCTTAACTTGGCAACCTTTTTGTCTAAACCCATAGCCCCCAATCTCTCTCTCTCTCTCTCTCTCTCTCTCTCTCTCAACCAAAACACCCTCTCTCTCACTCTAAACTCCCATAACTCCCTCTCTCTCTCTCTTAAATCCATAACTTGTAATCTCTCTCTCCATGATTCCTTCACCACAAGTTTGTCTCTTTCTCTCTCTCTCTCTAAACCCTAGTGCCTTAATCTATGTATCTCTCTCTAAAACCATAACCCAAAATATCTCTCTCTTTATTTAAACCACTAACCCTCAATATTTCTCTCTATCTATACCCCTAACATCCAATCTCTCGCTCTCTCTCTCTCTCTTTAACCTCAAATATCTCTCTATATAAATACCTAACCTCTAATATATATCTCTCTCAATCAATATATATATATTGATTGAGAGAGATATATATTAGAGGTTAGGTATTTATATAGAGAGAGATTTGAGGGATATATATATCCCTAACACCCATATCTCTCTTTATTTGAACATGTATCCACTAATCTATATCCCTCTCTCTCTCTAAACCCCTAATGCCTAATATCTCTCTCTCTCTCTCTCTCTCATATATTTATACTCCTAACCCCGTATCTCTCTTTCTATATATAATCCCCTAACCCACAATCTCTTTCTCTAAAACTCGAACCCCCAATCACTCTCTTTGGCTCTCTCTCTCTCTAAACCCTTGATCCCAAATATCTCTATATTTCTCACTTTCTCTCTCTTTCCAAATCACTAACCCATAACCCCCAATCCATCTCTCTCTCTCTAAACCCCTAACCTCCAATAGCTTCTCTTTATTAAAACTCTAACTCCTAATACGTCCCTCTCTCTCTCTCTCTCTCCCTACCTATCTAAGCCCCTAAACACAAATCTCTCTCTCTCTTTCTCTCTAAGCCCATCACACCGAGTGTACCTCTCTCTAAACCTTGAACCCACAACCTTTCTCTCTAAACCCATAACCCACAATCTCTCTCTCTCTCTCTCTCTCTCTCTCTCTCTCCCTCTCAACCCTTAACGCCCACACTCTCACTCTAAAAACCCACAACTCTCTCGCTGTAAACCCCTAACCTATAATCTAACTCTCCATGATTCCTTCACCACATGTTTGTCTCTTTCTTTGACTCTAAACCCTAACCCTTAATCTATATATCTCTCTCCAAAACCATAACCCAAAAGCTCTCTGTATCTTTCTTTAAAACACAAGCCCACAATATTTTTCTCTATCTATAGCCCTAACATCCGATCTCTCTCTCTCTCTCTATAAATCCCTAAGCTCCAATCACTCTCTATCAATATATATAAATCCCTAACCTCCATATCTCTCTTTATTTAAACTTGTATCCACCAATCTCTATTCCTCTCTCTCTCAAATACCCTAATTCCTACTCTCTCTCTCTCTCTCTCTCTCTCTATCTCTAAATCCCTAACCCCTAATCTATCTCTCTCCCTCTAAACACCTAACCTCCAATATCTATCTCTAAATCCCTAATGTCCAATATTTGTCCCTCTCACTTTCTCTCTCTAAATCCTTAACACTTAATCTCCCCTTTTTATCTCCCTCTCTCAAAACCCTAACACCCAATAAATCTCTGTCTAACATCTAATCTATCTCTCTTTAAATCCCTAACCATTAATATCTCCCTCTCTATCTCTCTCTCCCTAAATACGTAACCCGTCACCCCCAAAATATATAGATCTATCTCTCTTTAAACCCGTAACCTTCAATCTTTCTCTCTAAACCCCTATTGGGATTTCTCTCTAAACCCCTATCTCCCAATATCTCTCTCTATCGCTCTCTCATTCTAAACCACCAACCCCAATCTCTCTGTTTATATATATAACTATCTAAATCCTTATCTACAAATCTCTGTCTCTGTCTCTCTCTATATTTATATATAAACTCCTAACCCCATATCTCTCTTCCTATATATAAAACCCTAACCCACAATCTCTTTCTCTAATACTATAAACCCAAATCACTCTCTTTCTCTCTCTCTCTCTAAGCCCCTGATCCCAAATATCTCTCTATTTCTCACTTTCTCTCTCTTTCGAAACCATTGACCCATAACCCCCAATATTTCTTTGTCTCTAAACGTCTAACCTCTAATATCTTCTATCTATTAAATCCATAACGCCTAATATGTCCCTCTTTCTCTCTCCCTATCTATCTAAGCCCCTACACCCTAATCTCTCTCTCTCTCTCTCTATATATATATCTAAGAGCATCACACCCAGTCTCTCTCTCTCTCTAAACCTTAAACCCACAAACTTTAAAAACATAACCCACAATCTCTCTCTCTCTCAACCCCAAATTCCCACTCTCTCACTCTAAAAGCAATAATCCCTAATCTCACTTTCCCTCTTTGAACCCTTAACTGGAAATATCCCTTTCTCTTTAAACTTATAACCCTCAATCTCTCTCTTAATTGTCTATCACTCTCTCTAAACCCCTAATCTCTATCTAAACCTCTCTCTCTGTCACCCCCCTCTCTCCATGTGTCTCCCACCCACTCCCTCTCTCTCTCTCTCTTTGTCTCCCACCTCCTCCCCCCCCCTCTCTCTCTCTATCCCTCCATCTCACTCTATTTATCTATTTATCTATCTAAACCACTAAGCCCTAATTTCTCTCTTTCTTTAAACATGTAACCCACAATCTCTCTTTATCTCTTTCTAAACCCCTAACCCCTAATCTATCTCGCCCTCTAAGCCTCAAGCCTCTAATCTCTCTCTCTCTCTCTCTCTCTCTCTCTCTCTCTCTCTTTGCCCCTAAACCCTAGTCTTTGTTTATGTCCCTCTCCTTCTCAACCTCTCACCCTTAATCTCTCTCACTCTCTTTCTCTCTAAACCCCTAACCTCCAATATCTCTTTGTCTCTATCTATCTCTCACTCTCTTTCTAATCCCTAACCCCAATAACACTCTTTTATCTCCCTCTCTTTCTATACTCTAACACCCCCTCCCTCTCTCTCTAAACCCATAACAATAAACTCTCTCCCTCTCTCTCTCTCTATTTCTATCTAAACTCCTAACCCCATATCTCTCTTTCTATATATAAACCCCTAACCCACAATCTCTTTCTCTAAAACTCTAACCCCCAATCACTCTCTTTCTCTCTCTCTCTAAACCCCTGATCCCAAATCTTTCCATTTCTCACTTTCTCTCTCTTTCTAAACCACCTAACCTCTCTCTCTTAACCCCAAACACCCTCTCTCTCACTCTAAACTCCCATAAATCCCTCTCTCTCTCTAAACCTCTAACCCATAATCTCTCCCTCCATGATTCCTTCACCACAAGTTTGTCTCTTTATCTTTCTCAAAATCGTAACCCTTAATCTCTCTCTCTCTCTCTCTTTCTCTATCAATATATATATATATATATATATAAGTCCCTAACACCCATATCTCTCTTTATTTGAACATGTATCCACCAATCTATATCCATCTCTCTCTAATAACCTAACCCCCATTCTCTCTCGTTCTGTCTAAATCGCTAACCACCAATATGTATCATTCTCTCTCTCTCTCTCTTTCTCTCTCTCTCTCTAAACCTAGAATGTCTAATCTCTCTCTCTCTCTATAAACCTGGAATTCCTAATCTCTCTCTCTCTCTATAAACCTGGAATGCCTAACCTCTCTCTCTCTCTATAAACCTAGAATGCCTAATCTCTCTCTCTCTCTCTAAACCCCTAATTCCTAATCTCTCTCTCTCTCTCTCTCTAAATCCCTAACCTCTAGTTTGTCTCTCTCCCTATAAACACCTAACCTCCAATCTTTCTCTAAACCCCTAACGTCCAATATGTGTCCCTCTCAATTTCTCTCTCTAAACCCTTAATATTGAATCTCCCCTCTTTATCTCCCTCTCTCAAAACCCTAACACCCAATAAATCTCCATCTCTAACGTCCACTCTCTCTCTCTAAAGCCCTAACCACCAATCTATTTCTCTCTCTCTCTCTCTCTCTCTCTCTCTCTCTCCCTAAACATGTAACTCATACGTAACCCCCAAAATCTATAAATATCTCTCTCTCTAAACATCTAACCTCCAATCTCTCTCTCTAAACCCCTATCTCCCAATCTCTCTCTCTCTCTAAGCCACTAACTCCCAATCTCTCTCTCTCTATCTATATATCTAAATGGCTATCTACAAAACTCTCTCTTTCTCTCTCTATTTATATATAAACTCCTAACCCCATATCTCTCTTTCTATATATAGACCCCTAACCTGCAATCTCTTTCTGTAAAAATCTAACCCCTAATCACTCTCTTTCTCTCTCTCTCTCTAAACCCCTAACCTCCACTCTCTCTCTATAAACCTCCCCTCTCTCTCTCTCTCTCATTCTAAGCCACTAACCGCTAATCTCTCTCTCTATCTAACTAAATGGCTATCTACAAAACTCTCTCTCTCTCTCTCTCTATATATATATATATATATTTATTTCTAAACTCCTAACCCCTTATCTCTCTTTCTATATAAACCCCTAACTCACAATCTCTTTCTCTAAAACTCTAACCCCTAATCACTCTCTTTCTCTCTTTCTCTCTCTAGTTCTCAATTTCTCTCTCTTTATAAACCAATAACCCATAACCCCCAATCTATATCTCTCTCTCTAAACCCCTAACCTCTAATATATTCTCTCTAATAAAACCATAATTCCTAATATGTCCCTCTCTTTCTCTCTCCCTATCTAAGCCCCAAAAACCCCATCTCTCTCTCTCTCTCTCTCTACCTAAGCCCATCACAACTTCTCTCCTCTATTTATCTAATCCCATCACAACTTCTCTCTCTCTCTAAACCCCAAGCACACCCTCTCTCACTCTAGAAAGCCATAATTCTCTCTCTCCCCCTAAATCCCTAACATGTAACCTCTCTCTCTCCATGATTCCTTCACAACAAGTTTATCTCTTCTCTCTCTCTAAACACTAAACCTTATCTATCTATATCTCTCTAAAACCATAACCCAAAACCTCTCTCTCTTTCTTTAAACCACTAAGCCCCAATATTTATCTCTAGCAATAGCCCTAACATCCCATCTCTCTCCCTCTCTATCGCTCTGTCTCTCTCTTTGTCTTTGTCTCTCTCTCTCTAACCTCAAATATCTCTCTCTATAAATCCCTAACATCCTCTCTCTCTCTCTCTCTCTCTCTCTCTCTCTCTCTCTTTCTCTCTATCAATATATATAAATACCTAACCCCCATATCTCTATTTATTTAAACCTATATCCCCCAATCTATATCCCTTTCTCTCATATACCCTGACCCCAAAAATCGCTCTCTCTCTCTCTAAACCCCTAATCGCCAATATGTCTCCTTCTTCTATATATATATATGTCTCCTTCTATATATAACCTCTAATGCCTAATCTCTTTATCTCTCTCTCTCTCTCTCTCTCTGTCTCTAAATCCCCAACCCCTAATTTATCTCTCTCCCTCTAAACATCTAACCTCTAATCTCTCTCACTAAATCTCCAATGCCTAATATTTGTCCTTCTCACTTTCTTGAGTCTAAACCTTTAACACTCAATCTCCACTCTCTCTCTCCTCATAATAGCATAACCTGTAACCCCCAAAATCTATAGAACTCTCTCTCTAAAAACCCAATCTCCAATTATCTATCTAAACCACTCTCTCTCTCTCTCTAATTCTAAACCACTAACCCCCAATCTCTCTCTCTCTCTATCTAAATCACTATCTAGAAATACTCTCTCTCTCTCTCTCTCTCTCTCTCTCTCTATTTATATCTAAATTCCTAACCCCATATATCTCTTTCTATACCTAAACCCCTAACCTACAATCTCTTTCTCTAAAACTATAATCCCCAATCACTCTCTTTCTCTCTCTCTCTAGAGTCTAAACCCATGATCCCAAATCTCTCTCTATTTCTTGCTTTCTCCCTCTTTCTAAGCCACTAACCCATAACTTCCAATCTCTCTCTCTCTCTAAACCCCTAACCTCCAATATCATCTCTCTATTAAAACCATAACTCCTAAAATGTCCCTCTCTCTCTCTCTCCCTATCTATATAATCCCCAAAACCCCAATCTCTCTCTGTCTCTCTCTCTCCCTATCTATATAAGCCCCAAAACCCCAATCTCTTTCTCTCTCTCTCTCTCTCTCTCTCTCTCTCTCTCAACCTTGAACCCACAACCTTTCTCTCTAAACCCATAACCCACAATCTCTTTCTCTCTCTCTCTCAACCCCAAATGCCTGCTCTCTCACTCTAAAAACCCATAACTCTCTCTCTCTCTCTAAACCCCTAACTTGTAATCTCTCTCTCTCTCTCTCTCTCCATGATTCCTTCACCACAAGTTTTTATCGTTGTCTCTCTCTAAAAACCTAACCCTTAATCTATCTCTCCCTCTCTATCTATTAATATATGTAAATCCCTAATCCCCATAGCTCTTTTTATCTAAACCTGTAAACATCAATCTATCCCTCTCTCTCTAATACCATGACCCCCAATCTCTCTCTCTCTCTTTCTCTCTCTCTATCTAAACCCCTAACCCCCAATATGTCTCCTTCTCTCTCTCTCTCTAAACCCATAATGCCTAATATTTCTCTCTCTCTCTAAATCCCTAACCCCTAATATCTCTGTCTCTCCCTTTAAGCCCCTAACCTCCAATATCTCTCTCTAACTCCCTAATGTCCAATATTTGTCCCTCTCACTTTCACTCTCTAAACCCCTAACACACAATCTCCCCTTTCTATCTTCCTCTCTCAAAACCCTAACTCCTAATCAATCTCTCACTCTCTCTAATGTCCAATCTCTCTCTCTCTCTCTCTCTCTCTCTCTCTCTCTCTCTTGCCTCCCTCGAAACGTGTAATCTATAACCCAAAAAATATTTAGATATCTCTCTATCTAAACCCCTAACCTCCAATATCTCTCTCTAAACCCTTATCTTCCAGTCTCTCTCTCTCTCTCTCTCATTCTAAACCATTAACCCCCAATCTCTCTCACTCTCTCTCTCTCTTTATGTATATATATACAACTCTCTCTCTCTCTCCATTTCTCACTCTATGTCTCTCTCTCTCATACAATAAACCCTAACACCTAATCTATCTCTCTCTAAACCCCTAACCCACAATCTCTCTCTCTCTATCTAAACCCATATCCCCCAACCCTTATCTCCCAATCTCTCTCTCTCTCTCTCTCTCTCTCTCTCTCTCATTCTAAACCATTAACCCCAATCTCTCTCTCTCTCTCTCTCTCTCTCTCTCTCTCTTTATGTATATATACACAACTCTCTCTCTCTCTCTCTCTGTCCCTATCTCTCTGTCTAAACCCATAACCCCCAAAAGTTTCACTCTCTAAAACCCTAATCCCCAATCTCTCTGTCAAAATCCCTTACCTCTAATCTCTCTCTCTCTCTCCCTTTATATAATACATACATACATACATACATACATATATATATATATATGTATATATATATATGGAGAGAGTTTGAGTGTTAGCAGTCAATGTGGATATATATATATATATATATATATATATCCACA
>LPNX010908169.1:0-191533 GCA_001517045.1 Pseudotsuga menziesii
ACAGATTCTCAGATAACCCAAAGCTACCATTTTCAGCCATCGGAACATCTCTCAGCATATTTGTAATTGTCCTTCTTGTGGGACATATTTTGTTTGCAACTATAAATCATATTAAAAAAGCTGAAGAGGATTGTAGGGAAATGGAAGAACTTAAGGGATGTGCTAAAGCTGTTGATGTTGCAAAGTCACAGGTACTCTGTTTTTTCAATGAATAGTTAAGTTTGCAAATCTTGTCGACAAATCATATTGTATTGTATTATCCTCGTTTCATTGTTCATTTTCCTATTTTGTGGTTAGTTGTTTTTAGTTTTATGGGTGTGTTCTTTATTTTATTCATTTGGTAAGAAAGGTCCTAACATCAGAGGAGAGCCCAAGGTTGCCTTGAAGTTTTATTGTTTGTCTGACATGTCAACTCATTTACTGTCATATTGATCATGCTATAGATGGTTTAGACAAGTTGCTAAAAGAAAACTAATTTGCTATTAGCACTAGGTTTTGTGTCTAGTGATAGTTTCATAAATTCTATCTAGACTCTAATTATACTCAGTGTTGCACTACTTTGTTCATAGTTTAAAAGCTTTAACCCTTGATGCAGTTATACATGCACCAACACCCAACCTGTGCAACACAGGGTATAGTGCTGCTTTCATTTCATATCTGACAAAGATGTAGTCAAGAATTAACCCAATTCAGGATTCTATTTGTTAATCAATTCATGTTAGATCAAAATTAATTTTCTTGGTACTTTAAGCAAATAAGTAAATGTGATAAACCTTGCAGTGATTAATTGATATAAATTAATTAATTACAAAGGAAAAGGTAATTTAATTTGTTTTCAGTAATATTGACGCATTCCTTACAGTTTGGCCGAAACCCTTCTCCTATAGTAAGGGAACATGAGCTAAAGGTGATATGTAGCTTATTTAACATTAAAATTTAAATTGAAAAAAATCAAATTATAAGAAAATTCTGTGTCAAAATAAATCATAGATCCATCTAACTCCATGCTTAGCAATGATGATTCAGGGTTAAGATAGATATATGGAGATTTAATTAAGTTCAAATTATCTACATGAATTTTACAGCAGCACCTTGCCTACATCCTCAAGGAACTCTAGGATCAGTGTGACCCCCAAGATTTCAACTCTTTTCCTATCTGTGGATTTTTTATTATCAGATAGCAAAGATTGGGGGCTCAGACATACATACCTATATGCTTGTTATGCACCCATTTCTTCACTAAAGCATAGGAGGTCTGCACCAACACGTACTCACTAAGGCGAAGGAGGTATGCACCCATTTTTTCACTAAGGCGTTGGATTTGAGACTTTCTTAAATCATTCATCAGTTTCCATAGTTGTCATCTCATTCATTAACCACATGACATATAGGGGTGAACTCCTTCATAGATTGCACTATGTATATAGGTTTCTACCTGTGCAGTCGAGCATAATTGTTTTGTGGATTCGTTGATTATATTTCCTATTGAAATCCATTTCCTGGTTTAGAGCTGAGTGTTAATTTTCTTAGGTACTAAGTAGTTGCAGATTTAGCCATTCAAGTTTAATTTTAACCAATTCTTAAATTGAATTTGTTAGATTAGATTTTCCTATTTTGCACATGATCTTGGTTATTGTTGTTAGTTGTTGAACAAGATGAATAATTTGCTTCATTGTTTTTCTAATTTACAGTTCATTGTTTTTCTATTTTACAAGTGATATTTTTTTATTGGATTTTGTAGGAGAGAGCTTAACTTATAAGTGGGCCATTGAGTATGAAGAGCCCGTTACTGAGGATTTGTCATTCAGTATGAAGACCCTGATGTTGAGGCTTTCAAGCTGTTAAGTGTGGTTTTGAAGCTGCTGACGTGGGATCTAAGTATGGTTTTGAAGCTGTTGATGTGGGATCTAAGTATGGTTTTGCAACCAAGTGCAAGTATGATGGTTTAGCTAATGTAATATTTTGAAAAGTGATGATTTTCCTGTAAAGTTATATGGAAATTAATATGTGTTTTTGAGAAAACTCATATTTATTGTAATACTTTTGACATTTCATATAATATAATTTGTGGTTTAAAACTTATATATATGGTTGTACTTTATATTATGTACCAATATTGTAATTGTTAACTAATTAATGTGGCATTGCATGATTTACACGTGTATTAGATATAATTTACAAGCGTTGTAATTAATTATAATGTGACATTGCATAATTCGCATGTGTATTAGATGAGAATAAATGTATTGATTCTTTTTTTAATTTAAACGTAATATCAAATTAAAAATTTATATTGATTAATAATGGACAACATTAAAACTACTAAAATATAATTAATGACCATACATAAAGCGACTAAAAATGACTAAATTAGTGACTAGTAAATGAGATTAATGACCAAAATTTACAAATAAAATGACCAATAATTGAGAGATATGCGGCCAAACAATGAGATATAAATGACCAGAAAAATGACCAAAATTCGCATATCAATGACCAAAAATCAGTTTTGGTGGCTAATTTATGGTCTTTTATTACGTGATCAAATTTGGTCATATTCTAGCTTGTCATGTGGTCATTAATTTGGTTACAAATGTGGTCATATATTTGGTCATTGATTCAAATATATGAACAAATTAATGACCAAATATATGACCAAATTAATGACCAACCGACAAGCTATAAATGACCAAAATAAAAATGACCAATTTTGGTCATGTAATAAAAGACCGCAAATTAGCCACCAGCGATCGCCAAACCAAAAGTGGTCATTGATATGCGGATTTTGGTCACTAATCTCTCATTTTCCACTAGTGTCATCAATGGCTATCATCACTGGATCTGGATCATCACTCGATCTAGACCATCACTCGATCTGGATCATCATTGCTGGATCATCATCACTGGATCTGGATCATCACTGGCTATCATCACTCGATCTGGATCATCACTGGCTATCATCATTGGATCTGGATCATCACGGGTGCTATCTCATGATTCTTCTCGTCATAGGAAGTTCTACAGAGCCATCCCTTTTTTATGCTGGTTGTAGGCCTAGCCTCCATGTAGGTATTTTCCAGCACTTATATCTGATCAACACATGATACGAAGAATGGCTCATCATTTCTATCTGATCAACACATGATGCAAAGCTAGATACTGCACTTACATCTGATCAACACATGATACAAAGAATGGCACGCCCAACACTTACATCTGACCTACTCATCAGAAAGGCACGCCCAACACTCACATTTGATCATGTAGGAACTAATCCTATATTCATATCAGAAAGGCCCAGCACTTACATCTGATCAACACATGATTGAAGAAAGGATTCAACATCTCTATCTGATCAATACATGATGCAAAGATAGATACTGCACTTACATCTGATCAACACATGATGCAAAGAATGGCTCATCATTTCTATCTGATCAACACACGATGCGAAGATAGATACTGCACTTACATCTGATCAACACATGATACAAAGAATGGCACGCCCAGCACTTACATCTGACCTACTCGTCAGAAAGGCAGGCCCATCACTCTCATCTGATCATGTAGGAACTAATCCTTTAGCCATGACAGAATGGTTTATCTCTTACATATGATCAAGTGGGAACACATCCCTCTGTCACATCAGAATTGCTACTCAGCCCTACATTGAGTGTTCCTGGTAACTAACCAGGTGCCTCCATTCCTAGAATGGCAATTGCCCTTACATCTGTCCTACTCGACAGAATCGCCAACACTCATATCTGACATGGAAGGAACCAATCCTCTCACCATGACATAATGGCTCAGCCCTTACATCTGACCATGGAAGGAACCAATCCTCTCACCATGTCAGAATGGCTATGGGTCTCATCACTTTCTCTTGGAGGAAACCTCAATCTAGAGAACACCAAGCTTCTCCCTCAAGTACTTGAACTTCAGCCTAGACAATGGCTTCGTTAATACATCATCTATCTGTTCCTCCTTCGCCACATACTGGATATTTACTGCTCCCCTCTGCACCATATCCCTGATATAGTGATACTTGATCTCGATATGCTTCGACTTGTCATGGAACACTGGATTCTCTGACAACTTCACGTAACTCTGGTTGTCACAATGTATACAAGTAGCATCCAACTGGAGATCAAATATATCAGACAGTAGCTTCCACAGCCATACTGCCTCACAATTAGCTGAACAAGCTACGACATACTCTGCTTCATCTGTACTCAGTGCCACACAGGATTGCTTCCTGCTAAATCGAGAGATCACACCTGATCCCATACTGAAGCAACATCCTGAAGTACTCTTCCTGTCGATGGCACTGCCTACCCAATCTGAATCAACATAACCTTCCAGGTTAATCTTTTGATTCACATCGTACTTGAGCCCATAATCAACTGTACCCTTCAGGTACCTCAGAATATGCTTTGCAGCAATCGAGTGAACACTTCTTCGATCTGTTAAGAACTAGCTCAAGGTGTTCACAACAAAGCAAATGTCTGGTCTTGTGTTCGTCAGGTACATCAATGACCCAATCATTTGACGATACATCGTAGCATCAACCGACTCTGATGAAGAATCACTCAATAGCTTGAGGTTCGATGCCATAGGTGTGGTCATAGCCTTGCAGTCCATCATCCCAAACCTCTTCAGGATCTCTACTGCATACTTCCCTTGCCCAAGGAAGATTCCATCTATACTCTGCCACACCTCCATTCCTAGAAAGTAATGCATCATCCCTAAGTCCTTCATTTCGAACTCAACAGCAATATTTCTCTTTGTATCAGTAATCAACCCATCCATACCTGTCATAAATAGATCATCTACATATAGTAGAAGCATTACTGGGTTTCCATCCTCAACCTTATAGTAAAGGTTGGAATCTGCTTTACTCTTGGTAAAGCCCAAACTAGATAGAAAGCTATCAATTCTTCCATACCAGGTCCTGGGTGCCTATTTCAAACCATACAGGGCTTTCTTCAATCTGCATACATGAGACTCTCTATTATGTGTCTCAAAACCGAGTGGTTGTTCTACATACACTTCCTCTTCCACTACACCATTCAAGAAATCAGTCTTGACATCCATTTGGCGTATCTTCCATTTCATCACTGCAGCTAGAGAAAGTACTGATCTGATGGAAGTGTATCTGGCTACAGGTGCAAAGGTTTCTTCATAGTCTATTCCTTCTTTCTGAGAGAAACCTCGAGCTACAAATCTTTCCTTATACTTTTCAATGCTACCATCTGCAACATGCTTGATCTTGTAGATCCATTTGGAAGTTACAACTTACTTCCCTTCTGGTCTTGGGACAACATCCCAAACATCATTCTTCATGATCGATTGATATTCTTCAATCATAGCATCCTTCCATTCTTTTCGTTCTGCTGCTTCTTCATAACTGGAAGGTTCTTTATCAATGAAATCACATTGTAAAGCTACATACCTGGAGCAGGATCTGGTTCTCTTTCTTTCTCTGTGATTCTCTTCTGGAGCCCCATATTTTTCCACACCTTGGATAAGTTCACGTACCCAAGCAAGTTTCCTCTTATGAGGATTCTTCTCTAGAGGTGGATCTATAGGTCTTTGTGGTTCCTCAAAATCTCGATCTTCTTCTTGATCTTCTTCGTTCATGGTTGTGTCATGAATTCTGGGTACTTTTGCTTCTGCTTCTTCAGGTTCTTCAGCAGGTCTCTTTCTGGATTTGTTGTAAGTTGTGTCTTCATCAAATGTCACATCCCTACTAATGTCAATATTCTTGTATCCTGGGAAATAGATTCTGTAAGCCTTCGAGCTTTCAGAGTATCCCAAAAATATGCCCTTCTTTCCTGAAGGATCTAATTTTTTTCTCTTCTCTTTTGGAATGTGTATGTACACAGGACAACTTAATATTCTGAGATGGCTGAATTCTGGTTTCTTGCCGGAGAAGACTTCTTCAGGAGTCTTGTTCTCGAGTACTCTATGTGGAGTACGGTTCTGTACATACACCGCTATTTTGGCAGCTTCAGCCCAAAGATGCATAGGAATATCTTGATCATGAAGCATTGCTCTTGTAGCTTCCATGATGGTTCTATTCTTTCATTCTGCAATCCCATTCTATTGTGGATTATAAGGAGTGGACAACTCCCTCTTAATCCCTGATTCTTTGCATAGCTCTTTGAATTCATTCGAAGTGAATTCTTTGCCATTATCTGATCGAAAAGTCTTGATCTTCTTTTCAGTGTGGTTCTCGATCAAGGCTTTGAATTCCTTGAACTTACTGAATACTTCATCTTTGTTCTTCATGAAATAAACCCATGTATTTCTAGAAAAATCATCAATAAAAGAAACATAGTATGCATACCCGCTTAGTGAGTTTGATGACATAGGACTGCATACATCTGAGTGGATGATTTCTAGTATGTCTTTGGCTTTGCTTTCGCTGCTGGGAAATGTCTTCTTTGTATTCTTCCCTTTCGCACATCCTTTGCAAACTCCATCATGTTTTGCTTGGAATTATGGAAGACCTTCAATAGCTTTGCTTGCAACAGGTAGTGCTCTGTAATGCACATGTGCAAGCCTTCTATGCCAAAGCTCATTTGGCTCTACTATGTCATGAATCAAGGCTTGTTCTAGATGGCCCTTCAATTTGTACAAACCTCCTTCTTGTTCTCCAATCACTACGGCATCATCAACAGTCTTTCCTCTAGGCCACATAATGACTTGACCATCTATGAATGCAACCCTCATTCCTTTTGCATCCAATGCTGATATGGAGAGAAGGTTCTTCTTGAGTCCTGGCACAAACAATACTTCTTTCATTGTTAGAGACTTACCAGAGTCTAGTTTATATGAATATTCCCCACTACCTTTTATTGGATATTGGTAGTCATCTCCTAGCTTCACCTTGTGAGGTGATTCATGTTCTGACAGTCTCACAAAGGATTCCTTGAATCCAGTCATATGTTTGGATGCCCCACTGTCTATAAGCCAATGATCACTTCCATGAGAAATGTTACCTATGAGAGAGGAGATCAGAACATATTCATCCTCGCTTGAAGAATCTTCACTTTCATATCTGGATCTCTTCTTGGATGGTTCATCATCCTCTACAGCATGAGCATGATGTCTTCTTTTGTTCCCCTTATTCTTATGAGAGTGGCCCTTGTTCTTAGGAAATTATTTTGCAAAGTGTCCTCTTTCATCACATGTATAACATCTTAATTTTGATATGTCTCTTCTGAGATGAGAATCCTTACCTTTGGAGTAATGAGGTCTTATTCTTCTTTTCTTGGAGTGGGCTGTGAGGGCTTGGTCTTCACTTCCCATCTTCTCTTCTCGAGCTGCTATCCGTGCTTCTTCTTGAGAACATTCTTCCCATAGTCTGCTGAATTTGACTAACTTATTTCTAGCATAGATTCCTTGAATGAAAGCATCCCATGACCTAGGAAGGCCATTTAGTGTTGTCATCACAATCTCTAAATTATCCACTTCATCATCTACAGCTTCTAATTGTTCCTTGATCTAAGAAACCCTTGTGAATTAAGACTGGATGGTCTCTGCATTTTGAATCTTCACATTCTTCAGATTCATCTTTCGATTTATGTTCTTTCCTTCAAACAATTTGGTTAGGGAATCAAACATAGCTTTAGGTGTCTTGAGAGAGGACACCTATGGGATAAGGTGATCCTTGATAGAATCAGTAATGATCCTCTTTTCCATAACCATATTATTCTTATGGAAGGCCTTTGCCTCATCTCCCTCTGGAATTGGAACCTCCTCATGAATGTAGGAGTCTAATTCATTCTCTTCCAGGACCAGGGAGACCTATACTTCCAGGATTGGAAGTTATCAACTCCCTCAAGCTTTTCATCAAGCTTGGTATGATGAGACATCTTTATAAATGAGAATCTCAAACGGAAATACAAGATATCTTAGATCTTACTAGGTCAAAATGTTGGATCTGAGACTTGAGCTGAAATCCTGCAGAGCTGGTTCAGGAGCAAATTAGGGTTTTGCTTTTTCGGAGTTTTGTCCACCCAAATGCCTTGAAATTTGTCCCTAAATTTGATTTTGGGGAGGAGATCAATCTAGGCCTGGGCTCACTGGAAAATTCCTCTTCTGTGAAAAACCCTAATTTCTGACAGCAGTGGCAGGTCCAAAACTGAAAAACCTCAAAATTGGATTCTGCTTCGACAGAAAGATGTGCCCTAAGGAGGAGAGTTATTCCACCTTAATTTTGCTGAAAATATATCGAGGAAGATCCACAAACTAGGAATCCCTAGTTCCTACAGCTGCATAGTGTCTTCTTCTTAGGTTAGCTCTGATACCATGTTAGTTTTTCAGCATTAATCTAGCATTATTAGGATATTTAACTGAGAGAATAAAAAGTACAACAATCAAACACAAGAGACAATGAACACAGTGTTTTTCCTCTGGGAAACCATAAAGGAGAAAACCCCGCAACTTCCTCAGAGATAGAATCAACACCAAAATAGTAAAATCCCGAAAACAGTAAGTGATCTCCCAACAGCAGTAATCTTCTTCTTGTCTAGCCCCAATGTCTTCTCCTTCCTCAACTATGCGCTACACTTGAGTGTGTATGACTTGTGTGATAAATAGAGACTCCAGTTCTCTATTTATACTAATCCCAACATGACTAAAACCCTACTAGGTCCGACCTCTAGTAGGAGAGTCTAATAACCCTAGTGCCCTGGAACTGCGGGGACTTTAACACTTAGACAATCGAAGGGTTACCCACCATGACTTGACATGACTTGTTTACATTATTGATCCTCCCGATTGGAACATCATGGCATGACAAGATGACTCAAATACATAATAGGTACATCCCGGAATAAACATCGGGTTACAATACATAAGATACATAGATGAATACATTCCAAAGTTACAAATACATCAACATCCTTAATAGGATTTTTGTTTCCTTTTGTAAAAAATATCTTCAGCATGACAAGGTTGAATTCGGAACCAAACCCATTGCTAGTGGACGGTCTTTGCTCACTAGAGGAGGCCCCATCCCTCATCTATAGGATCCATTTGTTCTTTTCCTATGTGGCCTCTTCAAGGTACTCTGATTCATATTTTTCCAACAGAGCAGTCCAAAACTTATCAAACCATGGGAATTGTAGGGGGCAGCTCCTTTTTTTTTTCTTGACACTCTCTCATCATTCAGTTCACCCTGTCTTGTGATTATTGTCCACATTAAGCTCTGGAGTGTGTATAATTAGAAGGAGAGTTCCCTTCAAGAGGCACTTTGCTCATGGACACTCTATGTTAGTTCAATAATCCTTCAGCCTATGCAGATGACCCACTTCCATTTCCATCTTCCTCATATGCATTTAAATCTGTATTTACATATGGACACACATTAGAGACTCACTATGCCATGTAAAATTTGAATTGTGCTATTTCATTTGTGAAAATGCATTCATTTCTTGTTTTCAAGAGTTGATATAAAATATCAATTATAATATTTTGTTTTCAAGAGATGAAATCAAATATCAATTCTGATAAATTGTCATGTTGTGTGAAGTTGCATGGCCCAAGGGAGGGAATGTCCTAAAAGGATTGATTTTCAAGTATTTCTAATGATAGGATATTATGGCCCATCTTATAAGTTCTTAGACAATATGTGCATATTTGTAGTACTAGAACAAATGCTTCAAGTATTCATTCTTGCCATAGAATTTACATTTTTGGCGGGGGATCACTTTGTATTTCAGGGGATTTCCAATAGGTAGGCCTTCATGAATCAAATATTATCCAAATTAGGCTATTTTAGGTTTAAGGAACATCTTCTAGATGGACTTTAGTTGTCAATTTCTCTTATTCTTTTAGGTAAAAGCAGGTTGATATCACATACTAAATGTTATTTATTTGGGGTTAGAGAATGGATTACAAATACCAAAATGTGTACCCAATACACTGCATTTCTTAGGCTTGAAATATTCTCCTGCCAACCAATGTACTTGTACTTTTCTCCAACCTACCCAGTATAATTATCCACACAGGTAAAAACCCAAATGATTTGCCCACGACGCTTAAGCTTTTGGTTTCAACATCTCGTCTATGTTCTAAACCGTTTAAGTCGTAACTAGGTAATTTATATAGCAATTGCATGCCCAATACACACTCAAAGAATGTTTGACTTGATCACTAATCAAGAGAGTAATATTCTTTCAATGATAATACAATTGTGATTCCCCCGTGCACAATCATTTGGATTGAATGTGATCCATGTAGGGTGATGTTGGGGGATGAGCTATTCAGAAACACGTTAATGGAATTGATGCTTGTACAAAGGGCATGTTGTCTGCTTCATTCTAGATGCATAAGGGTTCCATCTCATCCAAAATCAGGGCCAAAAATGACAGATAGGAGAGAGAAGAATTCATCTCCTCATTTGTAATCACCATGCAAGGAACAACGAATTGTAGAGATAATTCAATAGGATGTACTCTAATGAGCATTAACTGCACAACGTACTCTTTGCAAAGAGTAGGTAATTTTTAAAAAGGTGACTACAATAAGTTGCATTCTTCTGAGCATAAAACCATTAATGCATACTTTGCATTGTGCAACAAAAATCGGTGTAGGTCACACTATACTTATTCAGTGATATCCTATAGATATCTATCGAACAAAAATATGTGTATGTCACTATACTTAATTAGTGATGTCCTACAAACTTGTACATCAGGGTTTAAGAAATTCTGAAAGTGCATAAACTCTACCACACTTGGAAGAAGTGAGTTAAAGTTGCCAATATAAAAAAATATGTGTAGGTCACTATATTGAATTAGTGATGTCCTACGAACTTGTACATCAGGGTTTAAGAAATTCTAAAAGTGAATAAAATCCATCACACTTCTAATAAGTGCTTTAAAGTTGCCAATATAAAAAGCATAAAAAAGGAAAAAACAAGCAAAAATTTATGGTGACAACTTCTCCAAATGGATACAGTACAGTTGACTGTTTCCTCATTTCAAAAATGATCAAAATAACTATTTTCTCATCTCAAAATCTTAATTCTATCATTTTCAATGTTCAATGTTAGTGGAAACTAAGTTATTTTACCTAAACAACCTGTGTTTCTCCTTTTGTGAACTTGATATGCCATCCAAACAAACAATCCAAGGATTTCCTTGACAAAGGATTCAAGTTTATGAGTGCTCATATGTACTCGTTGCTATTATTATCTTTAATGAGTGCTCATATGTAACTTTCCACTTCAATGGAAGGAACTCATTGCTTTGAGGGTGCAAAAAAAAGAAGGTAGCAAAGTGTAGGAAGGTAAGAGATCCAAGTTTGGAGGGTACTGGACCAATTGGCTATTTTGATGCAGCATGTCAAGGGTAAACTGGAAAATGTGGAGTTGGGGTTGTCCCAAAGATGGTAGAGAAGCATAATTTTTGTATAAAAATGGGAGGGGGTAAAGGGACACATACGAGAGTTGAATTGTTGGTTTTGTGATGTATCTTAAGGTTTTCTAGAGAAATGTATGTTTCTCACTTGCAAGTGGTAGGAGACTGTAGGGTCATTACAGAGTGGGCGGAAAGGAAATCAAATTTATAAGTTCTCTCTCTTGGGTGGTGGCAGAGAAGGGTTAGAAAGCTTCAGGAGGTTTTCGTTGGCCTTCATTTCCAACACATTTTTAGAGAATATAACAATTTGGAAAATCAGTGTTCTAAGGATGATTTTCCTTCGGATGAAAGAAGGCTTTTTTTTGAGGAATTCAAGGATTCTTCTCTAGTTAGTAGGGGATTCCTGGAGGTTTTTGAGTGATAGGATATTTTTTGACTTCCTGATTTATTGCCTTGTAACGGGCTATTTTACTTTTTGTAAATCTTAATGTATGAAAATGTTTGATCCCGAAGGTTTTGGTGGAAAAAAAGATGTATTTTTTTAAGGCTCAAAGGCTTATGGATATGGGCTCATGTGTAACTCTATTTTTATAGGTGTGTTCTGCGTATTCAACCATTTCTTTTTTTTGATATTAGAAATGGAGTAATTTTTCGTACATAAAAGAATGTTAAAATCGAGAGGGAGATAGAGTAGAATTTATAGGAGGGATTTCTTGTGCCATAAACAAGGGATGTCATAAATATAAATATAGAATAATAGAAAATTAGATTTTATAATGAAAAAAATTATAACCAAAACACTAATTTTTTTTCAACCCAGCCTTGATATTCTATCACCCAAAATCAAGGGTGGGGCATAGTCTTGTTTGAGAATGGATCCCAGGTATATGGGACCCCAACCTCAACCAACCCCTTTTCACCATCATCCTATACCTAATTAAAACACTATCTATTTTAATGATCCTCCTTGTTATTATTCACACACATGTTTGGAAAATGAAATCATTTCTTTAAATTTAGCCAAATTCCAGGTATATTTACCCAAAGAAAAAGAAAACTAGTATATTTACCCAAAGAAAAAGAAAACTAGTATATTTACCCAAAAACCCTAAAGCTAGATATCCATGTCCCAATTTAACAAAATTCTAGGTATATTTACCCCAAATCCCAGAAGCTAAACATCCATGTCCCAATTTGGCCAAATTCCTGGTATATATACCCTTTTATTTAAAAAATAACCAAGAAGTTAGGTATTTATGTACCACTCAGATCCCACAAGAGTGAATTCGTGTTGGATTTTTAAGATGTTGAAGAAAAAATATATACTCTTTAATGTCGTGTCCAAATAAAATTCAATTTGTTTCTTTCAGCAAAAAATTTAATATGATTGTGTCACATTCAAATGCATCAATATCTTATCATTGAAGTCCATCTCTATCCATGATTCTATTTAGTATAGAGATAATCCGAGTATAAAAATATAGAAAGGACCACAACATTCGTCGCTTCTCAAGACTCTTTGCAGGATTTCTAAGCTATTCATTTATATGATATTCCAATCAATGTTACCAGAATCAGCTCTGGAAAATACTCGGCAAGGTAGAAGATCCAAGAATTTTACTCGACTTGGCAAAAACACAAGAAGTACAAAAACAAAAAACTACACAGTTTTATGAAAACAAATAAATTCATTCGTATCAATTCATTCTATGCCAATACAATGAAGAATATATATATATATATATATATATATATATATATTCTTCATTGTATTGGCATAGAATGAATTGATACGAATGAATAGAATATATTGTCCAAAATAGTTGTTTTATGCACAATGAAAGAAGAAACCCACACAAACTGCCTCTATTATGTTAGCAGTAGCACAAGATGGTGTATTTTTTTTGCATTTATGTATATATCTTGTGGACACTTTTCCCCATATTTTTGTGTTTGGGATATTTTTTATACTGTTGAATTCCTTAAAAAAAAATTTAGATGATTGTTTAAGATGAGAAACATGGTAATTCAGATTCTCTACAGAATTGTAACTCTGAGATGCCTGTATGTAGGAGTTGTTTAAAACAAGACTTTAGATCGGGGCTTGGAGACTACATCAACTTAAATATGGAATGGCTTCTTGTTGGTAGATGCTATTTCCTAATTGTTATGCCAAACCCGCTATACCTGTTATAAATCAGGAACTTGTGTTTATGTAGGTTGCTGGGGAGACAGAAACAAAGGGTCAGATTAAACTTAGGTTCAAGACAGCAGCAGGAAAGGATGTAGTGTGCATACACTCTTTTCAACTGACCTAGAAAGCATCTAAGATGGAATATAAATCTATTGAGAGTGTCCTACAAACAATTAATCCTCACACTGGAGAGGTATGTATTTCTGTTTTCCTTTTTCAAATAATAAAAGTTGAGCATTTTGAGGGACTTTGCATTACTAACTAATACTTTTGTTGCTAACTATTCTATTTACAAACATATTGCTGAAAATCAGATCACAAGAAGGATATATTAGTTGCAGATATCTACATCTTCTTCTTGTAATGACAATTGAGTGCACTCGAATGATAAAAATGATCTGAAATATAATTGTTTGCCTGATTTTTCAGAATCAATAGTTTATCAGAGTATATACCTGCCCTACTATAAAATAATTTTGCAACTATTGCATGCAAGTAGCTTGGTCCATTTTGAGGAAAAAGTTGCTCTTTTTTTTAAAAGTTATGCACAAAAACGACTATTTATATTTATATATCAAAACAACACCCCATCTATACCCAAAAAGTTAGGATTACATTCAAAATTGGGGATTGATTAAGTCATTTGATAGCATCCCAATACTTTTTTTTATATCATCATTGCTCCCTAAGTACAATTACTGTTTCTGATACCATACCTGTCTGTATACTGGTATAGAAACTATAGACATAGGAAATTACAAAATGCACATATTGACAAAATTCAATGATGGTGACAGAAATTATGTGGATCTCCCATTGTGGCTGCTAGTGTCCTTATCTCTCTTAGAATATTGGGAGAGTGCTTATTCCTTCTTGGCACTGACTTGTCATGTGTTGCTTGGACAAATTGCAATTCCTGAATCTTTTCCAGTATTCTCTGTCTTATTCCTACAGGGCTGCAATTGAGTCCTCATTTTTCCAATTTCTTCCTTCCAATTCTACAACACGCTTCCCTTGTTCATCCCCATCTATACCCAACAAGTTACGATTACATTCAAAATTGGGGATTAATTAAGTCATTTGATAGCATCCCAATACTTTTTTTTATATCATCATTACTCCCTAAGTACAATTACTGTTTCTGCTACCATACCTGTCTATATACTAGTATAGAAACTGTAGACATAGGAAATTACAAAATGCACATATTGACAAAATTCAATGATGATGACAGAAATTATGTGGATCTCCCATTGTGGCTGCCAGTTGTTATACACTTGAATGGCACCTCTCCGTCTGAGTGCTGATATCCCTCATGTCGGCACACAAAAGGACACTTATGGATTGAGGTTTGCCTATATTCACTATAGCTTGGCTTATGATGAAATGCATTCTACCTTCATCCAGCTAGTTACTTTGCCATTTAGCCATGTTGGGATGTATTCGCGACTCTCCTGTTAGACAACTCGCACATCATTCGCGAGTCTCCTTTACAGCAAGTCGCGAATCATTGTATTCGCGGGTTGCGCTTATACAGAGTCGCGAATCATTCGCGGGTTGCTCTACTACATACCCGCGAATGTGCTTCTTAACATGAAAACACAAAATCACGTGCTAATGGGAGTTTAGTTAAGTCATTTTACTTAATCTCTCTAATTGCTACAACTTCCCCAACCTTCGAGAACTGCCTTATTTCACCCATATAAATACAGGCCTTGGGGAGGGTTGTAGGGACTTACACTTTTGGAGCAAAGTTATGCTGGTGGATTGTTTACAGAAGTCTTTGGAGCAGTGAAACTCAGAATCCTTTGGTGACAGAGGAGTCCTTGTCTCAGACGTTTGGTTGTACTCTGAAATTTCTCATTATTGATAATAAAGAGATTACTTCTTCCACATGTGTCTCATATATCTTGGTTTGATAATTGTTTATGCTTCAGTATGTCATATTTGATTTATCTAACCTCCTAACATATATATGTGAATCATTCTATATCTGGAAGATTGTCTCTGAACAGGTGAAAGAGGAGTGAACCTTGAAGACTTTGGAAGTGGAGCAGATCAGAAGAGGACTAGCAAGGATCGAACGTCGTTTAATAAGTAAGTTCTTCTAACCCTCCTATTTCCTATTCTGCACTTTAGAAGTCAATTGTTTGCAAGTTTTGAGTATGTTGGTAACCCCCGACCTACGATTATTAGGTGCATAATCCCTTACAACACTAGTGGCCTTATCTCTCTTAGAATATTGGGAGAGTGCTCATTCCTGCTTGGCACTAGCTTGTCATGTGTCCCTCGCACAACTTGCAATTCTTGAATCTTTTCCAGTATTCTCTGTCTTGTTCCTATAGGGATACAATTGAGTCCTCATTTTGCTAGTTTCTTCCTTCCAATTTTGCAACACGCTTCCCTTGTTCATCATTCTGAGCATGAAGTTGTTTTTTTGTTCTGCTGCTTGATCTCTTTTCTCATCTACAGCCTGAGTGGGCCTTTTTACCTCCCAAAACTTCAAGTTGTAAATCCCTAAAACACAAATGCAGCCTTAGAGGAACTAAGAGGGGTTGTCCATTATTACTACAAAAATGCCCTTTCTATCTTAAGGTCGGCTTGGCACAAGGGTGGTTTCCCTTGGAAAATGTAAAATAAACCTTAGAGTTAAGTTGATGGTGTGTTGCCAAGAACAATTCCATTCCAAAAGGTTATGGAGTCAAGGAATACAAACAAAGAGAGGTTAAGAGTATGGAGAAGATGTAACCATAACATGATGTGCCATGGCCCATAACTAGTACAAGTGAATTTTTGGGTAATATGAGAACGAGTGAGGGTCCTAATGGTAAATGCACCATCACAACCAATGTATTTTGAGCCCAAAAAATAATGTGCAATCTAACTAGTGAAGTAACAGCATTAACACATGATTATAAATAAAAAAAGGATTGATTAGACAACCTTCTAAAGAATGAACAGCCTAATCAAATATGACATCATCACATACAATCCGATAAGATTAGTAAACCATAACATGTGCCATATCAAATCTGCTATTACAACAGCAAGTTCCCCAATACTATAGATTACATCAGGATGAAGGAGGGTTAATAACTTCACACCCAATCCCTTCTCATCATGCAAAACTGCCCTCCACAAAGGTCATTTACTGCAGCAAGAAACAATGGCTACTCTAGTGCACAAACCCTAGTCAACCAAGAGAAATGATAATGGAATTGGAAACCTTGCATTTGCTTGGCTCTTGACATTCTTTTCCTACAAGATGTTCATCTAGTCTTAGAGGGATTTTCCCTCTTAATCCAGCCATACCTAATAATGTCGAAATGTAGTCTTATGTATATTTCTAGCTTTTCCTCCTTACCATAAAATATAATTTGATGGATTCTAAATCCACAAACTCCTCCAAGAATGTATGTATTAAAATTTAAAATACATTCACCCATTTATAGATCCATTTTCTTCTTCAAGGATTAACAATAAAAATATTGGTTATTTCTAGATCCATAACTGAAGGAGTATTAAATTTTAAAATCACTCAAAATCCTCCTTGAGAGAACAACACTCTTCATGATTTTTGACTATGTCTTTATTAACATGCATAGAATACCTCCTTGATGTCATAATTGATTTGGTGTTGTCCTTGAGTTTTCTTGGTCACCTGTGATCACATATGCTGAAGGAGAGAGCAGAGAAACAAAAAAATGTAGAAAACATGTCAATTTCAGATGATTTCTATATTTTATAGGTGATGCCATGTACATCTTGCAAGAGAGTTGAAACTACTCATTTGAACGCTGAGCTGAGTTGAAAACCACTGCATTTGTTGTTTCATGTATGCTTTCTTGATATTTAGAATCAATGGCTGAATAAATATGTGGTAACTGTAACTATGGTACAAGTAACTATTTTGCTTTTGCATTTTTCTGATTTCTGAAGATTTTCTTGATTTTTAGAATCAATGGCTGAATAAATGTATGGGTTTGTAACTATAATCATTTATTTGTTCTGTTTTTTTGGCTCAAGACTATTGAGACGTTTTGAAGGAGCACTTCTCTCTCTGAATTGAGGTTAGTTTTCTTCCATCATTTTCAGACCATCTTATTTGTCTGTAACTGAATGGTGATTTTTACTATGATTGTTAATGTTTAGTGAGTTGCTGACTAGCTACATTGTAAAATCCCTGCACTAAATTTGATATCATATTTAGAATCAATGGATGATTTAAAAACTGGGTTATAGAAGTGATTTTATTATGTTGGGTTTGTTTTGGTTTTGAAGTTTCGGAGGAGCGGTTGTGTTTGATTTTGACGTAGGTTTTGCACAATAGATTTTAGGCGAAATAGTAGTTTCTACTGAAATGGTGTGTTACATTGGTAAATGTTGTTGTTTGGTTTGTGTTTAAAATTATCTATGGATGGTTCTAGCTTGATTAAGTTATGTTATTATGATTTTTAGATTTTCACTGATAAAATGTGACTCTGTAGAAGGATTTGTTTCTAAGTTGGGCTTGTCTTTGTCTAGGAGGCAGAGGAATGCTTCCCCCGGGCTGCGAGCTTGGTTTTTGTCAACAGTTTTTAGGCCATCCTATTAATTTTTGGCTGAATAGTAACTTTTTATATTTTTGGGAATGTTCATATTTTGGCCTGGGATTACTATAGTTGTTCTCTAGGTTTTTATGCCAACTTCGATTTGTATATGTAAATTTTTCATTCTTTTTGCATTTTTCCCAATCGGTCATTTGATTGATTGCTATCTTGAACGGCTGATTAAATATGTTGTTTTATACAAACAACTGAATCTTTGTTGGGTTTGTTTTGTGTTGTTAAGAAGTTTTGTAGTGCTGGTCTCTAGCTTCGAGGTTGGTTTTCATCAATAGTTTACAGGCCATCCTCTCACTGATATTGCATAAGGTGATTGGGAATAAAACAATTAGTACTACGTACCTGCTCGATTAAATATTTAAAATAACTCTATACCTTAAGGTATTTTTCTATGGAACCCATGTTATCCAATCTGAATCTTATAGAAGCATTACCTGGTTACATTGAAAATGAACCGATTATTAGATAAGTAAAAAATGTAAATGATTACAATGTGTGGAGTAAAAGAAATCCATGTACTTTGCAATCTTATGTCCTAGAGGGGCGTGGTATTCTTGCATATCCCTTTAGCAGGTACTTCCTTGCTTTATTTGGCCACTACCATGCATGGCTCACTATGTAGGGTAAACCCTAAGAGGGTTTGGGTTAGGGACTGCCAAGGTAGGAAGAAGGTAGATGCCTCTCCTCTTCCTTCTTTCTTTATCAATCAAGTATAAACTGCCTGTAGATTTTGAGATTCTTTGTCAAAAACTTTCACATGCACACATAGAATGATAAGAGCGAGATGGAAGATATTAGTTGGCTTCAGAAGACTCACAGATAGGGTAGATAATCCAAATGATAAGGAAATAGTGTGTGAACCATTTTATGGCTTTTCCTCATATATAATTGTGTTTTCCACTAAGTACAGGACATAATTAAAAAGAGATTAATTATGTCTTAATAATTTTTTCCTAATATTATAGTCTAATCAAATGTGAGGTGTTACATCATTTATAATAATATTATGTTTCATCATTTCCTTCTAGGTTATAAGAAATTGTCCCCAATCTTGCTTTGAAATGGGCTTACCGTTGATTAGTTGTTGTTTGAGAGATCAACTCTGCTTCCAAAAGTAAAGTACCTTTCATGCCAACCAAGTATGTGGTTTCCTGTGTTGTTTGTGTTGTCTACACCTTGGTATCCAAAAGTGTAAGCAATACAACCCTCATTCACACATATAACCCAGATCCAAAAATAAATTAAGCTAGTTCAAGCATATATAATTTATAACAGATATTTCAAATGAAGTATTTTGTAATAAGATAATAGATGGATGATGAATGTGAACAAAGTACATGAATGTGGTTAAAATTTATAGATACACATCTAATGGGCACAAGCTGGATGGGCCTACCTAAGGCCAACCCACCATTCTTAAATAAATAATATAAATAATTAATGAACTCTTATTTTCATTGAAAGAATTCCTCTTCTAAGGATGCTTTGTCATTGAAGCATGATTGTAGTGGATGCTATGGACTGACAACTTCTTGTTGCACCAATATCTTCAGCTGGTACATTCCTTCGATTGGATTGAATATCATCCATATGTTACTTGATTTTATCTTGAACTTGGTGGGGTTCCTCTTCAGATGCTACTGATATTCTATTTTTGTCCTCATTGCAACTATTGTGGATCCATGATCTACATGTTGAGAATCTTCAAGGTGATTTAATTTAATTGTACAATTTATTCTTGATATTTGTTCATACTGGGTCATATGAGATCATGGGGGCTTCACTTTTTGACCAATATCCTATCACATTAGTTCATATTGTGGGTTTTAAAATTATTAAAAATTGAACCAATATATTGCAGGTATTAGGGGGATAAGGGGTTTAAGGTGGGGGTGGGTAGGGTGGTTTATAAGGATTGAGGTATAAAAAGGGGTGGGGAGGAGGTTTTAAGTATTGGGAGGGGGTTTTAACAAAAAGAGTTTGGGTCAATATCACTGGAAATTAAGGGTATTCTTTAATATCCCACGATCGCACGTGCTATGTGAGATGTTCACTAAGTGAAGTCCCCGTGTATGAGATGCATCTTTAGATTTGGTACCATGAAAAAAATATTTAGATTTGGTAGACACATTAGGTAGATTTTCAAAATTTTCTAAGATATCAGTTTCTATATCAAGACATATTCCCTCACTTAACCTTTAAAATCAGGTCCAAATATTCATCAACTTCCACCTTCTATTTTCCATAAAAGGTTCCATCTCTTCCTTCACATCTCAGCTGATGTGATTCAGGGAAACCATGTACTAAAGAACTCCCCTTGTTTGTTAGTCATAGATTCAATGAAGAAAGATCTTGTCAGAACAGGCCTGTCAAGAGTTGAGACATTCTTTTCTCCTCAAGCTAAATTCTAGAAATTTTTTCTTCAGTCAATTAATATTCAATAATCCCAACAAGTTTTCAGACTTAGAGGGCTCCCCATATTTTGAAAAAAACTTCATAACTCCTGTTTCACTCTTTCCAAAGTCCACACTATACCAACTCAGAATCTTGTTAACTGAAGAAATATTTATTTCCATAGGAATAGGATTCCACCATTGTCAAAAAAATCCTTTTGCCTTGCCTTAATTCCTCATCATTACTTCCCAACGAACTACATATGATGGCATTGCTTGATCTCAAGCCACACAGTAAAGAAAAATGAACAAAGGTTATGGATCTGGCAAGACAACTTGCATGGGTTTGGCTTTCAAGTCAAAATGCTTAAGAAAATTGTAAGGGGGTCTTTGGTACCACTCAAATCTCCATTTTGGATGGCTGAGTGAATAAGAATAGCCTTGAATGACATTTACAATCATGAAAATTATTCTTTGCTATAGAGGCCCTTTAGGGTAACCCCACAACACATTTTCATGAATTGCACCATATTATACAAGTTGATATAGAATGCAAGTTTTTCTTCTCTGGGTAAGTCACGCAAATCATTTCTGTGAAGTTCCTTAATCACATTTAAGTACCTTAAAGTTTTTTCATTGACTCCAATGCTTCTGTAAACTATACGCTTATCATCATTAGAGATAAGATTCATAAATTGTTTGAGTTAGGCTCCGTAGTGTAGCTGCAATTTTAGTTGTGGGTCTGGGCTTCATGTCATTTGTAAATCCAGTAATTATCTCACTTAGTAGAAACAACTGTATCATGTTCCATGAAATTATAAAGATGATTTCCATCTTTGAAAATATTCTCATTTATAACATGGTGGAAAAAGTGCTTTGAAGCAAGCTTCCTTCATAATTTGATTGCCTCATCCCTCTCCAGCAACTGATCCTCTGACAATAAATCCACCTTTTTTGGCACATTCACCAACCTTGCCACCATTCTTAATTTTTAAATAGGTGTACCAAGTTTGCAGTCATTAACTTAAAATCTCAAAGGGATCTCAACTGTGGAATCACTCCTGTCATCAAGCACAGGTTTTTCAACATGTCAATGCTTTTATCTTTTGGTATAGGTTCATCATTGTTGCAACCGATATCATTAACAACCATAGTCATCTCTTGAATTTATTTCTCTGATGTGCACAATGTGCACAATGAAGATAAAAGTTAAGTGTTTCTTGCTTGATCTGACATTTGGTAACCTCTAGTAACCTCCTCAGTGGACATTGTTGAAGTGATAAGGTGGTTCATGTAAGGTTCAAGCTTGTTTGAACAATGCTCCATTACATTTCTAGAAAGTCCATGGGCAGCTGGAGAAGCACCATATTTTCCCTCCCATATGTGAGCTAGCATGGTGGCTAACAGCTGCTCGGGTATATCTTCAGTATTTTCCAACATAATTGTCATAATATCTTGGATTGGGTAATGATATATTTTGGATGGGAAACATAGAAGAAGATGGGAAACATTTCATGGATTAATTCTTCACATTTGAAGTCCAACATCATAACATGACTTGGTTTTCACTATATTTTCTGAAGTGGTCACCCTCCTTCCAAATGAGGGACTAAAGAACTATTTATGTTATAGAGTCCACAGAAAGTTGTAAAAAATAAATGAAAGATATTTATTATCATTTCATCATCATCATAAGGAGGAAGAAGGAATTTTTCTCATCCCATGGTGGATAGGATCCATGTGAAGCACCAGCTATTGGGTTGATCATCCTCTTTTGATTCTCCTTATTGCTCCACTTATACATGGCTCTAGGATGATCATAATTATCTACTATGTCCTTGGAATCCACACTAAGATAACTGTTGTTGATATGTCTCATATAGTGGTACACTTACGGTTGCTAGGGAATAGTGATTTTTGCAATCCCATTAAGCCAATTTCTTGATTTTTGTTCAAAATTCATAGAAAAGGTTTATGGGTTTCATAACCTGCTTGATCATATATTGTGAACTTATACAATCTATCATCCTTTGTAGAGCATTAGATACTCAAAGTTGTGTATTTTTCTCTTTTACCATTATAGAGGACTTTGTAAGCTTGGTTCCAAAATTCTTAAAGGGTTCTAGCTCAATGGAAGAGCACTTGCCTTACAAGCAGAAGGTTGGTGGTTCGATTCCTCCATGCCCTAATGATATTATAATATCGGTTAAAAACAACTAAATTAGTAAGAAAAAATAAGAGATAGGTGACCAAAAAAAATGACAAAAACTCGTATATAAAATTACTAAAAATGACTAAATTAATGACCAAAACATGAGAGATGTGAAACTAGGCATTAAAAAGGATGAAACACGTGGTGTTAATGATGAAGCGAAACATGGTGTTGATATGATAGGAAAATAAGACGTTACTTTGGATGCAAAACATGGTGCTACATAGGAATCAAAATATGGTGCAACAATAGAAGAATTATTTGGCGTCATTTTGGTAGCAAAACAAGATGCAAAAAAGGAAGCAAAAATTGGTGGAAATTTGGAAGCGAAAAATGACACATATTTGGAAGTGAAACATAGTGCAAAATGAGATGCTAAAGTGGTAGAAAAAATGGATGCAATATTGGATTCTAATTTGGATGCTAACATGGTGCTATTAAGGATGCAAATATGGTGCTAACAGGGATGTCATTTAAGAAGCAAAAGCAGACACTCACTAGGAAGAAAACTAGGACGTTATTTAGGAAGCAAACCTCAACGTTGTTTAGGAAGCAAAGTTGGACACTATTCTGGAAGAAAACCTCGACGTTGTTTAGGAAGCAAAGTTGGATGCTATTCTGGAAGAAAAAAAAGAGACGCTATTTTGGACGTCATAAAGGATGCTATTTAGGAAACAAAAAAAGACATTTTTTGAGATTCTTTAAGTTTTGTCCATGACGCATCCCATTTATCATCTAGTTTGACCACTCAATGTAAAAAAACATTACACTAAAAAGGGATGCTAAATTGGACACTAATTCTAGGATTTGTTGTAGTGTATATTCCATCGACACAACAACTTCTTGTCCATATACCAAGATAAATGGAGTGTGTCCTGTTAATATTTTGCAAGTTGTGTGATATTCCCATAACAAAAATGAAACTTTATGATCCCAATCATCTCTGCACGCATTGCATACTTTGGTTAATGCATTTTCCAAAATCTTGTTCAACGCTTCATTCGTTCCATTCTCCTGAGGATGATAGGGTGTCTTTTTCCTATATTGAGTATGAAACTATGCAGTAAGATCATCAATCAAATTTTTAACAAAATGTGTACCTTGATCACTTAGGAGAATTTCAGTGCATCTAAATCTTGTCACCACATTTTTCAAATAGAAGCTTTGCCGTAGTTGCAGCAGTGCAATCTTTAACAGGTACTGCTTCAACCCATATGGTTAAGTAATCCGTTGATGTGATAATATAGCGTGTGCTAGCCTTTTTTCCTAGTGGAATAATAGGACCAACAAAATCAACGACCCATTTATCAAATACTTGAAGATTTATCTACGACACTAGAGGCATTTTGTCGTGTCTCGACGGTTTTCATGTTCTCTGGAAAACATCACAGCTTCGGTAAAAGTTCTTAGTATCCATATTTATGGTTGGCCACCATAATACAACTTGCAATATCTTGTGCACTATTTCCTTTCCAGCGTAGTCTCCTCCTGCAAGACCAGCATGTGCTTCACTCATCAAGGTCATTTGTGTTATAAAACACACCGACGCAATATTTCATCACGGCCCAACTTGTATAGTTGTCTCACGATCAATGTAAAATCATCAGCTTTGATGACCAAGTGTTTCTTCTCCATAGTGGTGAACCATTCATGTGCATAACATGTACTCAAGAGGTGGATGATAACCTGATACTGTTTATCATACGTAGTGATCACAAATAGTTTCGCATCAGACATATTATCCTCCAGGTTATTTGGTTCTTCACCACTTTCTATCCTTGACAAGTGATCAGGCCCCACATTCAGTCAACCGGGTTTAAAAATGACTTCAATATCAAATTCCTGAAATCGGAGGACCCATCCACAGATCAAACCCCCCCCCCCAACACTAGCTTGTTAACTAGGTATTTTAATGCCGAATGATCAGTGTACATTTGAAAATGTCCACCCAACAAATAGTGTCTAAATTTTTGTAGCACATATACCATGGTGGGTCCTTCTCTTTCTATCGTAGTGTAATTTTTATCTGTCATCAAAAGTTTTCTGCTAGCAAAAGCAATAGGGTGATCAATCACACCCTCACCCGGTTGTGTCAGAACTATGTCGAGAACAACAAATGATGCATCGACATGAACATGGAACTGCTTCTTCCAGTCTGGAAATACCAATATTGGCGCGGTAGCCATATTTCCCTTTAACTTGTCTAAACTTTCCTGACAACTTTCTGTTCACTGGAACTTTGCATCTTTTTTCAAAATTTTCTCCATTGGAGCAGTTATCTCTGCATATCCTCTGATAAATTTTCTATAATATCTAGTGTGTCCTAGCGTTGATCTAAGTTGTGTGACTGAGGTAGGTGGTGGTAAGTAAAAAATAATCACAAATTTTGTTGGGTCAACCAAAATTACATCGTGACACAGTACATGTCCTAACAGTACACCAAATGGTGTGCAAAAAATACATTTCTTCGAATTTAGCGCGATCTGGTACTGGCGACAATACTCCAACATCATGCGTAGACTTTCAATATGGTCTCTTTCTAGACCAAACATAGTCCAATCATCAAGGTAGACTTCAAAAATTTTATGTATGAAATATTTAAAAAGTAGAAACTACTATTCTACAAAAAATAGCAGGAGCATTCTTGAGTCCAAAGGGAATTAGCATATACTGATAGCATCCCCATTCTGTCACGAATGTCATTTTGTGTCGATCCTCCTTTTCTATTCTGACTTGGTGATAACAAGAAAATCTGTTAGCAAATGAATACATCTCCTGTCCTTCGACGCTTTCAAGTGCTTCATCCCTGAATGGTGTTGGGAATGGATCGTGTAAGAATGCATTGTTTAGATTTCTCAGGTCGACACAAATCTTGAATTCACCTCTTGTCTTCTTATCCTGGATTACTATAGGACTGTCCATTCTGATTCTTCAACTTGTACAATGATTCATGCATCTAAAATTCGGTCTAACTTAGCTTTCAACTTTTTGTTATACCTGATATTCAACCTATAAGGTCACTGTTTAACTGGTTTTACATCTGGTTTCAGTGGTATTTTCATCTCCCCTAGATCTCCTACTATTCCCTTCATCTCTGAGAAGTTGGTAGGGAACATATCTTGAAATTCATGCACCGAGTCTGTGATTTTTGTTTTTTTTCCTCGTCCCAATAATTTCCTATATTGGCGAACTTTTGGTTTTTGGGTGAACAAACGTTGAATTTTTAAATTTTGAGCAGCTTGAGGAACTATTCGCTAGAAATACCACTTCCTTCCACCTCACACATACCCTCTAACCATGGTATGTTAAGGTTGGTAGGATCATCATCTGGTTCTCCGACCAGTTTGCAACAAGCCATCCATTGCTGGATGGTCGCACTGCACTGGTGGGAATTCACCACTTCAACAAGGATTTCATCAAATATCTTTTCTTTTATCATTTGAAGCACAACATCGACCATCAACTGCTCATTAGAAAATGCAAATGTGTGCATAAATTGTTTAACTACCTCCACCCAATCCCAATTTCCTTGTCGTAACGCCATGGATGTTTACCAAATCCTAGGTGTCATTTCTAATGTGTGTATGAAATGATGGACCCATTCTTGTATCGCAAATTTTGTAAATGTTGTGTGACACTGATTGAGGTGTTCAATAGGGTTTAATAACCCTATGTAATTTTGACCTGAAACTGTGATTTCCTCGCTGAGTCTGACTTCCAACAAACTTTTACATTATGGCCATTCAGATATGGATTGCTTATGTGTACCCCACCATCCAACGGGCATATTTTTCAGCACAAAGTCTAATGCAGATAAGTACTATGGTTCTGTTACCATTCCTTCAAACTCACTTAGAAAAGTTGTAAGATTATGTAATTCCTCATATGTGGGTAACTCCCTCGATTGAGTCTCCACACATCGCACAGACTTAGTAATCCTGGCGAATCATCTCATAGATACTTCATGCAGTCTGTTTTGTGAATTCTCCAATGCCTCTCCTAAATCTGATGTGCATGAGCTAGTACTCCTCCAGATAGGTTCCTATCCGCTGCAAGATTTATGTAATCATATTTTAAGGTAGTGACATTATAAATATGGTCTAGATAATTAACTTGTCCTTCACTATAGATGGGTTCAGCATATCTTTTCCCCTCAAGTGGGTTAATGGGTGAAACTACCCTCATTTACTCATCTTCAAATGAGAGGATTATTTTCTTAAAGTTTATTATTGTCTGATTGTCTATTGCCTAGTCTAACCCCAGAAGCGCGAGGTATGGGTTTATGTCATCGACAATATCGATAAATTCAAAATTTGTAAATGTTCGGATCCCCTCAATTTCGACAGGAACTTGAATTAACCTACCAAATGGTAGGACATTCACCTAATTCACAAGTCTCAACTGGACAGGGGACCAGTCCAAACACGGCTTGCCCATGCTTTCCCAAGTTTGTTGCATCAAAATATTGACGTCCGATCCAAGATCTAGGATAATATAATCCATGCCATAATATCCTATCTGCGTAGTCATTCTTAACTCACAACCAGTTTTGAATTTCTTTCTAGCATGGTTAACTCTTCTTTTAGGTTATGATGGGGTTTATTCTATAAGTGCTTGTAGTTCTACAACAACATCTTTATCATGGATTAGCGCTAAGCAACTTGAAATAAATGAATTGAACTTACTAACCTTGTTTGGAACCTGCTTCTAGAATAACTGTTGAAATCGTTCAGGAATCTCCCTGACTTTGCATGAGGTCGATGGTTGTTGTGTATCTACAAAATATAGTCGCACATCCAAAAATACTTGCTTCTTTTTTTGAACATCAAACGATACTTTCTTTTGCACCACAGGTCACACCTGCGGTTTCCCCTATGGTTTATTTTGATCTGCTCCAGTCATAACACCTCCTCGTGTTATGACAACAACACTCAATTCTCTTGGCTCAACAACAATCATTTGAACATTCAAGTTAGGATTCAGGTTGGGATTTTGTGCGGGGTTAGGACCTCCCACGGCTCGAGCTTGCCGTTTTTCAATCAACTAGGGACATTATTGCACATTATGATCCTATGCCTTGCAATATGAACATGTATTTTGAGGCTCAGGGTAATCTCTAGCATAATGGCCCTGCTGCCCACAATTATAGCACATGACTTGACCTCTTCCTCTGCCAAATCCTCCTAAGTTCTGTCCTCTACCTATGCAATTTCCACCCCCCTAAGCTGAGGGTGTTGTTGCTGCGGTGGATACTGTTTCTATGGGTATTGAGGTTGATATTGTGGATAATGCATAGGCTAGTAGTGCGCTTATGCCTATTCATCCTGAACCTTCCTGTCATTCTTCATTAAGTAGGTGTCTACTGTCTCTCCTTCAGGAGCTCATATGCTCTGGAATATTTCTCATCATGTCCTACTGACTTACAAAATTTACAATAAAGGATGTCTATGGCACTTACAATATTCTGTAGGTATAGACAATCCTCATCGTGATGTCCGTTAGTCTAGCATATTCTGCACCAGGGTAGTCCTTGGGTACTCAACGGATTAGGAGCACCTGATGAGGTATAGTTCATGTACACTAGACAATTATCCTGATGGTTTCCATCTATTTTACATCTTGTACACCATAAATCCCCTTGAATTTATTTTCCCTTCTTGATATCCTCAAGTTGTACCATCAAATTAGCCAATTGTGAATGAATTTGCATCATCCCTACGCCACCATATCCTATCAGGGAAGCTTCCAAATTCATAGCTATTTCTAGTGCTTCTATCTACGACACAATATTCTATTGTGTTAGAATAATCAACCCATAGTTACCTACCTTAGACATTAATTAATCCATTTTTTTCTTATTTGCCTAGTTTCCAATATTCCACTCTATGCAAGTTGTCTTCCACATGCCATAGAAGTCAAACTTGACAAAAATGAGTCATGGAGTCCTTGGGAAACCTCCTGGAATCCATATTTAGCATATCTGGTTTATTCCAGATCCTCCCTAGTGCATATCTTCTTTTTTTGCTAAGTTTCCTGCTTTATTGAGATTTATGGCAAAAGGGAAAGTAAGACTAGGTGTAGTTGACTTGTTTTTTTCACTCATCATCCTCCATTATTTTCTCCTAATAAAAGCATGTCTGATTTTCCTTTCCATCACTTATTATATTGCCTACTTTACTTTTCCAATTCGTGAGCCTCTAGGTAGATTTGGAAACTGCTTTATGCGCCTATGGGGGATTTGACTAGATTTAGTAAGCCTACTTTTTGACTATTTCGAATGGAATCCTTATGCATTCGAATGTATCATGTAATTATATATTGCAGCAGCCTATGACTTCATAAGGTTGGCTATTGTACACTTATTCAATACATATTAGAGTTATGCTCCAATTTCAGTCTCCTTTGTGTGTAAATTTGCATGTTTGATTAGCAATTTTGTGAGTGCAATTGTTCTATCACTTGGGTTCAATTTCCACATGGTATCAAAGCCTTTGTAGATTGATTTATCTCCTTCCATATTTCTATTGCAGGTTTGACATCTTGACTGGGAGCACATTCTGTTGGTTGAAGGGCACAGTTTAGAGCTATGGATCAATTTCAGAAGATCATCTTGACTCCATTTAATTTCTTTGAATGGAAAGTAGAGATGGAGATATTGTTGAGAGAGAAGGGTCTTGACAGGGTGACTATGGAAACTAAGGTAGATCCCAATGTAGCTATAGAGAAAATTAAATGGCACAACAGGAGGGATGAGGCCTATGGCCTTTTGTGTCTGAGCATATCCAGAGACCCCCTTTTCCATCTTGATGGATTGACATCACCTAATAAAGTATGGGAGAAGCTTGTAGAGATTTTTGGTAAGATAGATGAGATGAGAGGACATCAAATCGAGAATGAATTGATCTCTTTGAGTCCTAGCAGCATCGAATCCCTGCAACTCTACTTTTCCAAGTTTAAAGCCCTTGTTTTGCAGCTAAAACAATGTGGAATTGAAAAGAAGGAAGAGAAACTAGTTTTGGACATACTCTCAAAGCTTGGCCCTGACTATTTAGTGTTTGTTTCAACCTTCCATGCCACCAAGTTGACAGCTCAATCCTGGAAGATGCCTAAGCTTGCAGAGTTCATGAAATCCCTCACACAAGAACAAGATAAATTTGTGATGATGGGCACCATCAAACCTTTCAAAGACCAATCTTTAGTTGCTGGAGATTCGAGGGTGGATTCAAAAGGCAAGAAGAAAGATAATAAGCCACCTGAGCAAAAAAGAGACAAGAACAAGTCTAAAGAGGATCCCCAAGGCTCCAAGAAGAACTTCCAGAAGAATAAGAACAAAGGAGAAATGAGCAAGTGCGCATACTACAGTAAGGGCTATCATCCTAAAAGATCCTACATGAAAAAGCAAATTGACATGTTGACCCAACTCTTGGAGAAGAATAACATCTCCCTTCCTGATTGCTCAAAGAAGAGGGAAGGAGGATCAAATTCAGAGGACAGAGAGAGAGTACATGCTTTGGTTGTTGGCACATCAAGCTCACCTAGCTTCATCATAGACTCTGGAGCTTTAAGACATATGGTTTCGACCAAGGAGGAATTCTCCTCTCTTGACATGTCAAAAGGTCCACCAATAGTGTGAGGAGATGACTCTCTCACTGACATTTTGGGGAAAGGAAGGATTTATCTTGACCATGGTAAGTTCAGTAATGTATTGTATGTTCTAGGTCTTGCCTCTAACCTCTTGTCAATGTACCATATGACTCACACAGGGTTTCCAAAGAAGGTCATCTTCTCACCTGATGATGTTGAGATCACAGAGATCTCAAATGGTAAAGTCATTGCAAAAGGAGTTGTAGATCACACTTTGAAGGTATACATGTTTTCACATTTTCTACCCTACTCAAACCCCTCTGCTCTTCTGATTCATGCTAATGAGGCAAACAAGCTTTGGCATGAAAGATTTGGCCATTTTAACTATAAGTATCTTTCTAATCTAAGTGAAAAATAAATGGTCATAGGGTTACCAAATATTAAGTTTTCCAAGGGAGTCTGTCAAGGTTGTATCCTAGGAAAACACCTAGAGCATAAATTTGAGAGAGCTAGTCATGAGAGAACCTTGGCACCTCTTGAGTTGATCCACAGTGATGTTTCTGGTACATTTGCTCATATGTCAATGAGTCAAGCCAAATATGCATTGATCTTCATAGATGATTTTTCTAGGTATTGTTGGGTTTACTTCTTGAAGCATAAGTCTGAAGTTTTTGGCCTCTTCAGAGTCTTTAAGGCTTTGGTTGAAAACCAGTTTGGGAGGAGACTCAAGATCCTCAGATCTGACAATGGTGGTGAGTATGTCAAGTCTGATTTCATTCAATATTGTGAATATGTAGGTATTCATATGCAGCATTCAATCCCTTACACACCACAACAAAATGGTGTTGCTGAGAGAAAGAACAGATCATAGAAGGAGATGGTAACCTGTATGATGGAGGCTAAGACTTTGCCACCAAATTCTTGGGCTGAGGCTATAAACTATGCATCCTATATCCAGAATTGGGTGCCTCATAAAAAACTTGATGGTATGACTCCTTTCAAATCTTGGAGTGGGCACAAGCCAGATGTGACCCATTTCAGGATTTTTGGCTCAAAGGCTTGGGCTAGAATTCCAATAGAAAAGAGGAAGGCTTTGCATCCCCAAAGCAAAGAGTGTCTATTTGTTGGGTACTATGAATATTCAATAGGGTACAATATGATAAAATTGATCACAAACAAAGCCTTCATTGAAAGGAGTGTTCAATTCCAAGAAGAGCCTTTAGCAGCAGTTGAAGTTGGAGAGTCTTCTTCACCACCAGAACCATTGAATGTAAGTGAAGAGACAAATGAGTTTGCTGATTCTGATATTTCTAATAGTGATGATTTAATTGCAGATATTGATAGTCCTAAAATACCAAAATGGGAAGCAAAGACCATTCATGGAGCTGGGGAACTAGCTGAAAATCCTAGTGATCCTAGGAGGACTAGATCTCAGTTTGAGAGTTCCCTGTGTATGAAAGACCCTTTGTTTGTAGAGAAGTGCTATCTGATGGTTGAATCAGACCCATAGAAATATGAATATGTAGCACATGATCCAAGATGTCAATCAGCCATGAAAGAAGAATTCAGCTCACTCCAAAAGAACAACACCTGGGAACTGGTTGATCTTCCCCCAGGGAGGAAGCTAGTTCAATGTAAGTGGGTTTTCAAAACTAATTTTTCTGCTGATGGTTCACCTTTTAAATATAAGGCAATATTGGTAGCCAAGGGATACTCATAGGTACATGGTATTGACTACAATGAAACCTTTGCACCAGTGGCAAAGATGGACTCCATCAGGCTAGCCTTAACCATTGCAGCTTCGAAGCAGTGGGAGGTACATCACATGGATGTGAAGTGTGCTTTCCTAAATGGAGATCTCATTGCAGATATTTACATGCAGCAGCCTCAAGGGTTTGTTACTAATCCATCTTTTGTGTGCAGGCTAAATAAATCATTGTATGGGATTAAGCAAGCCCCCAGGGCTTGGTATGCCAAGATTGACGACCTTCTGATGTCATTGAGTTTTGTCACGGGGACTTCACTTAGTGAACCTCTCACATAGCACGTGCGATCGTGGGATATTAAAGAATACCCTTAATTTTGAGAGATATTGACCCAAACTCTTTTTGTTGAACCCCCCTCTCAATACTTAAAACCTCCTCCCCACCCCGTTTTATACCTCAATCCTTATAAACCACCCTACCCACCCCCACCTTAAACCCCTCATCCCCCCAATACCTACAATATATTGGTTCAATTTTTGATAATTTTAAAACCCACAATATGAACTAACGTGATAGGATATTGGCCAACAAGTGAAGCCCCTGTGAGTTTTGTTCAATGCAAGTCTGATCCTAATGTTTATTTGAAGCTGATTCATGGTTCTTTGATGATTATTGTATTGTATGTGGATGACCTTCTGGTTACAGGAAGTTCAAAGAAATAAATTGCCTCCTTGAAGGATGCAATGAACCATGCATTTTCTATGACTGATTTGGGGTTGTTGAGCCAATTCTTGGGTCTAGAAATTGCTCAATCCCAACATGGAATAAAAGTACATCAATCCAATTATGATTTAGATTTGCTGAACAAGTTCAACATGAAATATTGCAATCCAAGAAAGACTCCCTTTCTTTTAGTTTTTAAGCTTGAAGAAGCAGGTTCTTCCCCTATGGTAAATAATACACTGTATAGGCAGTTGATTGGGTGTTTGATTTACCTTACACACACTTGACCTGATATTTCTTATGCAGAAAGTGTGGATTCAAGATACATCGATCAACCTCATGAGATCCATTGGAGAGCACCCAAAAGGATCCTTAACTTTGTTCAGGGAACAAGAACTCATGGGATCTTCTACAAAGCTAAATCTGATCTTGATTTGATTGGGTTTACTGGCAGTGATTGGGAAGGTGACAACATAGATTGAAAGTCAACATTAGGATATGTGTTCATGCTTGATGAAGGACCAATCATCTGGTCAAGCAAGAAACAGAGTGCCATAGCACTCTCATCTATAGAAGCATAGTACAGAGGAGTTGTAAATGCAACAACTCAATGTTTATGGTTGCAGGGGATACTTGGTGAGTGTGGCTTCAAATCAAAGTTTTCAACTATTATCTATTGTGATAATCAGAGTACCATTCAAATCTATAATGATCTAGTTCAGAGACATAACCAAACACATTGAGATCCATATGCACTACATCAGGCATCTTGTGCATGATGGCACCATTCACCTACTTTTCTGTGCATCTTCATAACAAGTAGCAGACATCTTCACCAAAGTTTTTTGTGAGAAGACATTCAATAATCTCAAATCACTACTAGGGATTGCTGATCATGCTGTGAAGCATGATTGATGACAAGATTTTCAAATTTTGTTTTACTGTCCATGTTTAAGGGAGGATTTTCCCATTGCGTTTTTGCCTCTTTCCTTGGTTAAATGGACATGCAATATGTAAAGGGTGACTAAGCCTTGTTGCTAGGCCTTATAGTTTTCTAATGTTTAATCATGAATTCAGGATTAATGGGGGGTGTTAGAATAATCAACCCATAGTTATCCACCTTAGACATTAATTAATCCATTTTTGTCTTATTTGCCTAGTTTCCAATATTCTACTCTATGCAAGTTGTCTTCCATATGCCATAGAAGTCAAAATTGCTAAAAATGAGTCATGGAGCACTTGGGAAACCTCCTGGAATCCATATTTAGCATATCTGCTTTATTCTAGATCCTCCCTAGCGCATATCTGCTTTTTCTGCTAAGTTGCCTGCTTTATTGAGATTTATGGCAAAAGGGAAAGTAAGACTAGGTGTAGTTGACTTGTTTTTTTCCCTCATCATCCTCCATTATTTTCTCCTAATAAAAGCATGTATGAGTTGTCTTTCCATCACTTATTATCTTTCCTACTTGACTTTTCCAATTCGTGAGCCTCTAGGTATATTTGGAAACTGCTTTATGCACCTATGGGGGATTTGACTAGATTTAGCAAGCCTACTTTTTGACTATTTCGAATGGCATCCTTATGCATTTGAATATCTCATGTAATTATATATTTCAGCAGCCTATGACTTCATAAGTTTGGCTATTTTACACTTATTCAATACAGATTAGTGTTATGCTCCAATTTCAGTCTCCTTTATGTGTAAATTTGCATGTTTGATTAGCAATTTTGTGAGTGCAATTGTTCTATCACTTGGGTTCAATTTCCACAGGTTGCATCAAAGGGCCTTAGATGTGTGGTAACAGTGCAGAAATAAGCCACTCTTTGTGCTATACATCTGACATTTGGAAACTTGACACAATATATTCCATTGGCACAACAACTTCTTGTCCATATACCAATCTAAATGGAGTGTGGCCTGTTAATATTTAGCAAGTTGTGTGATATTCCCATAACACATATGAAACTTTCTGATCCCAATCATATCTGCACGTGTTGCATACTTTGGTTAATGCATTTTCCAAAATCTTGTTGAATGCTTCAACCATTCCATTCACCTGAGGATGATAGGGTGTCATTTTCCTATGCTGAATATGAAACTATGCAGTAAGTTCATCAATCAACTTGTAAAAAAAATGCGTACCTTGATCACATAGGATAATTTGTGTGCATCCAAATCTTGTCACCACATTTTCAAATAGAAACTTTATCGAAGTCGCAGTAGTGCAATCTTTAATAGCTATTGCTTCAACCCATCTAGTTAAGTAATCCGTCCCTATGATAATATAACGCGCGCTAGTCCTTTTTCTTGGCGGACTGACGGAACCAAAAACATAAAAAACCCATTTATCAAATGCTTGTAGGTTTATCTACGATGTTAGAAACATTTTGTCGTATCTCGATGGTTTTCCTATTCTCTGGCAAACATCACAGCTTCGGAAAAAGTTCTTAGTATCCATATTTATGATTGGCCACCATAATCTAGCTTGCAATATCTTGCACACTATTTCCTTTTGAGCATAGTGTCCTCCTGCGACACCAGCATGTGCTTCACTCATTATCCAAGGTCATTCATGTTCTAAAGCACACCGACACAATATTTCATCAAGGCCTAGCTTGTATAGTTGTCCCACAATCAATGTAAAGTCAGCGGCTTTAATGACCAAGTGTTTCTTCTGTGCAGTGGTGAACCATTCAGGCACATAACCTATACTCAAGAGGTGGATGATAGCCTGATACTGTTTATCATACAAGGTGATTACAAATAGTTGTGGATCAGGGAAATTATCCTCCAGGCTGTTTGGTTCTTCACCACTCTCTATCCTTGACAAGTGACGAGGCCCCACATTCAGTCGACCAATTTTAACAATGACTTCAAAATCAAATTCCTGAAATAGGAGGAGCCATTGACAGATGTTCCCCCCCAACACTAGCTTGTTGACTAGGTATTTTAATGCCGAATGATTAGTGTACATTTTAAAATGTCCACCCAACAAATAGTGTCTGAATTTTTGTAGTGTATATACCATGGTGAGTCCTTCTCTTTCTATCATAGTGTAATTTTTCTCTGTCGTCGAAAGTTTTCTGCTGGAAAAAGCAATAGGGTGATCAATTGGCCCTCACCTGGTTGTGTCAAAACTATGCTGAGCATGACAAACGATGCGTCGACATGAACATGGAACTGCTTCTTCCAGTATGGAAATACCAATATTGGCATGGTAGCCATCTTTCCCTTTAACTTGTCTAAACTTTCCTGACAACTTTCTTTCCACTGGAACTTTGCATCTTTTTTTCAGAAGTTTCTCCATTGGAGTAGTTATGTCTGCATTTCCTCTGATAAATTTTCTATAATATCCAGTGTGTCCTAGCATTGATCTAATTTGTGTGACTGAGGTAGGTGGCAGTAAGCCAAGAATAATCACAAATTTTTTTGGGTCATCCAAAATTCCATCATGACACACTACATGTCCTAACAGTACACGAAATCGTGCGCAAAAAATACATTTCTTCAAATTTAGAGTGATTTGGTACTAGCGACAATGCTCCAGCATCATGCATAGACTTTCAATATGGTCTCTTACTAGACCAAACACAGTCCAATCATCAAAGTAGACTTCAAGAAATTTATGTATGAAATATCTAAAAGCAGAAACTACTATTCTAAAAAAATAGTAGGAGCATTTTTGAGTCCAAAGGGAATTACCGTATACTGATAGTAGCCCCATTCTGTCACAAAGGTCATTTTGTGTTGATTCTCCTTTGCTATTCTAACTTGGTGTTAACAAGAAAATCTATCAGTAAATGAATACATCTCCTGTCCTCTGACGCTTTAAAGTACTTCATCCGTGAATGGTGTTGGGAATGGATCGTGAAAGCATGCATCGTTTAGCTTTCTCTGGTTGACACAGATCTTGACTTCACCTGTTTTCTTCTTATCTTGAATTACTATAGGACTATCCATTCTAATTCTTCAACTTGTACAATGATTCCTACGTCTAACGTTCGGTCTAACTTAGCTTTCAGCTTTTCTTTATACCTCAGATTCAACCTATAAGGTCACTATTTAACTGGTTTTGCAGCTAGTTTCACTGGTATTTTCATCTCCCCTGGATCTCCTACTATTCCCTTCATCTCTAAGAAGTTGGTAGAGAAAAGATCTTGAAATTCATGCAGCAAGTCTATGATTTTTGCTACTTTTTCCTCATCCCAATAATCTCCAATATTGGTGAACTTTGGGTTTTTTGGCAAACCAATGTTGATTTTCTTAATTTTGAGCAGCTTGAGGAAATCTTCACTAGATATACCACTTCCTTCCACCTCACGCATACCCTCAGACTATGGTATGTTAAGGTTGGTAGGATCATCATCTGGTTCTTCGACCAAATTGTAACAAGACATCGATTACTGGATGGTTGCACTGCACTGGTGGGAATTTGCCACTTCGATAGGGATTTCAACAAATATCTTCTCTTTTATCATTTGAAGCGCAACATCGACCATCGACTACTTATCAGCAAATGCAATTGTGTGAGTGAATTTTTTAACTACCTCCTCCCAATCCCAAGTTCCTTGTCGTAACTCCATGGATGTGTACCAACTCCTAGGTGTCATTTATAATGTGTGTATGAAATGATGGACCCATTCTTGTCACGGGTTTTCTACAAATGCCGTGCGACACTAATTGAGGTGTTCAACAGGGTTTGATAACCCTCTGTACTTTTGACCTGGAACTATGATTTCTTCACCGAATCTGAATTCCAGCAATCTTTGCATTGTGGACATTCAGATATGGATTGCTTATGCGTACCCCACCATCTAGTGGGTGCATCTTTCATCACAAATTCTAATGCAGAAAAGTGATGTGGTTCTATTACCATTCCTTCAAACTCACTTAGAAAAGTCGCAATATTAGGTAAGCCCTCATACGTGGGTAACTCCCTCGACTGAGTCTCCACCTATCGCACATACTTAGTAATCCTAGCGCATCTCCTCATTTAAAATTCATGCAATCTATTTTGTTAATTCTCCAATGCCTCTCTTGAATCTGATGTGCATGAGCTAGTACTACTCTAGCTCAGGTTCCCATCCACTACAGGATTTATGTAATCATTTTTTAAGGTAGTGATATTATAAATATGGTCTAGATAATCACCTTTTACTTCACTATAGATGGGTTCAACATATATTTTCCCCTTAAGTGGGTCAATGGGAGAAACTACCCTCATTTCCTCATCTTCGAATGAGAGGATTCTTTTCTTAAAGTTTATGATTTTTTGATTGTCTATTTCCTAGTCTATCCCTAGAAGCGTGGGGTATGGGTTCATGTCATCAATAATATTGATAACTTCAAAATCTGCAAATGTTCATAGCCCCTCAATGTTAACAGGAACTTGACTTAACCTACCAATCGGTAGGGCATTCGCATGATTCACAAGTATCAATTGGATAGGGGACAAGTCCAAGTGTAACTTGCCCATGCTTTCCCAAGTTTATCGCGTCAAAATATTGACGTTCAACCCCAGATCTAGGATAATATAATCCATGTCATAATCTCCTATTTGCGTAGTCATTCTTAACTCATGACCAGTTTTAAATTTCTTTTTAACATGGTTAACTCTTCTTTCAGGTTGCGATGGGGTTTCTTCTATAAGTGCTTATAGTTCCGCAACACCATCTTTATCCTGGATCAACGCTAAGCAACTTGAAAGAAATGACTTAAGCGTACTAACCTTTTTTGGAACCTACTTCTGGAATAACCATTGAAATCGTTCAAGTATATCCCTAACTTCGCATGAGGTCTACGGTTGTTGTGTATCTACAAACTCCGGTTGCACATCCAAAAATACTTGCTTCGTTTTTTTAACATCAAACGATAATTTCTTTTTCATCGCGGGTCGCACTTGCGGCTGTCCCTGTGATATATTATGATCCACTCCAATCACAAGACCTCCTCGTGTTGCAAAAACAACACTTAGTTCTCTTGGCTCAACAACAATCATTTGAACATTTAGGTTAGGATTCAGGTTCGGATTCTATGCGGGGTTAGGACCTCCCACAGTTCAAGCTTGCCATTTTGCAATCAACTGGGGAAATTGTTCCACATTATGATCCTATGCCTTGCAATATGAACATGTATTTATAGGCTTAGGGAAATCTCTAGCATAATGGACCTACTTCCCACAATTATAGCACACGACTTGACCTCTTCCTCTACCAAATCCTCCTAATTTATGTCCTCTACCTCTAAAATTTCCACCCCCCTAAGTTGAGGGTGTTTTTGCTGCACCGGATATTGTTTCTATAGGTATTGAGGCTAATACTGAGGATAATGCATAGGATGGTAGTGCGCTTGCACCTATTCATCTTGAACCCGCCCATCATTCTTCATTAAGTAGGTGTCTACCGTCTTATCCTTCAAGAGTTGATATGCTTTGCAATCTTTCTCATCATGTACTATTGACTAATAAAATTTACAATAAAGTATGGCTGTGGCACTTACAATATTCTATAGGTATAGGTAGTCCTCATTGTGATGTCCTCTAGTTTGGCATATTCTGCATGAGGGTATTCCTTGGGTACTCGATGGATTAAGCACACCTGATGAGATATAGTTCATGTATGCCAAACAATTATCCTTTTGGTTTCCATCTGTTCTACATATTGTATAGTATAAATCCTCCTAAATTTCTTTTCCCTTCTTGATATCCTGAAGCTATACCATCAGATTGGCTAATTGCGACTGAATTTGCATCATTCCTACACCACCATCTCTGATCGGCGAGGCTTCCAACTTCATAGCTATTTCCAGCACTTCCGTCTGTGACACAATATTCTATTGCATCAAAGGGCCTAGTATGTGTGGTAATAGTGTAGCAATAAACCACACTTTTTGTTGTACATCTGACATTTGGAAACTTACTTTGTCCATCATATTTTTAAACTGCTGGTCAAAACCCCATACGGACTCCGTCAGTAACTATTTTATTTCCTTAATTTCAGTAATACACTGCGACTTAGATTTAGGTTTTCTAAACTCATAAATCATCATGATTCGGATCTCATCAAGAGTCTTCTATGGGTCTCTTACTGGTACTATGAAAAAATTCATAAACCAATATAACGCATGACCTTGCAGAGTCGTAATCATCTGTGCTTTCCTTATGTCCTCATTTTCAACTTGCGAACCATCCAAATAGCTGCAGAGAGGAATTGATGTTGCTCTAGATCTTCTACTCCATTTCCTTTGAATGTAGGTAACCTAATATCTGTCCTAGCCATTAAGTCAGTGTTGGGAATGTTCAATGAACAATTTAATTAAGGTGGAATTCCTTGCACACTAGTACTACCAATATTCACAATTCTTTCAGGAGATGAGGTTCTAGACCTTACCTTTGGCAATGCTCCTAGAGTGGTGTAGTTACGTTCTGACTTTGGCGTCTTTGCAGAATCTTCTGATTCTTTCGGTCCTTTAGAAAATGGCTGACATTATTCCTATTCATCCCAAGACCCTTCATTTATACGTGACTCAAACTCATACTCCCTTTCTACGAACATACTAGGATTCAGTTTACCTCCTATTGTGTTTCTCCTTTTCTCTGACTGGAATCTTCTTCCACTCCTTAAAAATATAGCTTCTATTTCAGGTTCTGTACTTCTTGGGAACATATCATCTCACTATTTCCCATTTTATTCACAGGTCATCTATGACATATCCTTTCTTCTAGATATGTGACTCAACTGCTTAGCTATAAAATTCCCTTCTCATAGACGAGCATATTTATCCATATCTTTATAGATAACAAGTACCTCCCGCGGGGCCCTTGGAAAAAATTTCTTTCAGCCTCACTATACAAGTTTATTGTCTTAAATGCAAACTCAATAATATATCCTTGAAAAATATTATCATCCCAAAAATCAATAGCTCCAGAGATGGGGTTACTTACACTTGCTAACTCGTAGATAAGCTAAGCACTCCACTCGATTGCTTCCCTTCTTTGAAATTTTGTCTGCTGAGTTTCGAATCTTGAAAACCACTCATGCAGCACAACAAGAAACTTTGGAAAGAATATTTCATGAATATTTGTGTACAGGTATCATTCCAACCAGTATTCTGGGCTCAATCACGATCTTCCACTCTCCCCTTGCACAAATTCTAATGTCTTAGACTCCAATCAATCATCTATTTCCTTCTTTCTCGGATGCCACAACATTTCCCTCGACTCAAATGATTAAGGGTCCCAAAAATAGAACTGTTTGTTGGCTACTTTTCCTCACACTCATGACCCAAGATCAGGTTTTCCTTGTGCGCAACAAAACAACCAACAAAGCACCCAAAGATATCGAACCGACAGAGTAACCCCAGTCGACAACACTTGCGGCACAGGCGTAGTCTCACCCAAGATATCTTAATGGGAAACTTCCAGAACCATGTTTTCAGAGTTAGGTGAGGGATCACAGTCCCCTGGTGCACAACCAAGGTACTGGATAGAGTCATAAGGTTGGATTCCTTTTAGTAACTCGATAGTGGCGCAACAGTGCGACACAGATTATTCCTTGACAACTTAATAGTAAATGAATGTGAAATAATACAAAATGATTCAACGATGCTGGTTATTCATTCATTCAAATTCTTTCACCAATATTGCAGAATTCACTTAAGCAATAAATATAAACAATACAAAATAACCCACAAACATTCAACATACACATTCAAGTGACACAATATGTAACATGGTAGCCCAACCGGGAAAAACCACAAAGGTGCTATTCATCTAGCATGAGAAATATATGCACCTTTCAATCTGTGACTTGACTACAAACTATTTGAGATATGTCTTTTCGGATCACAGACTCTTTCTCACTCTCATGCTCTCTGGTTTTATTATTATCTTATTCTAACTACTCCCACTGATCTGCACACATCCTGAATCGACTCTTCTAACTACTATCTGTGCACTCAGCTGCATAATGACTCCTTACAAAACCTACTACTCAGAAACCCTTGTACAAAATGGGTTCCGGGGCTCAACAACCTTCTACGACACTACTATCTAACTTCTTCTCTGATTTCTTCAACTATTTTCCAACCCCTTTACAAATTGGGTTCCTCTTATTTATAGCTTTTACAAGACCACGTAGGGTCGACTACATACAATTCATTTATTACAGGTCGTAATCATCTGTAAAAAACAGTTACACACTGTCATAGGAATGACTGACACAAGCTGCTATCGGCCTGACTTACATATATTCCTTCATACATGCGACGTCCGTCGGCTTACACTGACTCTAGCACCCACGATATTCCTGACTTGTCGCTTTCTATCCATTACATTTCTACACACCTGCATATTTGCTTTTCCTTCATGGAACTACTACTTTTCGCAGTCTATCACCTCTTCTGTGCTTCATTTCCTTCCTACTCTTGCACTTCACTTTCTTCCTTCTTCTCTTTCCTGGCCCAGCATACACTCTATTTTTTAATGTACCAAACATCCTTGTGGTTAAGAATAAATCATTATGTACGAACCACTCATTTGTAGTTTGCAGCCTCTATGGTCATTATTCCTATCATTTTCCAAACCTACCCAAGTACTGGTTTATCCTCACTAACTTCCATAAGCACACCCTTGAATCTAAAGTCATTTTCCTCGAAGAAATCCACCCTCTGGCTTCTTCCTTGAATACCACTAACACCATATTTATGATCTCAACTTCCAGTCTTCCTTCCCTCTCATCAACCGTGGAAGATCCTTATGATCTATCTAGGTGCCACAATCGTAATGACGAAGAGATCCTTGAAGCTCTCATAACAATCGAGTATCTTTCAAATGACCTACACCCTCTCTCATTTTTCATCCCCAATGAATCTTCCCTATCGTCGGATCAATTCTTTGTCGAATCGAAAGATTTTTTTCATGGAACTATCGATTGGTTCAAAAACCCAATCCCGACCCCTGAATATTTCAAGCATCTACCTGATACTTCATCATTGGAAAAATGCCTAATTACACTTGAACAAACTGATGAGGATTGTCGAGCTTCTCTCCAAATGATCGAAGTGGCTAAGACCTAGTCGAAATCCCATTACGACTCCCATGTCCACCCACACACCTTTAATGAGGGGGACCTCATCCTCGTCCATGATCAAGCTCATGATAAGACTGAAAAAGGGAAGTTTGAATCCATGTGTCATGGCCCTTAAGCCATCCATCACTGTCTTGGAAAGGGGGCATACCTCCTCGCTAATTTTGAAGGTCTCCTCTTGATGAATCTCGACAATGGGCTCTACCTAAAGAGATTCTTTGGCTAAACCTCCCAACCTAAATACCCTTGTATCATAGTTTTTCTTTCTTATTTTGCATCATTTTTACCACGAGTCTCACAATTTGTTTCCTTGGTTGTTTCAGATCGATCATACCTGAATTTCCTATGTTGGTTTCACTAATGGTGCAAGTAGATGGTCTCCTAATCGCCTCGACTACATGGGTCATTTATTCCCTGTCACATGAGTTGATCCATATCGATGGAATGTCAATTGGCATTGCTACCAACAACTAGGATGAGTACGACACTATCGTTGGTCTCTTGACTGCCACCCTTCACTTGGGTATTTGTTGCCTTGATGTCTTCTTAGACTCCCAACTGCTTGTCACCTAGTTGAATAACTACTACCGGGTACACCATCCCCGTGTCTTTAGAAAGTTCCTGCACACTAAACATTTGTTTAGAAATTTCGAATCCATTTCATTCATGCATGTTCCCAGAAGTCTCAATAGTGTAGCATATCAACAACTAATGACGTTCTAGTGTGGCACATCAATCACCGCATATAGGAAATAAAATGCATCATGCATCCTCATATAATCATGCATACATATTTCATATACATCATAGAGGCATCACCATTATCATAAAAAGAGACTCATAAAACACATAAAATTACAAAAATGTGCATCCACGTGCATCTATATCATAATTAGTTTGGCCTGTCCAAACAAGTACAAAAAGAGAGGCCCCACAAGCTTTCTCATCCGATAATACATATAATACAAAAACTCCCCATGCTCAAAGGAATTGGGGGGAAATACTACATGTTGTTAATATGAGTGAGTGTCCTATGACTTTGTCTCCTCCTCAATATCATCCTTGTCATTCGAGCTCTCCTCCTCCATCGGTACATATCCATGTGTCGCCACTTTGACATACTCAACAACCACTAAGATCATCCTAATCAGAGAGATCCACTCAGGAGGGGCTCAATAGCATGAAAGATCAAGGAATCGTCTAGATACTACCACCCATCATCATTGAATCCCTCCAGTAGCCTCTCCACATCCAGCTACAGTGAGTCTAAAGTAGCACTTCATTGCCTCCTCTTCCCATGAGCAGGTGGATCTAATCTCTACACCCTGACCCTGCGTCGCTGGTATCATATTGGAGGATGTTGTCACACATCTGTACATGCACACAATATGTCATCAATATCAATCACATGTATAATCTAGATACCAACTATGCTAATAAACCAAAATATATGACTAAAACCATAAAAAGTCGTGTATACATACCATCTTGTCTTTAGACCTATCCAGGAGGTTGAGGAATCTTTGGATCTCCCTAGTAGTCCATTCCCGTGTATGGATAATCCTAAACAAGGATAGGAAGTTGCTGCCACTGTGAAAATCGCTCCTTGGTGAAGAAATGACCTACCAGACTGCCTCCCTCCTAGATCATCATCTCACACCACCACCTCATCCAAGGCTCATGTGGTCCCCCATCACATACTGCTAGATATAGTTGTAGGTTCATTAACCACTCAAATAAAAATGAGTACAAAAAGGATGGGAAGCATAAATCCCCATTTGCCAGGATATCCTAGTCTAGCCCACACTGAACTGCTATTAGGTACATCTGGGTCCACCCATATTAAGTGACCCTCATCACACCCTTGACCATCAGTAACTAGCCGCTCAATATCTTGTGTGGAACTTTCAATTCCAGTATCCACAACACCATCATTTCCACTACACGAGTCTCCAGACTCTCGATGTGACACACCAGTATGTATGACACATACTCATAAGTTGTGGCGTAACAATGTCGGGAACACAATTCATCCATTAACACCCCCCTCTGGAGTTTCGAAGAGATATTTCCAATAACACCCAACAAATAGAGTCCCGTAAAAAAGTACATGTCTCAGAGGGTGATCTCCATCTTCTCACCATATATGATGAAGCACTCTGCATCCTAATCCCAAAATCTCACTATCTTGTTCAACAATAACTTTGCTAAACGCAGTAGAGGGATCTAGAAGAACTTCATCATCCCAATCCGAGCCAATGTATCCTGTATTGCATCATCCTCCTTAGTCTGATCTCTGAGGTCCCCGATGTCTCTCTCCCACCATCCAACGCAAGGCATCCTGCACATCCAAAAAGTCCCATTCAGACCACATTCGACATGATTTTTCCATTATGTTCTAGGTCGCTCCTGTTGGGCCTTTTTGTGCGACTAAGGTCGTGGAAAACCATTTGAAATGTCCATCCTGGGTCATGCCTCTCTCCCTGATAGATGCAATCTCAATCGTTGCTTTTCCCTCAAAAAGTGTGACCCGATGCCAAAACCCTTTTGGGCTCTTCCATGGCTCCCATACTGAAAAAATGACCAAAAAGATGAATGAAAATGGTGGGCTTGGTGAGATCTCTTACCTATAACTAACAGATTGCAAAAATTAAATCCAATCAGAATAAATCAAAAACTTTTCTTTGGGGCCCTCCACTCCAACTCAACACTGAAAATGACATGTGTTATGTGCCCCCCCTTGTTTATAGGCCTCCATTTGGTCAACATCTTCTTCTGTGCACCATAGGATCATCCAACATCCATTTTTCACGATGTTTGCACTGACGTATTCAGTTTTCTGCACACTTTCCACCTATGGGACTATTGTCTGATGCTCTCCCTATATTTTTTCAGGCCATTTCCTAGACTTACCTCGATTTACGTGCCACCATGCCAGTTGAAACCCTTCTATATTGGCATGTTCACGAGCCCTCTTCTCAATCCATACTGTAAACTTGTCATTATTTTATTGTCATTCACCATCCCGAAAGGAGGCCCCACTAGTGTTCCATTGTTATTTTTTCTCCCTGTCAGCCATGATCCCAACATCACCTCTTTTGGTGCGGTTTAAAAACACTGCAATGGTGCGTCTCACTATCGGGTGCACTAGAACATGGTTTATAAAAAAAATACTGCATCGTCAAACTCATTTTTACCCCTCTACAGTGGGTCTGAGCCATTTTCACTAGTGTTGTTCATTACCCACCTAGACACATGATCTAGGAGGATCTCCAGGATCGATTAAAATAAAATTCCTCAAAATTCAAACAAAATCTTTCAACAGTGTAGATCTAGGCAAGAGCTTTTCGGTGGCATTCATTTCACGAAAAATAGCCTATATAATATGAGAAAGTTATTGAGTTATAAACTTTCAGAAAACCATGTTAATAGGGGCCAAAAAGGGGCCTCATGGCAAACCCACAAGGTGCCATGTGGAATGCACATTCAACATGTAGGTGCCACGTGGAAGCATCAAGGGGCGCCACATGGTAAAAATGATGACATGGCGGAGGAAAACTGAACCACTCAAAATTGGACATGTGGCAATAGCATGATGAGGCATTAGACACATGGCCCAACCAGATGATTTCATGTGGCAACTTAGTTGGCAAAATATGCAAAATAGTGTAGTCGAGGGGATCGAACCCACGACCTCTACCTCCAACAAAGTCTCCACTCTATCTACATGTCCAGTATTCCCACCAATGTTTCTTGACCATATAGAACACCACTTTTATTTAAATTTTTAGTGTTTTTGTTTTGAAAAAGGGGTGGGGTCAAGGGCTTAGCCCTCGACCCCATGTGTGATGTGTATCCCATATATTATGCCGACAGATCATGGGAACCGACGAATATTGGAACAAAGGGCCAAAAACATCGCATGGATCATGTAGACAACACAACGCCAACACTGTAAGCTAACACTTATACAATATGCTACCAATTCAAAAGGGGGGAGGCGGAGGCCCAGGGGTTTGACCCTAGGACCTCCTCTACCACAGTGTAGTGTTGTGCTAATGGGCCATTTCCCATTTAGTTGATACGGATTGGTATAATATTTTTTTAAATTTGTTTGGATATTGGAATCCAAAAGGAGGCGTGTGGCCATATATTTGGGCTCCTAAAACACTATAAAAAACCCCTTTCTAAGCCACAAAATGGAGTATTTCGACCATGATTTGCACATTTTTCGAGGCTGGATTAGAGTATAGAAAGGTATAGTTTGTACAATTCATACAAGTGTAGCAAGTATCTTTCTCAAAGTGCATTCCAGAGGAGGTTTCATGCAAAGGGGGTCAACTTTATACTCATTTTTCTCAGAATTTCAAGAGCAAATGCAGTGGTGTAGTCTATTTCTGTGTTTGATTGGTAAAATTAAAAAGTTACTCTAGAAATCATGTTTTTGTAATATTTTTTGAAGACTTAATAAGATCAACCTTCTCATTGGAAGTGGCCTAAAGACGTAGCCCAAGAGGGGTGAACTCCGTTGTCATTTGCTATCTACAATTTTTATGGTTTGAATACTTGTTTATTTGCTTATGTGGTTTGATTAAGCATTTAAAATTGTATTTTAAAAGTATTTTTTTATGAGATTAATCATTCCAATTTTCACATGCAAAGTAAATGGTGAAAAAGATCCTGTAAATTTCAGATCAAGTTTGATCTAGGAGGGTCTCCAAGATTGATCAAAATAAAATTCTTCAAAATGAAAAAAAAAGATTGCAGTAGTGTAGATATTAGTGATATATTTTTGGTGATGTTGATTTAATGAAAAATGACATCCAGATGATAAATTTATTGAGTTATGAACTTTCAACAAAACTTGCTAAAAGTGGCAAAAAAGCGGCCACATGACACACCCACAAGGTGCCAAGTGGCGTCCACAGTAAAAATGTAGGTGCCACGTGGAAACATTAGGGTGTGTTACATGGAATATATGATGACATGGAATAATACAACTGGACCACTCATAATTGGACATGTGGAAATTTCATGATGATGCATTAGACACATGGCCCAACGAGAGGCTGCCATGTGGCACCTTAGTTGTCCATTCAAAGGATCTATCTACCAAAACAATGACATTTAAGGGGATTGAACATGCGATATCTACCTCCACCTAAGTCTCCACTCTATATACTTATGCGAGATTCCCGCCAGTGTTTCTTAAACATATAGAACGTGATTTTTATTTAAAGTTTTAGTGTTGTTGTTTTGAAAAAGGGGCGGGACTGAGGGACAAACCGTTGACCGCATGTGTGATGTGTATCCCATATATTATGCCAATAGACTATGGGAATCAATGAATATAGAAACCAAGGGCCAAAAACATCACATGGATCATGGAGCCAACATAATGCCAACACCATAAGCCAACAATTATACAATACATTACCAATTCAAAAGGGGGATACCAAGGACCGCGGATTTGACACTGGGACCTATGCTCCCACAGTGTAGTGTTGTGCCAATGGTCCATTTTCAAGTTCATTGATACAAATTGACATAATATTTTTGTAAATTAATTTGGATATTATAAGCAAAAGAGAGCTATGTGGCCATAGATTCGGGATCCCAAAACACTATAAGACCCCCTTTCTAAGCCATTAAATGGAGGATCTCAACCATGATCTACACAGTTTTTGAGATGGTATTAGAGTATAGAAAGGTACATCCCTTACAGGCTCAATAGGTGTCTTTCTTGAAGTGCATGCCAGAGGAGATCTCAGGAAAAGTGGGTCTAAGTTTATCCTCATGTTTCTCAGAATGCAAGAGGAACACAATGGTGCAGTTTGTTTCTGTGTTTGATTGAAAAAAATCAGAAGTTAATCCAGAAATCATGTATGTAAGATTTTTTGAAGACTTAATAAGATCAACCTAGTCAATGGAAGTGGCCTAGAGACGTATCCCAGGACAGGTGAACTCCGTTATCATCTACTGTCTACAATTTTTATGGTTTTCATACTTGTTTATTTTCTTATGTGGTTTGATTAAGCATTTAAAATTGTCTTTTAAAATTATTTTTTATGAGATTAAGCATTCCAATTTTCACATGTAAAGTAATTAGTGAAAAAGATCCTGTAAATTTTAGATAAAGTTTGATCCAAGAGGATCTTTAAGATTGATCAAAATAAAATTATTCAAAATGCAAACAAACTCTTCTAGTAGTGTAGAGATCAGTGAGAGATTTCCAATGACATTCGTTTCATGAAAAATGGCCTTCGAATGATAACGCTATTGAGTTCTGAAATTTCAAAAAAACATGCTAAAAGTGGAAAAAATGGGCTAGATGGCACACCCAAAGGGTGCCATGTTGCATGAACACTCAACATGCAGCTTTCACATGGCAGCATTAAGGGGCTCCACATGGCAGAGATGATGATATGTTAGAGGAAAACTGGACTACTTAGAATTGGACACATGGAAATAGTATGACGGGGCATTAGACACATGGCCCAACTAGAGGATGCCATGCGATAGATTATTTTTCCATTCAAAGGATCATGAACACTCAACATGCAGCTTTCACATGGCAGCATTAAGGGGCTCCACATGGCAGAGATGATTATATGTTAGAGGAAAACTGGACTACTCAGAATTGGACACATGGCAATAGTATGATGGGGAATTAGACACATGGACCAACTAGAGGATGCCATGCGATAGCTTAGTTTTCCATTCGGAGGATATATCTACAAAAAAATATGGCGTTCAAGGGGATCAAACCCGTGACCTCTACCTCCACCAAAGTCTCCACTCTATACGTCTGTCCAAGATTCCTGCTGATGTTTTTTAACCATATAGAACACTGCTTTTATTTAAATTTCCAGTGTTGTTGTTTTGAAAAAGGGGCGGGGACAACAACTTATCCCTTGACCCCATGTGTGATGTGTACCCCATATATTATACCAACATATTGTGGGAACTGATGAATAGAGGAACCAAGGGTCAAAAACATCGCATGGATCATGGAGCCAACACAACGCCAACATCATAAGCCAACACTTATACAATACATTACCAATTCAAAAGGGGGGAGGCCGAGGCCTGTGGGTTTGACCCAGGGACCTCCGCTCCCACAATTTAATGTTGTGCCAATGGGCCATTGCCCAGTCCATTTATATAGATTGGAATAGTATTTTTTTTTAAATTTGTTTGGATATTGGAATCCCAAAAAAGGTGCGTGGCAATAGATTCAGGCTCCCAAACACTATAAAAAATCCCTTTCAAAGACACAAAATGGAGGAGCTTGACCACGATTTGCATATTTCCCGAGGTGGGATTAGAGTATAGAAGGGTATAGTCCATGCGGTCTGTACAAGAGCAATAAGTATATTTCTTGAAGTGCATGTTAGAGGAGCTCTCAAGCAAAGGGGGTTGACTTTATACTCTTTTTTCTTAGGATTTTGAAAGGAATGCAGTGGTATAGTTTGTTTGTGTTTTACTGACAGAAATCAGACTTTACTCCAGAACTTATGTATGCAAGCTTTTTTAAAGAGTTAATAAGATCAGTCTTCTCATTGGAAGTGGCTTGAAGATGTGCCCCATCAGGGGTGAACTCCGTTATCATTTTCTTTCTACAATTGTTTTGGTTTGCATAGTTGTTTATTTGCTTACATGGTTTGATTAAGCATCTAAAATTGTCTTTTAAAAGTATTTTTTATGAGATTAATCATTCCAATTTTCACATGCAAAGTAAATGGTGAAAAATATACTGTAAATTTTAGATCAAGTTTGGTATTAGAGCAACTTAACCATTGCATTGTGAGTTTGTGAATGTTAATGAGATCAAGGATTCAACACGATGAAGGAGAACTTGAGGAATTTGATCCAGAAATTGGTTGAAGAAGAGGGAGAATGGCTTCACCAAAAGGAGAAGATGGGGCTTCTTCAATCCCATATGAAGGATAATTTCTTAAGTCATTTATGAGGATGCAAACAATGGTGGAAGACCTTTATCAAGATCAAAAGAAGGGAAAAAAAGGTGGCCCATCTAATATTGAAGGTAAAGGAGAAGGAGATGGTAAGGATCCTTCTAAAACCCCACCATATTCACCATATTTTCTTGATGGTTCTTTTCATTATCCATCTGGAAGAAAAAAGTTGATTTTATTATGCCTCAATTAGAGCTTGATATTAAGTTTGAATTACCTATTTACAATGGAGAACCTAATGCTGAAAAACTGGATAGTTGGATTTGTCAGATAGAAGTTTATTGTAGGATTCAAAAATTCACCGAATATAGCATCAAAATTCAGTTGGATTATCTTCAACTCAGAGGGTCCTCTCTCATATGGTGGGAGAGCAGAACGCAAGAGGAACTTACCACAAAAGGTAAAATTATGGCCTCTTTGTATGAGTTTATTTCAACATTAAAAAGTAGTTCTATCCATTGGGATATATGCAACAAGATATGATGGACTGGTAGAATTTGAGGCAAGATAAAGGACAAAGTACGCAACAATACACAAAAGTATTCAAGAAAAGAGGTTTGGTACTTGGTATACCTCTATACACTCAAGATACTCTTCTCAAGTATATAGGTCGATTACATATTTATTTGTGTCATGTGATACTTATGTTTAATCCAAATAACCTTGATGAGGTATGCGTTCAAGCAACTCATATGGAGTCCAAGGGGAAGAATGTAAATGAAAATTTTTCCAAGAAACCTTTCAAACCAGATGGAAATAAATTCAAACGTAAAGGGAAAGGTAATCATACAACTACAATGAATAAATGAGGAGAAAAACCTACGTTCGCACATTGTCAAAAAAAGGGTCATGATGCATCCAAATGTTGGAAACATCACCCAGAACTCAATCCCGAGAAGTTTTAGAATAAGGAAGACAAGAATACCATTGTTGCAGTCATCCAACAGGATTTGGGATATGAATCTAGGGATGGAACTAAGATTGTTGCAACAAGCCTCCAAGGTAAAAATCCTTCTACTTATATTTGAACCTGTTGTAGAGGAAAGAAAAATAAGTGAGGTATTTCATATAAGGATAATTTATAAACGTACTAAGATTGATAGTATTTTTTATAGTGGATCACAAGCAAACCTTAATTCAGAAGAGATAGTTAAAAAAATTCATTTGGAAACTAAGTTACACCCTAATCCATATCCACTTGGATGGGTATGTGATAATGCACAACTACAAGTTACAAAACAATGTATACTTAGATTTGCTATTACTTTTGGATTTGTTGATGAAGTTGATATGGATGTGGCCCCGTTGGATATATGTGGTATTGTGTTGGGTAGTCCTTATCTTTATGATAGTAAGACTATATTTTACAAGGAATATAACATGTATCAGCTCACTAAAGATGGTGTTGAATACATTGTTCATGCACACCACATGAAAACTAATGTTTCTTTGGTTTTTGTAAGTCAGATGAAGAGGCTATTTGATGCTAGTAAGATTTTTTTTCTTATGATAGTTAAAGCAAAGGATGCTGGTCAAAATGAATCTTTTAAGGGATGTGATCCAAAAATTAAAAATGCCTTGACTAAAATTGTATCTAATTATGATATTTTATTTCAAGAACCAAAATGATTACATCCCAAAAGCTAAATCCAACATGAGATTCACTTACAACAAGATGCACCTCTTCCTAATATTGACATGTACAGGTCTTCAATAATTGAAAATGCAGAGATAAAGAAGCAGGTTCAATAATTGATTGAAAATGGGGAAATTATGGAATGTATATTCCAAAATATTTATTTTATTTTTTGAATTGATGCTTTTTACAAGGATTACAATGGGTCTTTATAGAAATCAAGGGTCATAATTAAATGATGTGACCTATCAAGTCATTAATTAATAAGCAACAAATTACTAACTAAGTTACTAATCTATTTAGTTTTATTACAATTTATCCCTCTCCGGAATACTTTGTCCACGAAGTATTGGTAAGGATGGGTGGCACGAATGAGAATATTCATTCTCCCATGTAGCTTCATCATCTGGTAATTTTATCCACTTGATAAGGTATTCATTGACTGATTTGGATCGAAATGTTTTGGTTTTAATTTCCAAAATGCATTATGGAGTCTAGCACTAATTTTCCTTCATCATTTAACATAGGTAATTCAGTTTGTATGTGAGTGTATGAGCCCACTTTATTCTTTAGGCATGAAAAATGGAAGATGTCATGTATTTTTCCTTTATTTGGAATGTCTAGAGCATAGGACACTTGTCCCACTCGCTTTTGAACTTGATATGGGACATAGAATGTGGGTGCAAGTTTATTATTTTTGGAAATTTTTAGTGAAGTTTGTTTGTATGATTGAAGGCAAACAAACACCCATTTGCCCACTTCAAATTATTGATCGATTCTTTTTTAGTTTTCTTGTTGTTTCATGCAGTTTCTTGCTTGTTAGAGATGGTTCTTCAAAATGAGGATGACCTCATCATATGTCGCTAGGTAATCTCTTGCTGATGGAATTTTGAAATTGTTGATGAAATATTCTCTTGCTGTAGGAGGTGGATACCCATATAAGGATTCAAAAGGTGAAAATTTTGTTGATGTATGATATGTACTATTGTACCACCATTCTGCAAGGTGTAGCCATTGTACCCATTGAGTTTTTTAGTCACTCAAAAAATTCCTTGGGTATCATTCAAGGCATTTAGTTAATACTTTAGTTTGTCCATCCGTCTATGGGTAGTACGAGCTACTCATAGTTAATGAAGTCTTGAGTTGGTGAAACAATTATTTTCAGAAGTTGTTGGTGAATTTGGGGTCCTCGTCACTAACAATAACATTGGGAACCCATGGAGCTTAAATATATTCTGTACATAACTATCTGTGACTTGGATTTTTTTTCTTTGGATGAAATATTAATGAAATGAACATATTTTTTTAATATGTCAACGACTACAAATATACTATCCTTTCCTTATGATGTAGGAAGGTCGGTAATAAAATTCATGGATACTTTAGACCATTTTTGTGCTGGAATATGAACGAGTTGTAGGAGACTAGGAGGAGGCACCCTTTTGAACTTTTTCCTTTGACAAGTATCACATTCATCCCATATTTATGGATATCATTCTTCATTGCCTTCCAAAAGAAGGATTGGCGGGTATTGTGGTATGATTTAAAGAAACCAACATGGCCCGCTGTTAGGGAATCATGGTTCTCTTTTAATACTTGAATTTTGAATTTCGATGAACTAGGTAAATATATTCTTTGTTTGTATCATAGTATGTCTTTTTTCCCTTGAATATTTGGAGTTTGTTGCTTTGTTGTTTTCAACTTCTTCAATTAGATTCCTTGTCTCTGGGTCTTTCACATACTCACTTTGGACTTCTGAAATCCATTCAGGAACAACTATGGATATGGCACATAGTGAGGCATCACTCTCATGTTTTCTTGACAACCTGTCTACAACCCTATTATCCTTACCTTTTTTATAAAAAATGTCAAAATCAAAGACTTGGATTGTGCTTATCCATTTCTATTGTTCGGAAGAGATATTTTTTGAGTTAGAAAATAGTTCAAGATGTTCTGGTTTGTTTTAACAAGAAATTTTGCCTCGAAAAAATATTGCTTCCATTTAGCAAGGGCATGCATTATTTACAACATTTCCTTGTCACATGTGGATTTTTTTTTCTCACTTGGTTTTAAATTTCAGCTTTTGAAAGCAATGGAGTGTTTATCTCACATGGGAACAACTCCTAAGCCTATACCTGAAGCATCACATTCAAGGATAAATTTCTTCGTAGAATAAAAATATACTAACACTGATGTGGATGTCATTAGGGTTTTTAAATGTCCAAAACAAATTCAGCATCCTTATCCCATCTGAGAACATTCCTTTTTAATAGTGACGTTAGGGGTGCTACAATTTGGGCTTAGTTGCAAAAACATCTTCAATAATAACCTGTTAGACCCAGAAATCCTCTTAATGATGTAATTGAATTGGACGATGGCCACTATGTGATCACCATAATTTTTTTGGTATCGACCTTAATGTCCTTGGTTGAAACAATGTGCCCCAAAAATTGTATTTTTCCCTGAAACTGCATTTTGATTTGTTGGCATAAAATTTGTTTTCTTCTAGAAGCTTCAATATTATTTCTACATGCTGAGGTGTGAGTTCCAATTTTTACTATAAATAAGGATATCATCAAAGAACACTAGCATGAACTTTATTAGGTAAGGGAAAAACAAGTCTTTCATTACTGCTTCAAATGTTGCACGAGGGTTGGATAATCTGAACGACATCACTCGAAATTCATATAAACCTTTGTGGGTGCATAAAGCTATTTTGGGGACATCTTCTTCTCGAATACGGATTTGGTAATACCCTGATTTTAAGTCTAGTTTAGAAAAATATTTTGCACCATGTCACGTTCATCCAGTAGTTCTCCAACAAAGGGAATGTGGAATTTATATTTTATGGTTACTTTGTTTAACGCTCGATAATCAATGCAAAGTCTATAAGATCCATATTTTTTAATAACGAGTATGAATGGTGTAGAGAAAGGAATATTACTATGTGTGATTATTCCAGTATCTAATAGTTCTTGCAACAAACGTTCGATCTCTTATTTGTTCATGTGAGGTTGTCTGTATGAATTTTTTCTAATTGGAGCTGATCCTGCCATTAACTCGATGATGTGATCCCTAGAACATGGGGGAAGGAGACCATGAGGAGGGTTTTGGAATATGTCACTATGTTCCTCCAAGAGTTGTTCTAATTCACGAGGATTAGTATTTTGTCTTTCGTCATCTATCCTTTCCATAGCATAATAGTGCAAGAAGAAGTCTTGAGCTCCCATTTTTATCATCTTTTCCATTTTATTGGGAGGCAATTTGGGGAGGGGGTCAGTTAATACTGTAAATATTATATTTCCTCCCATTTTCATAGAAACTTATAAATTTTTCTTGCAAGTTTAATCTGAATGTCTCCAATGTTTTCAACCATTGTGCACCTAAAACAATGTCAACCCTCCGATTTCCATACCATACAATGGTGAGCTTAACTTGTAGTCCTTTATATCTAGTTCTACTTTATGACATTTACCATTGTACGGTGTGGTGTTGCTTCTTGTTATCGATACTTGGAAGTTGGCGGTAGGGTACATGGATATGTTTAACTATTTTTCTACCCTAGAGTCTATGAAGTTGTGTGTACTCTCACTATTGACCAACACCGTCACCTTAGTGTTCTTGATATGGCCAAACGATTTGAGGGTTTGGGGTTGAGAGATACCTTCCATTGCAACCACTAAGAGTGTTGGTGTTATGTTAGCCTCCTCTTTGTCAGTATCATCGCTATCTGATTCTGTGTCAGAGGAAGGTTCGTTGCTTGGTTCTTCATCATTATCGTCACCAATATTACTTTTTTTGCACAAGAATACATTCTTATTTTTACACTTATGTCCTGGATGCCAATTAGGGGCATTACACTTACGGCATGGATTGTTGTCCTTTTTCCCATTTACTCTTAGGTGGGGTGGTATGTAAACCGATGAAAGTTGTGATTTTTTCTTTTTGATGAACTTGTTCCATGTATTTGACTTTTAATAATTTTATCTTGCTTTGAATACTATGTTTCATCCCACCAATGACAATTTACAGGAGTCTTATTTCAGTTATAGCTTGGACACGAGTGGTCAGGACCAATAGATTGCTAAAATATTCATTCATAGTTCCTTCTTGTTGTAAAAGAGTGAGCTTGCTGTAGATTTTGGTTTCTTCCATTCCTTGAAATCATTTAAAGAATTTTTTCTTGAAGGTGTCCTAGTCTCTAACTAGTCTTCCTCCCTTCATTGTCGAGCCCCACCATAAGAAAAAATCACAAGTGGTTTTATCCATGTACATTGCTGAAACATTCAATTTTTCATCGTCGTCGTATATATTGTACATTTCAAAATATTTTTTTATTTTGTTGATCCATTGAATCTCGCCTCGATTATTTTTGCCATCGAATCTTGGTAAATTGATCTTGGCCTTGGGAACGACGTTGTGGGTTGGTCCTGCATGTGAGTTATTGCTTCCTTTAACTTGGTCTCTTAGTGAACGAATTTCGAGCTTTAGGTCGTGAATGGACTCCTCTTTTTGTTATCTTTTCCAGGTATCTTTCGAACCAGATCATCATCTGACTTTATCGACGCATCCTTGTTCTCGAGGGGGTTTCTCTTCGTATTTCTTGTATTCATCTTGTTTAAATTTGGATTGGAGATAATTTAACTATTAAAATATTAATTTCAATAATAATAATTTATTATTAAAAATAATAATAATAAATTTATTACAAAATTTTAATAGTTTAAAAAAAATGTTGCAAATATTAAAATAATGTTACAAGGGGTGAGAGTGTGGTAAAGATGAGAGGTGGGAAGGGTGGAAATGAATGGAAATGCCAGGAGATGAGATGAGTGGGAATGACAATGAACTTGCTAAGGTGAGAGAACCAATCGAACCAGATGCTCTGATACCAACTTGGAATGTATATTCCAAAAGATTTATTTCATTTTTTGAATTGATGTTTTTTACAAGGAGTACAATGTAGCTTTATACAAATGAAGGGTCACAATTAAATGATGTGACCTATCAATATGTTCATTAATAAATAACAAATTACTAACTAAGTTACCAAACTATTTAGTCTTATTACACATTCGGCCAAGTTCCTCTCCGTGTGGTTCATTGATTGTTTTGGTTCCAAAGAAGGATGGCACAACCGCATGTGTGTGGATTACATGTCACTAAACATAATAACAATTAATAATAGGTATCCTATTCCCCAAATCGATGATATTTTGGATCAAATTAAGAATGAAACATTCTTCACTAAGTTAGACTTACAAAGTGGCTATCATCAAATTCGAATCCATGATAATGACATATGGAAGACTGCTTTCAAAACTAAGCATGGATTGTATGAATGGATGGTAATGCCCTTTTGGATTTGTAATGTACCCACAACATTTATGAGGGTAATGAATTATGGTTTAAGGCCCTTTATTGATGATTTTGTCATAGTCTACTTAAATGATATTTTGATTTTTAATCGCACTTGGGAAGAACATGTCAAGCATGTAAAACAAGTTTTAGATGTACTTGTAAGGGATAAATTGTACTTGAAGATGTCAAAATGTGAGTTTGGGAAGACATATTTAGTGTATTTGGGTTACATTGTATGGGGTAGTGAGATTAGAATTGATCTCTATAAAGTAGAGGTAATTGTGAATTGGCCCAAGCGAAATAATGTAACCAAACTAAGAAGATTCTTGCGAGCAACCCAATACTAGAGGAAGTTCATTGAGAAAATTTCCTTCATAGCTTCTCCGTTACATGATTTGATAGGTTTGAACAAATTATTTCAGTGGGAAGGAAAAGCATAAAAATCCTTTAACAATTTGAAATAAAATATCAGTACTGCTCTAGTACTTGCACTACCGAATCTAGAACAACCATTTGAGACAAAGACTGATGCTAGTGGCTATGCCATGGGGGAATTCTTAATGCAACATAAAAAACCAATATTCTAAAAAAGTAATTAACTATCCTACCTATGATAAAGAATAATTGTATGCATTAGTACAAAGTGTGAAGAAGTGGAAACATTACCTAATGGGTAAAGAAACAAGTATACATACTAATCAGCTACCATTACAATATTTTTAATCACAAACTAAGCTACAACAATCAAGGAATTTTTGGTGGATGGGTTTTCTACAACAGTTTCATTTATTCATTAAGTGCAAGAAATGGATTCAAAACAGAGTTGCAGATATCTTATCTAGACCTCCAATGAATACTTCTATTGTGATTCAACAAAGTCCTTTAGTACATTTAAGTTATGTTGAACAATATACTAAGGATGAATACTTTCAAGACGTATATGGATCGCTAATGAATTGCTCTCAAAATGAAGAATTGAATTATTGTGTTCATGATAAATTGTTGTATCATATTGGAAAAATATGTATTCCACAAAGTGAAAGAGTGCATGTGATAAGAGAAGCTCATACTTCTCTCATTTCAGGGCATTTTGGTGTAGGGAAAATTGTAGCACAATTGCAAAATTTTTGTTATTGGCCTCATATGAAAGATACTATTTCCAAGTATGTAAAAGGATGTGTTATGTGTGCTACAAGTAAGACAAGTAATAGAAAGTTAGGCTTGTACACTCCACTTCATGTTCCTTCCTGTCCATGGAAAATTGTGTCAATTGACTTTGTAGGAGGGTTACCAATGTCTAGAAAAGGACATGATTACTTATATGTTGTTGTTGATATGTTCAACAAAATGTGCATTATAATGACTTGTAAGAATAAGGTCACAACTTGTTAGTTTTTCTAAGTTATTTTACTTAGGATATTTATCTGAAAGAATAACAAGCACAAAAATACATCAAAGATACACAATATACAATGACATAGAGATTTTCATCGGGGAAACCATAAAGGAGAAAAACCCACAAAATTCCTCAGAATAGTTCTGTCATAAAGATAAGATGACAAGATATAATAACCCAAGAAAAATATTTCTGCAACAGCTCTATGTCCCTCCTCTTCCTCCCTCTCCTAAAGCACACATGAGAGAGCAAGTGAAGTGTGTGACAAATGAGGAGGGTTCCTCCCTATTTATATTCTTTCGTTGAGTTATTAACTCAACCACTAGGTCAACAAGGTTACTTGTGGGGACGACCTACCTAAGAATACACATAAATACATTTTAATTTATTTAACCTAGGGACTATTTCCCCGACTTAAAATGGAGGGCTTACCTCAGTGACCATACACAGTGATGACATCCCCAAAGGATAACCACACATCCTCGATGGGGGTACAACAATATACAATAGTAATATACATCTGAATATCTTTTGAAGTTACAATTACAACAACACTCCCTCTTAACTAGAAAGGTATTCTCTTGCCACAATCATCAACACATTTGGCCATCATCACTGATTCATCATCATCGCTATTTTCATTGTCCTCATCTTGTCCAATCTATCACATCTATCTGTCATAGGAATTTTCTATAGAGCCAAGCCTTTTTCATCCTAGATGTAGGCCTAAACCTCATCTAGGTATTCATCATATCCGCAAGCAAGCCATCGCATATAAATATAACATGACCATTCATTACATTTCCACTGTAATAAACTATGTCTCCTACTGTCTTCTTGTCATATCAGATCATTGTGTAGGTACAATTCAAGACCTTCTTTACATTGCCATTGCAATAGCCTGCATTTCCTACCATCATATCGACATCATCACATAGGTACAATCCATGAAATTCTTTAACATTTCAATGAAAATAACCCGCGTTTCCTACCTTTATCTTTTCGTATCCAGATCATCTCTTTTGTATAGCACAAAACAAAACAAAGCACATAGATGACAACCGAGATGCAGACCAACTTCATTCTATCAACATAGGAACATGTCAAGATGTGACCAAGACAATCTTGCATCTACCACTATGTGAGAACCTTCTAGGAGAACACTTAGTGCATTATGTCTCTCCATAGTCAACCTGTGTTCTACCAGTAAAGGGGAACCACATAGGTGCACCTCTTGTGCTTCGTGACCTTATCATCTCAATATGGGAACACACATATATGGATATATATGTAAGGACTGATTATGACAAAAAAACTTGTTGCATCATGACCTTTTATGTTCTAGGTCAACCTCAAGGAACTATATCTGAGAAACCTGCATCCAAGATATTTTCCATTCAGATAACCTTTAGGGCGTATTACATCCGAGTAACTTGCGTACCATGCCAAGTCTCGTTTTTACACTTGGACAACCCACAAGACTTACATTCGAGTAACCTACATACCACACTATGGATCATATTTACACTCGAATAACCTGTATCAAGACTGATTACATCTGAGTAACCTACGTATCACACCAAGAATCGTATTTACACTCAGACAACTTACAAGACTGATTACGTTCGAGCATCCTGCTTCACCGGGATCTTTACCCCTCGAACAACCTGTCTCATTTCCCATGTGAGATATCATGCATCTGTGTTTTTTGGTCTCTCGTTATTTCTAGGATAGAAACATATCAGGACTGATTACATCCAAGGATAACCTGTGAGCTTTTCCAAGACTGATTACATCCAAGGAAAGCCTACACGGATGATTACGATTGAGTAACCTACGAGCTTCACCAGGATTTTACGCTCAGATAACCTGTCTCCCCAACTATGCTAGAACTCATCACTCCCTCTTTCGAGAGGTCTCATTCTGGATCACACCAAGTCATTCTCTGAAGTACTTGAACTTCACTCTGGATATTTATGTTGATGTAATTGTAACTTCAGAATGTATTCACTTGTATTTCTTATGTATTGTACCCCAATGTTTATTCCGAGATGTGTCTATAATGTAATTAAGTCATGTAATGCTCCGATGTTTCGATCGGGAGTTTCTATAATGTAAACAAGTCATGTCAAGTCATTGTGAGTAACCCTCCTATTGGTCAAGGGTTAAAGTCCCCGCAGTTCCGGGGAACTAGGATTGTTAGACTCACCTAGTGAAGTCGGCCCTAGTAGGGTTTTGTCATGTCAGGAATTAGTATAAATAGAGAGCTATCCTCTCTATTTATCACACACTCACTCACACTCAATTGTAGCGCATAGCTAAGGAAGAATAAGACACTGGGGCTAGGAAGAAAGAGATTACTGCTGTCGGGAGATCATCTTACTGTTTTAGGGTTTTACTTTTGGTGCTGATTCTATCTCTGAGGAAGTTGCAGGGTTTTCTCCATTTATGGTTTCCCCAAGGAAAAACATTGTGTTCATTGTCTCTTGTGTTTGATTGCTATGCTTGTTATTCTCTTAGTTAAAGATCCTAATATAATGCTAGCTTAATGTTAAAAATCTAACATGGTATCAGAGCTAACCTGAGAAGAAGACACTGTGCAGCTACATGAACTAGGGATTCCTACTTTATGGATCTCTCTTAACATATTTTGAGCAAAATAAGGTTGGAATAACTCTCCTCCCTAGGGCGCATCTTTTTGTCGAAGCATAATCCAATTCTGAGGTTTTTCAGTTTTGGACCCGACACTGCTGCCGAAAATTACGACTTTGCACAGAAGTGGAATTTTTTAGTGAGCCTAGGCCTAGATTTATCTCCTCCTCAAAACCGAAGTTAGAGATCAAGATCAAAGCATTTGGTTGGACAAAACTTTGAAAAAGTCAAACCCTAATCTGCTCCTGAACTAGCACTATAGAATTTCAGCTCCAAATCCAGATCCGACATCTTGACCTGGTAAGATCTAAATCTTTTGTATTTCCATTTGAGGTTCTCAGTTAAGATGTCTCATCATACCAAGCTTGATGAAAATCTTGAGGGACCTAATACCTTCCGAGCTTGGAAGTATAGGATCTCCCTGGTCCTGGAAGAAAATGAGTTGGACTCCTATATCAATGAGGAGGTTCTAGTTCCAGAGGGAGATGAGGCTAAGGCCTTATATAAGAAGAAGTTGGTTATGGAAAAGATGATTATTGCTGATTCAATCAAGGATCATCTCATACCACAGTTGTCCTCCCTAAAGACACCTAAAGCTATGTTTGATTCCCTAACCAAATTGTTTGAAGGAAAGAACATAAACAGGAAAATGACTTTGAGGAACCAGTTGAAGAATGTGAAGATTCAGAATGCAGAGACCATCCAGTCTTACTTCACAAGATTCTCTCAGATCAAGAAATAGCTAGAAGCAGTAGATGAAGAAGTGGAAAATGTAGAGATTGTAATGACCACTTTGAATGGTCTCCCTAGGACATGGGACTCTTTCATTCAAGGGATCTGTGCCAAAAAGAAGTTAGTTAAGTTTAGCAGACTTTGGGAAGAATGCTCAAAAGAAGAAGCTCGGATAGCAGCCTGAGAAGAAAAAATGGGAAGTGAAGATCAAGCTCTCACATTTCAATCCAAGAAACCCAGAAGGGACCATCATCATCATCATCATTCTAAAGGTAAGCACTCTTCCTACAAGAAATCTCAACTCAGATGTTATACTTGTGATGAAATAGGACACTTTACCAGAGATTGTCCTAGAAGCAAAAGAAACCCTCACAAGAAGAAAAACAACAAGAGAAGACATCATGCTCATGCTGCAGAAGATGATGAACCTTTCTCAAAGAGAAACAAGCAAGAAAGTGGTGATTCTTCAAGTGATGAAGAATATGTTTTGATTTCCGCTCTCATTAGGGGAATTTTGAGGTCTAAAATGGGCCTCATAAGAGATATAATAAAATATCATGAGTTAGGCATTTTGTGGGGAAGGTATATTTACAACTCATCTCTTACACTAAAATCAATGTAACTATGGTTGAGTTGAATTGAAAAGATGTTTATAAGTAAATTTAATAAGACAATAATATTTGATGTGACTAGAACTATGAGTACTTTTGAATACAAAAAGTACTTTCATAAAAGAGAAAATAAAGTATAGTAGTTTTGAATTTTTGAATATAATTCATTTATTTATCTTATATTTAAAATATCTTTATGAAATCATATATTCATAATTTGAATTTTAAACATAAATTAAATTTATATATACATAAATTATTATTAATAATTTGTCTTTAAAATATATATTCATTGTATAATTATAGTTTATATTTAAGAAAATTAAAAATCGTATTTACATTAATCTAGAACTAATATTAAATATTTAACTAATATTTAAATAATTAATATAAAATAAAATAATAAAATAAATTTATTAACTATAATATAAATTATATTTAAATTACATTAACTAATATAATTACAATTAATTTAATATATTATATTTAGATTAATTTAATATAAATTATATTATAATTTAACAATAAATAATTATAAATTATATTATATTTAAATACTAACCAATAATATAAAATGTGCATGTCTTCTAGAATAATACGGTTACAATTTACTATAAATTATTTTTCTTAAGTGATCCCATTAATATAGCCACGGGATATTTAAAAACTGTGTTCATTTTATAACAGTTCCCGTTTATGTGAAGAAGTTTAATACACGTAAATATTAAGTTTTTTCTTAATCCTAAAAAAAACCTGCCATAATAATAATTTTAATTTATTGTATATTAAAAAGTGTATATGAATTTTGAAATTTGAAATAAAATGTACTTTTGTTTCGTAAGTACTTTAGTACAGTAATATTATATTCAAAAGTAATCTATGAGTATTTTTTTGAGCAAGAGTACTTTACTTACAACATTGATGTAGTTACCATGGGTTTTCATCCACCATTTACAATTTGACAAATAGACATCTTTAACTCAACCAATGCCACCTCAACTATAATAGATGTTGTCATCTTTTAGAATGTGATTGGTTCTCTTAAAGTTAATTTTGACAGTACATTTTTTGTTTTGAGGCCCATTTTTTACCTCAAAATTCCCCTAATGCACAGGAAACATCACACATGGAAGCAATGATTAGCTTATAGACAATGGGGCTTCCAAACATATGACATGATTCAAAGAGTCTTTTGTGAGACTATCAGAACATGAATCACCTCACAAGGTGAAGCTAGGAGATGACTACCAGTATCCAATAAAAGGTAGTGGGGAATCCTCCTATAAACTAGACTCTGGAAAGTCCACGAAAATGAAGGATGTATTGTTTATACCAGGACTCAAGAATAACCTCCTCTCCATATCTGCATTAGATGCAAAAGGCATGAGGGTTGCATTTGTAGATGTCCCAGTTCTCATGTGGCCAAAAGGAAAGACCTTCGATGATGCAGTAGTGATTGGGGAATAAGAAGTAGGTCTTTACAAATTGAAGGGACATCCATAACAAGCCTTGATCCATGACACAGTAGAGCCAAATGAATTTTGGCATAGAAGGCTTGCACATGTGCATTACAGAGCACTACCACTTGCAAGCAAAAATGTTGAAGGTATTCCAGAAATTTAAGCAAAACATGATGGAGTCTACAAAGGATGTGCAAAAGGAAAGAATACAAAGAAGACATTTCCAAGTAGCGAGTGCAATGCAAAAGGAACCTTGAAAATAATCCACTCCGATGTATACAACCCAATGTCATCAAGTTCACTAAGCGGGTATGTATACTATGTTTCTTTCATTGATGACTTTTCTAAGAAGACATGGATTTACTTCATGAAGAACAAAGATGAATTTTTTAGCAAGTTCAAGGAATTCAAAGCCTTGATCGAGAACCACATAGAAAAGAAGATCAAGACCTTTTGATCAGACAATGGCGAAGAATTCACATCAAATGAATTCAAAGAGTTATGCAAAGACTCACGGATTAAGAGGAAGTTGTCCACTCCATATAATCCACAACAAAATGGGATTATAAAAAGGAAGACCAGAACTATCATGGAAGCTACAAGAGCTATGCTTCATGATCAAGATATTCGTATGCATTTATGGGCAAAGGCTTCCAGAACATCGGTGTATGTGCAGAACCATACTCCACAGATAGTAATCGAGAATAAGACACCTGAAGAAGTCTTTTCTGGCAAGAAACCAGAAGTCATCCATCTCAGAATATTGGGTTGTTCAGTGTACATGGCACATTCCAAAAGAGAAGAGGAAAAAATTAGATCCTTCAAGAAAGAAGGGTAAATTTGTGGGATACTCTAAAAGCTCGAAGGGTTACAGAATATAATTCCCAGGATTCAAAAAGATTGACATTAGCAGGGATGTGACATTTGATGAAGACTTAGCTTAAAACAAATCCAGAAAGAGACCTACTGAAGAACCTGAAGAAGCAGAAGCACCCAGAATTCATGATACAACCATGAATGCAGAAACTCAAGAAGAAGATCGAGAATTTGAAGAACCTCAAGAACCTGTAGATCCACCTCAGGAGAAGAATCCTCATAAGAGGAAACCTACTTGGGTAAGAGAAGCTATCCAAGGTGCAGAAAGATATGGGGCTCCATAAGAGAATCACAGAGAAAGAAAGAGGACAAGGTCCTGCTCCGGATATATAGAATTGTTATGTGATTTCATCGATAAAGAACCTTCCAATTATGAAGAAGCGGCAGAATGGAAAGAAAGGAAGGATGCTATGATCGAAGAGTATCAATCGATCATGAAGAATGATGTTTGGGATGTTGTCCCAAGACCAGAAATGAAGTCTGTTGTAACTTCCTAATGGATATACAAGATCAAGCATGCTGCAGAAGATAGCATAGAAAAATATAAAGCAAGATTTGTTGCTCGTGGTTTCTCCCAGAAAGAAGGAATAGATTATGAAGAAACTTTTGCACCTATAACCAGATACACTTCCATCAAATCGGTACTTTCTCTAGCTAAAGTGATGAAATGGAAGATACACCAGATGGATGTCAACACTGCTTTCTTGAATGGTGTAGTAGAAGAGGAAGTGTATGTGGAGCAGCCACTCAGTTTTGAGATACATGACAGGGAGTCTCATGTATGTATATTGAAGAAAGCCTTGTACGGTTTGAAATAGGCACCCAGGACATGGTATGGCAGAATTGACAGCTTTCTATCTAGTTTGGGCTTTACCAAGAGTAAAGCAGATTCCAACCTTTACTACAAGGTTGAAGATGGAAATCCAGTGATGCTCCTACTCTATGTAGATGATATGTTTGTAATAGGTATGAATGGGTTGATTGCTGATACGAAGAGGAAGCTTGCTGCCGAGTTTGAAATAAAGGATTTGGGTATGATGCATTATTTTCTAGGCATGGAGGTGTGGCAGAATGTGGATGGAATCTCCCTCAGACAAGGGAAGCATGCAGTAGAGATCCTAAAGAGGTTTGGGATGATGGACTGCAAGGCCATGACCACACCTATGGCATCGAACCTGAATCTATTGAGTGATGCTTCATTAGAAGTGGTTGATACTATGAGGTATCATCAGATGATTGGGTCCTCAATGTACCTGATGAACATGAGACCAGATATTTGCTTTGCTGTGAACACCTTGAGCTAGTTCTTGAGAGATCCGAGACATGTTCACTTGATTGCTGCAAAGCATATTTTGAGGTACCTGAGAAGTACAATTGATTATGGGCTCAAGTATGAGGTGAGTCAGAAGATTAACCTAAAGGGTTATGTTGATTTATATTGGGCAGGCAGTGCCATCGATAAGAAGAGCACTTCAGGGTGTTGCTTCATTATGGGATCAGGTGTGATCTCTTGGTTTAGCAGGAAGCAATCCTGTGTGGAACTGAGTACAATTGAAGCAGAGTATGTCACAGCTTGTTTAGCTAGTTGTGAGGAAGTATGGCTCAGGAAGTTACTGTTTGATTTATTTGATCTCTAGTTGGATGCTACTTATATATATTGCGACAACCAGAGTTGTGTGAAGTTGTTGGAGAACCCTGTGTTCCATGACAAGTCGAAGCATATCAAGATCAAGTTTCACTATATCAAGGATATGGTGTAGAGGGGAGTAGTGAAGCTCTAGTATGTTTCAACGGATGAACAGATAGCTAATGTGTTGATGAAGCCATTGGCCAGATTGAAGTTTGAGTACTTCAGGGAGAAGCTTGGTGTTCTCCAGATTGAGGTTCCTTCCAAGGGGAAGTGATGAGTCCATGAGCCATTCTGACATGGTGAGAGGAATGGTTCCTTCCATGGTCAAATGTAAGGGCTTAGCCATTCTCTCATGGTGAGAGGATTGGTTCCTTCAATATCAGATCTAAGTACCGAGCCATTCTGATATGACTGTAGGATTGGTTCCTACATGATCAGATATACGGGATGTTTCCATTCTTGGAATGGAGGTGCCTAGTCAGTTACCAGGAATACTCGGTCTAGGACTGAGGGCCTTTCTGATATGACTATAAGATGTAGTCTTACATGATCAGATGTGAGTGCATGGCCATTCTGATGTGATTGAGGGATTGGTTCCCACTTGATCAGATATAAGGGCTGATGCCATTCTCTTGGAGAATGGAGGCACCTGGTCAGTTACCAAGAAAGCTTAGTCTGGGAATGGGGACCATTCTGATATGACTGTGGGATTTGTTCTAACATGATGAGATGTGAGTGCAGGTCCATTCTAACGAGTAGGTCAGATGTAAGGGCTAGGCCATTCTGATGAGTAGGCCAGATGTAAGGGCTAGGCCATTTTGACATGGGAGAGGATGAGGTTCCCTCCATGGTCAGAGGTAAGGTCTGGGCCATTCAGACATGGTGAGGGTATCAAGTTCCTCTCATGGTCAGATGTGAGTGTTGGGCATGCCTTTCTGATGAGTCAAGGTTAGATGTAAGTGCTAGGCAGTCCATTTTGACTTATGATCAGATATAAGCGCTGAAGAAGACCTACATGGAGGCTAGTCCTACACCCAACATGAAAAAGGGTTGGCTCTGTAGAAATTCTTGTGACAAGAAGAATCATGAGATAGCACCCGTAATGATTTCAGTGATGATGATCTAGCAGTGATGATCCAGATCGAGTGATGATCCAGATCCAGTGATGATGCTCGAGTGATGATCCAGATCCAATGATGATATTCCAGTGATGATCTAGATCGAGTGATGATCCAAATCCAGATGAAGATGACTTGAAGATGGAGATGAATTGAAGATGAAGATGACTTGAAGATGAAGAGAACTCGAGGATGATCCAAATGATACAGAGATGAAGACTTGTGCTGATAAATTGTGTTGAGAGAATACCTTCCTAGTTAAGAGGGAGTGTTGATGTAATTGTAACTTCAGAATGTATTCACTGGTATTTCTTATGTATTGTACCCTGATGTTTATTCTAGGATGTTTATGTAATGTAATTGAGTCATGTCATGCCCTGATGTTCCGATAGGGATTTTATATAATGTAAACAAGTCATGTCAAGTCATTGTGGGTAACCCTACTATTGGTCAAGGGTTACAGTCCCTGCAGTTTCGGGGCACTAGGGTTGTTAGACTCACCTAATGAAGTCAGCCCTAGTAGGTTTTTGTCAAGTCAAGAATTAGTATAAATAGAGAGATAGCATCTCTATTTATCACACACTCACTCACACTCAGTTGTAGCACATAGCTGAGGAAGATGAAGACACTATGGCTAGGAAGAAAGAGGTTACTGCTGTCGGGAGATCATCTTACTGTTTTTGGGGTTTTACTTTTGGTGCTAAATCTATCTCTGAGGAAGTTGTAGGGTTTTCTCCATTTATGGCTTCCCCAAGGCAAAACACTGTGTTCATTGTCTCTTGTGTTTGATTGTTGTGCTTGTTATTCTCTCAGTTAAAGATCCTAATATAATGCTAGCTTAATGTAAAAAATCTAACAATTTATATCATAGAATCACATCAGGACTGATTACGTCCAAGGATAACTTGCGAGCTTCTCCAGGACTTATTACTTCCGAGGAAAACCTACAATATTGATTACATCCAAGCAACCTATGAACTTTGCCAGGATGTTTACACTCATATAACCTATATCTCCAGCTCTGCTAGAATTCATCACTCCCTATTTTGAGGGGCCTTGATCTGGATCACATATTGGAGCTTCATTGCTCCTCTCTACATCATACAAAAATTCAAGTCAGATCAATCAAATAAGATAGTATCATTCAAAAACATACTACCTCAAAACTAGTCGAGCAAGTAGTAACATATTATGCCTCAACTATACTCAGTACCATGCAGGACTGCATCTTGCCAAACCAGTAGATCATACTGGATCTCAAACTGAAGAAGCAATCCATGTTTCTCTTCCTCTTAGTGGTGCTTCTTTCACTATACCAGTTGATATAACCATGCAGGTTAGTCTTCTAATTCCTATCATACTTAATACTATACTCAATTGTACCCTTTAGGTACCTCACTACATGCTTTGCAGCAACCAGGTGAACATGTCTTGGATCCATTAGGAACTGGCTCAGGGTGTTCATAACAAAGCATATGTCTAGTCTCATATTCATCAGATACATCAATGAGGAAATATTCTGACGATACATCGTGGCATCAACTAAATGTGATGAAGCATCACACATAAGCTTCAAGTTTGATTCCATAGGTGTGGTTATATCCTTGCAGTCCATCATTCCAAATTTCTTCAGAATATCCAATCCATACTTTCCTTGACCAAGGAACATCCCATCCACATTATACCACACCTCCATGCCTAAGAAGTAGTGCATCATCCCTAGGTCTTCCATTTTGAACTCGATGCAAAGTCTCCTCCTTGCATCTTTAATGAGTTCGTCCTCTCCTATCAGGAACAGGTCATCGATATATATCAGGAGAATCACTGGTCTTTTTCTTTCAACCTTGAAGTAAAGGTTGGATTCCACTTTACTCTCAATAAATAATAGGACCATCAGTAATATTTCCATCCTACCATACCATGTCAAACTTGAGGATCTTCTACAGTCACTCCCTCTGAAGCGAAGTATTATCCTCCCTCTACATTTTGTACTCTATGTATCGAAAAATTCTGTACTGGAGTGACAAGTAGATTCCTTTGCTACTGATATTCTATGCATCCATCTAAGGTCAATGGATGCCAATATCCTCTTTCTTGAACTTTGTTGAAAAGTTCCTTTTGCACCCATCTGTGAGCTTGTCATCCTCTATAGGCTTTCATCTTAAACCTTGTAGCAAAGGTTAAGATATTCATCACTTTAGGTGATGTTCAATCTCCTCATGTAACTATATGTTCTATCCCAAGGGTTCCTTATGATATTGTACAAGGCATTATTTAATTTGCACAGATGAGTCTTCTTGTCATGTGTCTCAACTCCCAGTGGCTTCTCTACGTACACTTTCTCCTCGACTACACAATTCAAGAATGTTGTATTGATATCCAATTGGTGTGTCTCCCGTCGCATACATGCATGTATGGATCTATTGTAAGTGTGCCTCACAACTGGTGCAAATTTCTCCTCGTAGTTTATTCCCTTTTTCTATGAGAATTCTCATGCCACGAATCTTGCCTTGTATCGATCGATGTTTCCATCTACTGCATCCTAGATCTTGTAGATCCATATGGAAGACACTACGAATTTCCCTTCAGGTCTCAGCAATGCATCCTAGAAATCATTCCTCTTGATCAACTGTACTCTTTGATCATAGTCTCCTTCCCTTTCTTCTTGGATAGTTCTTCATAGTTGGAAGGATTTGCATCAATGATGTTGCTTAACAATGCCACATAACTGGAGTGTGTCCGAGGCCTCTTACTTTTTTTTAAGTCTCGTCATACTATTCTTCATCTTGGATGATTTCTTGTGCCCAATATAGTCTTCATGTTTCGAGATGGATCTACAGTTCTCTTTATATTCTTCTGAAGCTCTTTATTTTGCCTCGGTGTCCTTGACCCCAAGAGCTTGAGGTTCCTCTTCTGAACCGTCGTTACTTGTTCTTCGAAATGATCTACAAGTCAAGTTCATTTGCATGATTAGAAACATATCATAATTTTCAAAACATATTAATAGTGACAAATATATGTCACATAGTCATGCAACTATCTTAGCCAATGCTACAACATTCATTCATATCTCGTACACATACAATAACTTCTGGATGCCTTCTACCCTAATGTTATTAAGAGTGTGTACTGCTCCTAATATGCCAACAAAGATGTTCAGTCTAGATAAGTAGCAATGGAATGTTGTACAACATCATTGACTTCTTTCCCATCATGTGCAATTCAGTAGTATAAATGCAAACACTCCGACATGCATAACACATCAATGAATATAAACAAGTGCACAACCAAACAATATCATGAAACGATAATTGAACACTTATCTCTGTTTGTTTGGTGGGTAGATGTTGATGTATTTGTAACTTCGGAATGTATTCATCTATGTATCTTATGTCTTGTAACCTGATGTTTATTCCAGGATGTATCTATTATGTAATTGATTCATGTTGTCATGCCCTGATGTTCTGATCGGGAGGATCTATTATGTAAACAAGTCATGTCAATTCATTGTGGGTAACCCTCCGATTGTCTAAAGGTTAAAGTCCCCACAGTTCTGGGGCACTAGGTTTATTAGACTGTCCTAGTATAGGTCGGCCCTAGTAGGGTTTTAGTCGTGCCGAGATTAGTATAAATAGAGAGCTGGAGTCTCTATTTAGTACACAACTCATACACACTCAAGTGTAGCGCATAGTTGAGGAAGGAGAAGACACTGGGGCTAGACAAGAAGAAGGTTACTGCTGTCAGGAGGCCACTTACTAGTTTGGGATTTTCTATTTTGGTGTTGATTCTATCTTTGAGGAAGTTGCGGGGTTTTATCCTTTATGGTTTCCCCGAGCAAAAACACTATGTTCATTGTCTCTCATGCTTAATTGTTGTGCTTGATATTCTCTCAGTTAAAGATCCTAATAATGCTAGCTTAATGTTGAAAAACTAGCATGGTATCAAAGCTAACCTGAGAAGAAGACATTGTGCAGCTGTAGGAACTAGGGCTTCCTAGTTTGTGGATCTTCCTCCACAGATTTTCAGAAAAAATTAGGTGGAATAACTCTCCTCCTTAGGGCGCATCTTTCTATCGAAGCAGAATCCAATTTTGAGGTTTTTCAGTTTTGGACTCGACACTGCTGCCGAAAATTAGGGATTTTCACAGAAGAGGAATTTTTTAGTGAGCCCATGCCTGGATTGATCTCCTCCCCAAAATCAAAGTTAGGGATAAATTGCAAGGCATTTGGGTGGACAGAACTCCAAAAAAGCAAAACCCTAATTTGCTCCTAATCCAGTACTACAGGATTTCAGCTCCAAATCTATATCTGACATCTTGACCTGGTAAGATCAAATCTTTTGTATTTCCATTTGAGGTTCTCAATTTAAGATGTCTCATCATACCAAGCTTTATTAAAAGCTTGAGGGAGTTGATAACTTCCGATCCTGGAAGTATAGGATCTCCCTGGTCCTAGAAAAAAATGAGTTGGACTCCTACATCCATGAGGAGGTTGCAGTTCCAGAGGGAGATGAGGCTAAGGCCTTACATAAGAAGAAGATGGTTATGGAAAAGAGGATCATTGCTGATTATATCAAGGATCACCTTATCCCTCAGGTGTCCTCTCTTAAGACACCTAAGGCTATGTTTGATGCCCTAACCAAATTGTTTGAAGGGAAGAGCATAAATTGGAAGATGAATCTGAGGAATCAACTAAAGAATGTGAAGATACAGAATGCAAAGACCATCCAGTCTTACTTCACAAGGGTTTCTCAGATCAAGGAAAAATTGGAAGCAGTAGATGAAGAAGTGGAGATTGCAGAAATTGTGATGACCACCTTGAATGGTCTCCCTAGGACATGGGACTCTTTCATTCAAGGGATCTATGCTAGAAAGAAGTTAGTCAAGTTCAGTAGACTGTGGGAAGAATGTTCTCAAGAAGAAGATAAGATAGTGTCTCGAGAAGAGAATATGGGAAGTGAAGATCAAGCTCTCATAGTACAATCCAAGAAACCCAGATCTAGCCATCACAGAAGTAAGTACTCTCATCACAGGAATAACTCTAGAAAGCATAGAGATAGGTCTAAGTTCATTTGCTATACATGTGATGAAAAAGGACACTTTGCTAGAGATTGTCCTAAAAACAAAAGTAGCTCTCACAAGAAGAAGGGAAGCAAGAGAAGACATCATGCTCATGCTGCAGAGGATGATGAACCTTCATAAAAAAGAACCAGATATGAAAGTGAAGATTCTTCAAGTGAGGATGAATATGTTTTGATCTCCGCTCTCACGGGAAACATTACTCATGGAAGTGATGATTAGCTTATTGATAGTGATTGGCTTATTGATAGTGGTCCCTCGAAACATATGATTGGATTCAAGGAATCCTTTGTGATACTTTCAGAACATGAATCACCTCACAAGGTGAAGCTAGGAGATGACTACCGATATCCAATAAAAGGTAGTGGGGAATCTTCCTATAAACTAGACTCTGGTAAGTCTCTAACAATGAAGGAGGTATTGTTTGTGCCAGGACTCAAGAAGAACCTTCTCTCCATATCAGCATTGGATGCAAAAGGAATGAGGGTTGCATTCATAGATGGTCAAGTCATCATGTGGCCAAGAGGAAAGACTATCGATGATGCGGTGGTAATTGGAGAACAAGAAGGAGGTTTGTACAAATTGAAGGGCCATCTAGAACAAGCCTTGGTCCATGAAACAGTAGAGCCAAGTGAACTTTGGCATAGAAGGCTTGCACATGTGCATTACAGAGCACTACCTCTTGCAAGAAAAGTTGTTGAAGGTCTTCCAGAAATGCAAGCAAAACATGACGACGTCTGCAAAGGGTGTGCGAAAGGAAAGAACACAAAGAAGAAATTTCCAAGTAGCGAAAGAAAAGCAAAAGGAATCTTGGAAATCATCCACTCCGATGTATGTGGTCCTATGTCATCAAGCTCACTAAGCAGGTATGCATATTATGTTTCTTTTATTGATGATTTTTCTAGGAAGACATGGGTTTAATTCATGAAGAATAAAGATGAAGTATTCAGCAAGTTCAAGGAATTCAAAGCCTTGATCGAGAATCACACTAAAAAGAAGATCAAGACCTTTCGATCAGATAATGGTAGAGAATTCACTTCTAATGAATTCAAAGAGCTATGTAAAGAATTATGGATTAAGAGGGAGTTTTCCACTCCTTATAATCCACAACAGAATGGGATTGTGGAACAGAAGAACATAACTATCATGGAAGCTACAAGAGCTATGCTTCATGATCAAGATATTCCTATGCATCTTTGGGCGGAAGCTACCAAAACAACAGTGTATGTATAGAACCGTACTCCACATAGAGTACTCGAGAACAAGACTCCTGAAGAATTCTTCTCCAGCAAGAAACTAGAAGTTAGCCATCTCAGAATATTTGGCTTTCCTGTGTACATACACATTCCAAAAGAGAAGAGAACAAAATTAGATCCTTCAGGAAAGAAGGGTATAATTGTGGGATACTCTGAATCTATTTTCCAGGACACAAGAAGATAGACATTAGTAGGGATGTGCCATTTGATGAAGACAGAACTTACAACAAATCTAGAAAGAGAACTACTGAAGAACTTGAAGAAGCAGAAGCACCTATAATTCATGATACAACCATGAATGAAGAAACTCAAGAAGAAGATCGAGAATTTGAAGAACCACAAAGACCTATAGATCCATCTCTAGAGAAGAATCCTCATAAGAGGAAACATGCTTGGGTACGAGAACTTATCCAAGGTGTGGAATGATATGGGGCTCTAGAAGAGAATCACAAAGAAAGAAAGAGGACCAAATCCTGCTCCGAGTATGTAGCTTTACTATGTGATTTCATTGACAAAGAACCTTCCAGTTATGAAGAAGCGGCATAATGAAAAGAATGGAAGGATGCTATGATCGAAGAATATAAATTGATAATGAAGAACGATGTTTGGGATGTTGTCCCATGACCAGAAGGGAAGTAAGTTGTAACTTCCAAATGGATCTACAATATCAAGCATGCTGCAGATGGTAGAATTGAAAAGTATAAGGCAAGATTTGTGGCTCGGGGTTTCTCTCAGAAAGAAGGAATAGATTATGAATAAACCTTTGCACCTGTAGCTAGATACACTTCCATCAGATCAGTACTAGCTCTAGCTGCAGTGATGAAATGGAAGATACACCAGATGGATGTCAAGACTGCTTTCTTGAATGGTGTAGTAGAAGAGGAAGTGTATGTGGAGTAGCCACTTGGTTTTGAGACACATGACAGGGAGTCTCATGTATGCAGATTGAAGAAAGCACTATATGGTTTGAAACAGGCACCCAGGATTTGGTATGACAGAATTGACAGTTTTCTATCTAGTTTGGGCTTTACCAAGAGTAAAGTAGATTCCAACCTGTACTACAAGATTGAAGATGGAAACCCAGTGATGCTTCTACTGTATGTATATGATCTATTTGTAACAGGTAGGATGGGTTGATTGCTGATACGAAGAGAAATCTTGCTGCTGAGTTCAAAATGAAGGACTTGGGTATGATGCATTATTTCTTAGGTATGGAGGTGTGGCAGAGTACGGATGGAATCTTCCTTGGACAAGGGAAGTATGTAGTAGAGATCTTGAAGAGGTTTGGGATGATGGTCTGCAAGGCTATGGCCACACCTATGGCATCGAACCTAAAGCTATTGAGTGATGCTTCATTAGAGACGATTGATGCCTCAATGTATCATCAGATGATTGGTTCCTTGATGTACCTGACGAACACGAGACCAAACATTTGCTTTGTTGTGAACACCTTGAGCCAGTTCTTGATAGATCTGATAAATGTTCACTTGATTGCTGCAAAGAATATTCTGAGGTACCTGAGGGGTACAGTTGATTATGGGCTCAAGTACGAGGTGAATCAGAAGATTAACTTGGAGGGTTATGTTGATTCAGATTGGGCAAGCAGTGCCATCGATAGGAAGAGAACTTCAGGATGTTTCTTCAGTATGGGATCAGGTGTGATCTCTTGGTTTAGTAGGAAGCAATCCTGTGTGGCACTAAGTACAGTTGAAGCAGAGTATGTCACATCTTGTTCATCTAGTTGTGAGGAAGTATGGCTACGGAAGCTATTGTCTGACATATTTGATCTCTAGTTGGATGCTACTTGTATACATTGTGACAACCAGAGTTGCGTGAAGTTTTCAGAAAATCCAGTGTTCCATGACAAGTCAAAGCATATCGAGATCAAGTATCACTATATCAAGGATATGGTGCAGAGGGGAGCAGTGAAGCTCCAGTATGTTGCGATGGAGGAATAGATAGCTGATGTATTGACAAAGCCATTGGCTAGGTTGAGGTTCGATTACTTCAAGGAGAAGCTTGGTGTTTTCCAGATCAAGGTTTCCTCCAAGAGAAAGTGATGAGACCCATAGCCATTCTGACATGGTGAGAGGATTGGTTCCTTCCATGGTTAGATGTAAGGGTTGACCCATTTTTTCATGGTGAGAGGATTGGCTCCTTCCATGTCAGATATGAGTGCTGGACATTCTGTCGAGTAGGACATATGTAAGAGCAATTTCCATTCTGGGAATGGAGGCACCTGGTCAGTTACTAGGAAAACTCAGTATAGGACTGAGAATCCATTTTGACATGGTGAGAGGATTGGTTCCTTCCATGGTCAAATGTAAGGGCTGAACCATTCTATCATGGCTAAAGGATTAAGTTCCTCCCATGTCAGATGCGAGTGTTGGCCATTCTGACGAGTAGGTCATATGTAAGGGCAACTGCCATTCTGGGAATGGAGGCACCTGGTCAGTTACCAGGTAGCTCAGTCTGGGACTAGGGGCCATTCTGATGTGATGATAGGATTAGTTCCTTCATGATCAGATGTGAGTGCACACCCTTTCTATGCTATGTGTTTACACATGGTCGAATGTAAGTGCAGAGCCTTTCCGACAAGATGAGGTTGGATATAAGTGTTGAGCCATTCTGGCGTGATGTGTTTACACATGGTCAGATGTGAGTGTTGTGACTTTCCAATAAGATGGGGTTGGATGTAAGTGCAGTGCCTTTCTGACAAGATGTGGTTGGATGTAAGTGATGAGCCTTTTCGATGCGATGTGCTTACACATGATCGAATTTAAGTGCTGAGCCTTTCTGACAAGATGAGGTTAGATGTGAGTGCTGGGCCTTTTTGACAAAATGAGGTTAGATGTGAGTGCTGGGTGTGCCTTTCTGACATGATGAGGTCAGATGTAAGAGCTAGGAAGGCCATTTTGACTTAAGTGTCAGATATAAGTGATGTTGAAGACCTACATGAAGGGTAGGCCTAGAGGATTGACTCTGTAGAACTTCCTATGATGAGAAGAATTGAGGTAGCACCATTATGAGATAGCATATGATGATCCAGAACAAGTGATCCAGATGAGATGATCCAGACTTGATGATGATCTAGTTGTGATGATGATGTAGACTCGATGATGATCTAGATCAAGTGATCCAGATGTGATGATGATCCAGACTTGATGACGATCCAGATCAAGTGCTGATCCAGCAATGATGAGTCAGTAGTCATTATGATGCAGATCCTGTGATGAAGAAGACTTGAAGAAGAAGATTACTTGAAGATGAAGAAGACTTGAAGACTAAGAAGACTTGAAGATGACGAGATGTTCTAGTTGATGCAGAGAAGAAGACCGGTGCTGAAAATTGCGTCGAAAGAATACCTTCCTAGTTAAGAGGGAGTGTTGATGTATTTGTAACTTCGGAATGTATTCATCTATGTATATTATGTCTTGTAACCCAATGTTTATTCTGGGATGTATCTATTATGTAATTGAGTCATGTTATCATGCCCCGATGTTCCGATCAGGAGGATCTATTATGTAAACAAGTAATGTCAAGTCATTATGGGTAACCCTCCGATTGTCTAAAGGTTAAAGTCCTCGCAGTTTCTGGGCACTAGGGTTATTAGAATCTCCTAGTAGAGGTCGGCCCTAGTAGGGTTTTAGTCATGCTAGGATTAGTATAAATAGAGAGCTGGAGTCTCTATTTAGTACACAAATCATACACACTCAAGTGTAGCGCATAGTTGAGGAAGGAGAAGACACTGGGGCTAGACAAGAAGAAGGTTACTGCTGTTAGGAGGTCACTTACTGTTTTGGGCTTTTCTATTTTGGTGCTGATTCTATCTCTGAGGAAGTTACAGGGTTTTCTCCTTTATGGTTTCCCCAAGTAAAAACACTCTGTTCATTGTCTCTTGTGCTTAATTGTTGTGCTTGTTATTCTCTCAGTTAAAGATCCTAATAATTCTAGCTTAATGTTGAAAAACTAACAGTAGACTCCTTGAGCCTTCTGCTTCATCATTTTCTTCATTCAAAACTGCATAATTTCTTATCCAAATACTGGGATGGATACGAGGTTCTTCATGAGTTGAATCCTTCATATTCCTCATCGCTTGAAGAATCTTCTTTGAATCATGAGAGCTTGATCTTTAGTTGCTCCCATCTTCTCTTCACTTATAATGAGTTGAGCTTCTTCTTATGTGCACTCTTTGCAGATTTTGTTGAAGGTAATCAACTTCCTTCTGGCACACATTCCTTGAATGAATGAATCCCATGATCTTGGGAGGCCATTTAAGGTTGTTACAAGAATCTCTTCTTCTTCTTCGACTACTTCGTCACATCATCAAAAACTTCCTTTGGTGTCTTCAAGGATGATACATGAGGGATGAGATGATCCTTAATAGAATCTACAATGATTCTCTTGGCTCTAGCCTTAGCCTCATCTCCCCCAGGCTCTTATAACTTCCTTATTGATATATTGATACAAGTAATTTTCTTCAAGGATCAGGGAGGTCTCTATGCTTCCATGCTTGGAAGTTATCAGCTTCACCAAGATTTTCATCAAGATGGGTGTGTCGAGTCATTTTGAAATAAGAACCTCAAATGGAAATAACAAATATTTAGATCTTACTGATTTGAGGTGTCCAACCTGGTTCCAGAGCTGGTTGATCTAGGGTTTGTAAAAAAACCCATAATTTTCTAAACTTGGAATTTCAAACTTATGATTGGACAGAAATATGTGCCTCTTCAAGGTGAGTTTTCCAATGTACTTCTTTTCTAAATACAATGGTGGGAAGCTCCAGGAACAAGAAGCCCTAGTTTCTCCAATTTCTTCTACATAATTGTTTGATATTGATTCTACTGTATCTCTAAAGTTTAGGCTCCTTATAGTATGAAACTTCTCACTGAGATATATTGATTTGTCTTGTTTCCAAACCATAGGTTAGAGTAGAATTGGATTCACCAAGTGGGACCTATGCTGAGTTTCCCAAGGTGAATTCTTTGAGGACTGCTCATCATAGCAAACTTGTACGGACTTCTGTGTGTCACTGTTTCATATTCAGGGTCAAAAAGAGGACCACAGAAACTAAATTCTGTTCCCTACATGAAACATATTGATAAATTTCATTTGGACCTTCCTATCCCAAGATATATCAATTCTCCCTAGGTCACATGTTTATGACTGTATTCTGGAGTAGGATGGAACCTTGATTTGGAGGAATCATATCTTCTGAATTATAGTGAATATGAGGCTGAAACTTTCAAAAAAGTTACATGATAATTTAATATTCGAAATGCAAACATTTTGGCTCCTGAGCATTCTCCAATCTCGAGTTATAGAGAAATTTCCAATATGACTAGATTCAGTCTTCTAGGGTTTTCAAGCATGAAACCCTAATTTTTAGTAGCTGCCATTGTAGTTGTATTTCGAATGCATAGTTCCTTATTTCAGGGTGTCTTTGATACCATGTTAGTTTTTCTAAGTTATTTTACTTAGGATTTTTATTTGAAATAATAACAAGCACAACAATACATCAAAGATACACAATATACATGCAACCTAGAGATTTTCTTCGGGGAAACCATAAAGGATAAAACCCCGCTAAGTTCCTCTGAATAGTTCCGTCACAAAGACAAGATGACAAGATATAATAACCCAAGAACAATATGTCTACAACAACTCTATGCCCCTCCCCTTCCTCTCTCTCCTAAAGCGCACATGAGAGATCAAGTGAAGTATGTAACAAATGAGGAGGGCAACGCCCTATTTATATTCTTCCATTGGGTTGTTAGCTCAGCCACTAGGTCGGTCAGGTTACTTGTCGAGCTGAACTACCTAAGAATACACTTAAATACATTTTAATTTATTTAACATGGGGACTATTTCCCTAACTTACAATGAAGGGTTTACCTTAGTGACCATTGTTGCACCTGGAAATTCCACCATAACCTGTTTTCCTTTCAGAAAGCCAGACTTGAGATACCTTGGTTATATTTTTTCGATCTTTTGGGAGGGAGAGGATTTTCTCCAATTCTGATAGAGTGCCAAAAATTCTGTCTACAGTAGAGAAAAGAGTGTCGATTTCTCTTTTCTTTGACAACAAGTTAGGTCGGCACTTTTACCCCTTCTACTAGGTGCACCGATAGACCAAAAAGGAGAAAAAATAATGTTCTGGAAGCTTCGTTACGGAAGCCTTCGTGGAGTCGGTTCCTACTTGCTTGGGAGAGGTGGCATTCACCTCTCTCACCTATTGGGATCACATCCTATCCATTCCCCAAGCTAATATCATGTATTTTAGCCTATAAATGAAGCCTTCATGATGAGAGTGAAAGAGTCCAAATCAAAGTACCCTTATGTTGTTGGATTGAGATCTGAGTTAGAGGCAAGATAGAGTGGGCTTGTGTGTGAAGAGATTTTCATAGGTGTGAAGGATTTTATATTTTCTTTAGAGGATAAAGCTATCAATATCAAGGCTTGGCTGTAACTTTACTCTTTCATTATTAATACAAACGTGTTCCCTTTTCCCATATTTAATGTGTTTTAATTGCAGATTAGATATAGTTGGACTCCTTGATCACTGCATAGGTAGTTGATTTGTCATGATGCTCTCACATTGTGTTTTTGTCTTTTGATATATTTTGTAGGTATTGAACATTGCAAGGACTTTTGGAGCAAGGAAAAAATGACTCAGATTTGGGGTAAGATCTTGGTTTCATGTTATTCAAATTGATTACTTAGGGGAAAGATATGTTGTTGTGCTCTTTTGTTCTACACTTGTGCTTTGCAGGGTAGAGGAACAACTCTTATCCATAAGAGGTGTAAAATTTCCTGATAACACCATACACAATGATGACATCCACAAAGGAGGAACACACATCCCCGATGGGGGTACAACAATATACAATAGTAATATACATCAGAATATCTTCTGAAGTTACAATTACAGCAACACAGCTGATTTGATTGCTCATTTTCTTTTTCAACATGTATGGGTTCATTTTGGGTTACCTACTTCTATTGTATCTGATCGAGATTCCTGTTTTATTGGGAAATTTTGGTCATCTCTATGGGAACTTATGGACACAAAGTTGAAGAAAAAAATAACATTCCATCCACAAATCGACAGACAAACTGAAGTGGTCAACAAGACGGTGTCACATCTTCTTTGAGGATATTGTGACAAGCATCCTAAAATTTTGGATGAGCAGTTGCATTATGTTCAACATGCCTGCAACACATCCATACACTCTTCAACATAGAAATATCCATTTGAAACATGCTTTGGATATTTGCCAAAATCTCCCTTAGACTTTGTTTTTGGGAAATATTCAGTGGAATATGGTCAACTTGATGCAGATAAAGCTTTGAAGTTTATTCAACAGATCTAGTTGATTCACCAAACAATGTAGGAGCATTTGGAATCAAGTAAGGAAAATAATAAAGAAAGACATGATAAGCATTGGGTGGACATTAAAAACCCCTTTCTAATCTAATAAAGGAACAATGGACAGAAAATGGAAGAGTGAGGGATATGTACCCTCACCTATTTTTTGAATGATTCCATGCTTTTGGTGGCCCAAAAGATTCCCAATGGGAAGGTTTGATCCATGAGGATCTCCAAGACTGATCAAAATAAAACCCTTAAAAATGAAAACATAAGCTTGCAACAGTGTAGAGCTCGACAAGATATTTCAGGTGACATTCGTTTCGTGAAAAACAACCTCCGGATGAGAAATTTATTGATTTCTAAACTTTAAACAAAATAGGTTAAAAGTGGAAAAAAGGGGCCACATGTCACACCCATAGGGTGCCATGGCATGCACAGTCAACATGCAGGTTCCATGTTGCAACATCAAGGGGAAACACATGGAGGAGATGATGACATGGCAGAGGACAACTGTAACACTCAAAATTTGACATGTGGCAATATCATGGCAGGGCGTTAGATACATGGCCCAAGCAGAGGTTTCCATGTGGAAGCTTAGTTAGCCATTTGAAGGATCTATCAACCAAAAAATATGGGGATTTTAGGGATCAAACCCGTGACCTATACCTCCTCCAAATTATGCTCTTTATCTTCTTGTCTAGGATTCCCATTGGAGTTTCTTAACCATATATAACATTGCTTTTATTTAAAGTTTCGGTGTTGTTGTTTTGAAAAATGGGAGGGGATGAGGGATTAGCCCTTGACCCCATGTGTGATGTGTATCCCATATATTATTCCAACATCCAGTGGGAACTGATGAATAGAATAATCAAGGGCCAACAACATTGCATGGGTCATGGATCCAAGAGAATGCCAACACAATAAGCCAACACTTATACAATATGATACTAATTCAAAAGGGGGTAGGCCGAGGCCTGTGGGTTTAACCCCATGACCTATGTTCCCACAATGTAGTGTTGTTCCAATGGGACATAACCCAGTCCATTGATATAGATTGGCATACTATTTTTTAAAAATTGTTTGGATATTGGAAGCCAAAAAGAGGCACGTAGCCATAGATTCGGGCTCCCAAAACACTATAAAAACCCCTTTCTAAGCCATGAAATGGAGGACATTAACCATTATTTTCATAATTTCTGAGGCAGGATTAGATACAAAAAGTACATTCTGTACGATCCGTACATGTGCAACAAGGATGTTTCTCTAAGTGCATGCCATAGGAGGTCTCAAGCAAAGGGAGTCGACTTTATACTCATTTTTCTTAAAATTTTGAGAGGATTGCAGTGGTACAGTTTGTTTCTATGTTTGACTGACATAAATCAGAAGTTTCTCTAGAACTCATGTAGGTAATTTTTTTTGAAGACTTAATAAAATCGACCTTCTCATTGGAAGTGGCTTGGAGATGTATCCTAGGAGGGGTGAACTCCATTATCATCTACTATCTGCAATTTTTATGGTTTGCATACTTGTTTATTTGCTTATGTGGTTGGATTAATAATTTAAAATTGTCTTTTAAAAGTATTTTTTATGAGATTAAGCATTCCAATTTTCACATACAAAGTAAATGGTGAAAAAGATCCTATAAATTTCAGATCAATGCCCTGCCACTTGTGTTCGTTCCACCTGGAACTGACACATTTCCCATTCTAATTAACTGTTGACTTGAGTTTGAATTTTGTGAAACAATGGGAAAAAATTCCAATTCTCCATACCTACTAAGATGCCTCCCTGACGTGCGAGTCTGTAGGTAAATTAATTCTTACTTGATAATTTAATTTTTTAGCGGATTAATTTTTGAAATTAACCCATAATTTTTCATTTTGATCAATTTTTAATAAAAATTGTGCAGTGTATTTGAGCCATTTGGATTGCACCGTACTTTGGTGCACTCTATAAATTGTTATAGGGTGCAATGACTACGAGGCACACAAGATGATTAGAACACACTGCATAAATTGTTTGCTATGCTTTCGTAGCGCGCCAACATAAAATAAACTATATTTTAAAAATTATGAAATCATAATAAATGCATTTTTTACTCATAAGCACACCGCTTAACCAGTGCGCTACGCTTTCATAGTGCACTGCCATAACATAAACTATATTTTAAAAAGTATAAAATCATAATCGATGCATTCCTTAAATATTAGTGCACCATATAACCTATGCACTATGCTTTCATCATGCACCTCCATAACATAAACAATATTTTTAAAATTATAAATCATATTTGATGCATTCATTACTGATAAGTGCACTGAAAACCTATGTTCTATTCCGTAACACACCGCCAAACCATATATTGTATTTAGAAAAGTATAAAATCATAATTAGTGCATTCATTACTCATAAGTGCACCACTTAACCTATGTGCTACACTTTTGTAGAACATCACCATAACATAAATAGTATTTTAAAAATTATAAAATCATAATTGATGCATTTATTACTCATAAGTGCACCGAAAACTTGTGCGCTATGTTTTCGTAGTGCACTGCCATAATATAAATTGTAACTTAAAAATTCTAAAATCATAGCCGGTGTGCTCATTACTCATAAGAGAACCAACATTATGGTTCCTTTACGTGTACATAATGCATCGGTAAATATTAACAACAAAAATTGAAAACATCACACCAATGCACATAAAATGGTGCGTTGACATGGTATAAACACACTGATAACTGGAATTTAAAAATTTTGCAGGAACTAAAAAATCATAATTCATAGGTGCTCCTAATTCATGTAAGTGCACCATTATAAAATGTTATGACATGTTGTAGGTACATTGTTGACACATTCCTTATCAATTATAAAAGGAAATAAACTGCGGTGCTTCTAGATAAAGCAAAAGCACCAATTATGGTGCACTTACGTGTTATCAAAGAATCGATTACTAAATATTAAAAATTTAGTGTACGACAAAAAATAATAATTCAATGGTTCTCTTAGTGCCTGTCAGTGCACCAATATTCAGTGCTCTGATGTGCCATAGGCGCACCGTGAACTCAAATTTGAAAATGCACCAGTGTGTGTGTATTATAGTGCACCAACTTGATAATAAAATCATAAATTTGTAGAAATATAAAAACGGTGCGTTGTGTTAGTTTAGCGCACTAGAAATGGCGCTTAAAATGTATAAGTGCACCGTTGGTTGTGCATCTATGGTGAACCATGTCAATTTTTTTCTTTTAGTGCATATAATTCTCATATAGTTCTTTTATATGTATTTTGATGAGAGTAATTGATGTTATATGTGAAACATATATGTCAACACCATGAGGCCAGGAAGCAGAAGGAATCACACTTCCTGAGAAAGTGGGAAGCCAGGGAGAGGGAGACAGATTTATACACTCATCCCATTAATCAATAGACGCGACACCTATTGAGATTTGTTGGCATCCTCAAGCTCTATGAGGAGGTGACATCACTCAAGTGGAACAATACATTCCTCACCCAATTGATCTCACATTGAGATCATCAAAGGTAGGCATTTCAAATTGGTATCGATCAGTGGTTCCATCCCACTGAGGAGGACACATATTTTATCACAGGGATCTCTAGGAGAGGTGAGGACTTTCCTTAGTTCCCTGAGCTCCCAACTGGATTTGTAGCATTGACTCAGCTAGTCTACGTTCATAGATATGTTGATCCCAACATTGTTGACCTTGATTATTTTCAGGTCAGTGGTGGGAAACTTTCCATTGCCTCTTTTGGTAGAGAGTATGTGAGGTGCCTCTCTTTGTTGGTGATGACCATCATGCATATCACCACCGATGGGAAACACATTAGCTTCCCTGTATTACATTATGTTGATTCTTTAGTGTAGGAACTTAAATGCATTAGGTGTGTGCTATTTTTTTACAACAGTTTTGTTATGCTCCTAGTTGGTGTCATGTGTTTATTTGTGGGAGGGAAAAATTCCCTTTCAGTTCAGAGTTGTTTTGTCTATTTTTTAGAGATTTCCTTATCCACCCAGTAGTTGGCATGTTTTTTTGACTTTTACAGGTTCAACATCGACTTCGACAAGTACGAACCTTGACACAACCTCAACAGGTTCCGCATATTGACATGCATTTTTGACTCCAACATCTTGACACAACTACGACATATTGTCTCTCTGCGTTCCGGTCCTCGGTAACGGTTGAACTTATGAACCGTTCTAACTTCTTTGTAATTGAACATAATGGGTAGTTACCCAAGTGTCTCAACATTCTATATAAGCATGTACACCATTGTAAAATACAAGCAAGTAATATAGCAGTAATAGAACAACATAGTTTGGTTTGAATTCTTGCATTTTGTCTATGTGTATAATTTTTGTCCCTGTAGTGTATTTCCCACTTTGCTTATCTTAATATGATTTTTCCATAATAGTGCTTGATTCATTAAATCAAAATGTTGTCCTTTGACATGCACCTGAGCACCCGAATCATTGGTATCAGATCATATACAAGACAAGTTGATATAGATGGGATCCCTTGGAGCCTCTCCAAATCAAGCTCTCTTGGCATGTGAGATAAAGAATGTGCAATAAAGGAGGAAGCAGAAAGGAAAAGAAAAAAAGGAAAATTGAATCCGAACCTAAGGAATATTTTGATCCAACACATGAAGCCCCGGGCACTAAGAAGGACAAACATCAGGGGTTTGACAAGGGAATTTTATCCTACTATAAGAAAAGAAGTCATACAAAGAAATATTGTATGGAAAAGACCATAGATTAGATTTCAAAACTCCTTGAGAAGCACAATATTTCCCTCCCTGAAGGTGCAAGGAAGGCTGAATCTGGAGACAATACTGAGGATAATGATGAGAGATGTCATGCAATGAAGGCTATTTTTTCAAAATCACATGCTTTTCTCATTGATTCAAGAGCCTCCAATCACATGGTTTCATCCAAAGAATCATTCTCTTCATTACAACTTACTAATGGTCCAAGTATTCACATGGGATAAGACACATAAATCCAAGCTGGAGGAAAGTGTTCAATCAAATTAGAGCATGGAGTGTTTAAGAATGTACTCTATGTTCCCTCCTTGGCAGCGAATTTGTTGTTTGTATACCAGATGACTCATACAATCTCACTAAAGTGAGTGGTATTTGGTCCTCACTCAATGTATATATCATATATCTCAATTGGGAATCTTATGGCGAAAGGTGTTGCAAACAATGCCTCCAAGGAATATGAATTCTCACACTTTTTGCCATACTCAGATCTAGTGCCATCTCAACTACCATTTGAAAGGGAAGGTAAATTCATCCTACATAATCCTTTTTAATATGATAATGTTTCAATTAATGTTTCAGATTAAGAATCTGTAGCAGAGGACCAAGTTGAATTAGTTTATGGAATTGAAGATGAAGTTCAATCGGATCCAAATCCAGTCCCTACTCCCAATTTTAGGCCTAAATGGGCTCAAAAGGTTATTGAGGCAGCTGGGAACATGATTGGAGAGTCATCTAACATGAGGATAACGAGATCTCAGTTTAAAAAAGAGAGTCTTGCACTATGTCAAGAAAATTCACTTCTTCCAGAGAGGTGCTACAAACTCCTAGAGATATGCTACCTAATGGTAAGGTCTGATCAACAATTATGCTCACTAAAGAACAAATTGGATCATGTCACTCTTCCTCTAGAAAGAAGAGACAAAGGTGACAATTCTTCTCCTATTTGTTATCGGATAAGAAGAAGATGGAGAGGTTCACATGCACAGTACTAGGAAACTAGTGCACATAGAACCATCACACTACATTACTGTTCCACATAGATGCAAATTGTAGAATTTTTTTCACAATTTTTTTATTCAAGAATATTTTTTCTCTTGATGTGAAAGCTTGATCCTGATTTTTCTGGCTTATTTTGAGGGGGGGGGGGGGGTTTCCCATGAGGTTTTTCCAATTTCCTTGGTTGTTAAGTAGTCATTTTTTACATTTAGATTGTATGGGTGATCTTTGGTCTTAGTTACTAGGGCCCATGTTGTCCAAGTTAGGATTAAATGGGGGTTTTGGGATTATTAATTAATACTCCCTTGACCACCATAGTCTATATGTATTTTCCTATCTTAGGAGGTCATTACCACTTCACTAGTGCATGGGGGACACATCTGGGGGGAACCTACCATTCAATGCGCTTGTATGCATGAGTTTAGGGGCTTTAGAGACCAATCCCTATAATTTAGGAACCCACTCTAAGTGCCACCAATAGTCTCCAGCAGTTGCCCCTAGTCGATGTTCAGTTATGTTTAGTTATACTCCAATTCCCATTAGTTAGATCACTCTGAGTCAGCTTAGCGCCACTTTGCATGATTTGAGGAAAGTAGGGTGCTTTTTCTCACCCAACTCAATCAGTTAACTAGTTGTGAACTATTTCAATGATCTGAAGTTACATTACTAAGCTCTAGTGGTGATTTTCCCACACCGAGTTAGACCCACAGTCATCCCAGGTTGGTATATTAGAACCCTATCTTAGGAATTCAAATTCTCCTATTTGTAACACCATTTTATTACATATTTCATACTGATTAATGGATGTATTTTTATTCTTCCAATTATTGGTCTCATGTGTGTTTATTTTGCCATGAATTATTGATGATAGTTTACTGAATTCTTTTGTCTCTTCTACAACCTTCTTTTCATATTGAATTCATGTAAGCTTAAATATCCTATGCTTCATTAAATTTAATATCTATATTATTAAACATATACCATGCATTGAGATAAAGAGATTATGAGAGAAAGAGAATTTGAATTTCCCATGCAGATGACTAAGTGAACTCAAGTTATAAAGCTTTAGTTAAATATGAATACATAAATCCATGATTTAGTCAAAGAATCAATTGAACTATTAATGATCAATATTCAGTTAAGTAAAAAAGAGCTCAATGTTCATCAATCAACAAGATTCAGTTAATAATGGTTAACTATGTGATTAAAGAAAGATGGACTAGTTAACTAAAGTGTTTACACTTTAGTTAATAAAGTGTGTTGCATGCGGCACTTGAGTTATTGCACTATGACACTTATGTTATCATTTTAACTAAGTTATCAATATTGAGTTAGAGATTGAGTTCACTCCAATTTTAGTTAACTATCAGTTAATATCCATGATTGAAGGTATGGTGCATTAATTGTGAATGATGAAGATTCAATGCATGGATTGATTATTCCATAAAGTAAATTTGAAATTGTAATGCATGGGTGGCTAATTCTCATGCAACCATTCATTAAGGTTTGCATGGAAGACATTAAGGCTTATTATTAATATGCTAGGAATATGGAAAGTTCATCACAGTTGTTACAGTGGATCTCTCTTCTCTATTGCTATGTATTATCTCTTATCGAACAATCTACTTATGTTGTAAAATCCATTCTCTGCAATCTATATATTATACTTTGAATAATTGTTGGGGTTTTCATCCTCTCTATTATGACGATTTTCCCTAGGGTACATCTTGTGTTGTGGATGAATTATTGTGTGTGATTGAATTGTTAATTGTTACAGGTCCTCAACATATCATTGATAAAAATTTTAAAGTTCAAGCATCTCCATTATTGCTCAAAATATTAACAGAAGTACCTATTTATCTTTCTCATGTGGCATCTTCAATGGAATATTCCTTCCATTTGATGAGGTAATCCCAAATGACCATGTTGCTCAATTTCCTTTCCCTAACCCATAAGATCTCCTCTGGAATTAATACCAGTTTTCCCTCCTCATCAAGTGGAGGTAGATACGACGATGTAGTGATCTAATGACCCGCAACGTTCTTTAGGAAAGATACATGGAATACATTATGATTTTTTCTCCCCTTAAGTAACTCAAGCTCGTAATCCACTTCTTCCACTCTCTTGGTAATCCTGTAACATCCATAGAAGTGAGGCTTCAATTTTTATTCTCCTTTATTATGGAGGGAAGACTATCTATAAGGTTGTAGCCTCAAATACACCAAATCTCTCGCTTCAAAGCTACATTCAACCCTGTCCCTATCTAGATACATTTTTTGTTGGTTATGAGTTGTCTGCAAGTTGTCTTTGAGAACCTTAAGGATATCCTGGATATCCTAGGTCCAGTCCTTTTCTTTTGGTGCTATGTTTTCTCTGAATACCAAGTCTACAAAATTTAGGGCATCATAGCCATATAGTGCTCTGAAAGGATTCATACCGATGGGCATGTGGTAGGTAGTATTGAAGCAATGTTCCCCTATATGTAGCCATTTGATCCAAGTCCTTTGTTTCCCTGCTACATAATTTCTAAAATACCCCTCAATCCATTTGTTTATTATTTTTGTCTTCCCATCAGTCTAAGGGTGGTAACTAGTACTAGTAGCCAAATCAGTCCCAACCAACCTAAAGAGCACTTGCCAAAAGGCACCCATGAACCTGCTATCCCTGTCACTAACAATGGTCTTAGGTAACCTGTGCAATCTGAATACCTCCCTGAAAAATAACTATCCTACTTGCACCACGGTATACTCTAAAGGAATAGAAAATAAATTAACAAATTTAGTTAACATATCCACTACCACATATATGCAATATCTACCCTGCATTTTCGACAACCCTGTAATGAAATCCATAGAAATACTCGCCCATTTATGCTATGGATTTGGTAATGGATAATGTAGTCATGTAAGATGGGTGTGTTCTACTTTATGCTACTGGAAAGTGCTGCATTCCCTTACATGTCTTATTAAATCATCCTTGAGGCCCTTTCATGAGAACCTCTTTCGAATCAGCCTATAAGTTTTCAAGAATCCCTGATGTCCTGCCAATGGTGAATCATGTGAGGCTTGCATGATATTCTTCTTAAGTGTTGAGTCGAGAACCAAATAAATACTTCAATTGTAATAGATGATATTGTTTATTATCCTGTACATGTCTATATGGTAATTCAAAAGAAAACTTGTTTTTTGAGTACTCCACAAAGAGTGCGGGACTTCCAATATCCAAAAATATCCATAAGAGATAATGTGGTTGTCCATTTAAAAAGGGAATCAACTATCTTACTGTCCCAATTTTGTTGTCTCTCATTTAAATCCTTCTATTCTAAGAATTATATCAAGCTATTATGGTATGTTTTGATTTTGAATTTTCCACCTACCAAGTATTGCTTGAATTTGGTCAAGGCATGTAAAATCACAAGCATATCCTTATCATATATCAAATAGTGTAACTTGTAGTCTTTTATTTTCTTTCTCTCAAAGGCTATCGAATGACGATTCTACATTAGTATTGCTCCAATACCCTCACTTGATGCATCACATTCTAGTGCAAACGGATGAGGTTAATATGAAAATGATAGAACTAGGCATGAGCTCATCACCTCTTTCATTATCGTAAAGGTATTTTGTGTCTCCTCTTATCAACTGAATTCCCCCTTCTTCGTGAGATCTGTAAGGTTTGTTGTCACCTATGGAAATACCTTAACATATCGCTTGTAATAAGTACATATACTCAATAAAATTTTCAACTCTGTCACATTCCAAGGTCTGGGCCACTCTTGTATGGTTTTAATCTTGTCTAGATGAACCTACACTCCATTTTCTCCTATCACAAGCCACACATATAACATCTCCTACATCCCAAATTCACACCTAGACATTTTTGCATATAATGACCGCTATCCCAAAATTCCCAATACCTCATCCAAATGTTGTATATGTACCATGTTTTACTATAGATCAGTATGTCATCAAATAATACTAAAAGAAACTTATACAACTACTTATTGAATATATGATTCATGCATGACTGGAAAGTGGTTGGTGCATTTATGATTCCAAAAGGCATTGCTAGAAATTCATAGTGTCCATAATGGAAACTAAAGGTTGTCTTTAGAACGTCCTGTTCCCTTACCCATATATGATTATACCAAGATCAGAGGTCAATTTCTAAAGAGTATCCCCCCTCCCCCCTATAATTCATCCATCCTCAAAATTGGGTACCTATTCTTAATAGCCTTCTTATTTAAATCCCTTTAATATATGCACATGCACAAGGTCCCATCCTTATTTTTTACTAGTACTACAGAGTATGCAAATGGGATGGAATTGGGTCGTATGTAACCCGAATTTTATAATTATTCAATGGTTTGTTCTATTTCATCTTTATATTTCTTGGGATTTTGATATGGAGTAGTGATGATTTCATGTGTACCCTCCTCCAACTCAATAATATGCTCAAATCCATGATTGGGAGGCCTACACTAGTATATTTGAAACCAAAATTCGACAAAATTGAAAGTGTCGTCATATATTACCTTTAAAACTTTCGATTTTTTTTTTTTTTAAATTTGATCACAATTGTCGTTGGATATTTTGACGAACGTTGGATATCCAACCATCGGCATAGCATATACGACGTCGGTTTAATATTTTCTATAATAGTGAAAACTTTGGCGTTGAATATTTGATAGTGTGTTTTTTTAGAAACTTGAATTTTTAGAAATATTCTGATATATTTGCTACACTAGTGATGATTCTCGGAGGTTATAATGTTTGCACAAACTATTTTCCGTTAAAAAATCAAGAATTATTTCAGTTGTTACTAGTATAATTAAAAATAGTGAAGTGTGCATCTTGATTTTTTAAGATCAATAATCATCATTCAAGCTTTGTAAAATAAAATGTCACATAACAATATTCCTGATCCAGAGGGTCAAAATCGATAATTACTTGCTAGATTGCGGGATGGAGTGAAAATGAAGGATCATTGAAAATGTTATTGTCCTTGTAGTGAATGTAGTGGATTTAAAATGAGAAGAATAAAGGTCACAACATCTAAAAGACATTGTTGGAAACATGGACATGTTGAGGGGAGACATGGATATCGTCCATTGATAAATTATTCATTATATATGTCTTTATATTCATCATTTTTGTAATTGTATATATCATTTTAATATTTGTTATATTTACACTAATATTTATTGATGGTTTGTAAATATAAAGGAAAGGATTCCCAAGGCATACTAGCCGAAGGGTGTGCTTATAGAACAAGCACCAAAGGAATAAGGAGCTCCGAATATTGAAGATCCAGTTAATGATCATATTGAAGAGGATGATCATATTGATAACATACTTAGAGATGATGGCACAAATACATTGATACATGATGCATTTAATGTTAGAAAGGATGATGATGATGATCTTGAAAATGATTAATTTGACATTGTTCATGATTAACCTCTACTTGAGAAGGCATACAAACCCATTTATGAAGGCTCCAAGACAACTCTTAGGCTCTTTGCAATATTGCTAATACTGAACTTTAAATTTATGAATGGTCTTTCAAACACATTAGTCACATAGATGTTGAGGTATGTAATATATTCCATTCCATCACATATATATGATCATGATAAAGGTTATCATTTTTCCCACAATAATTTTAGTTTTAGTGTATAAGTAAAATTAATAGGGATGAAATATGTTTAATTAATATTCATTATATATTATATTAACTAGTTTTTTTTAATTGTTGTAGATTGATAGCTGAATTTTTGTTACCACTGTCAAATATTCTACCTCACACATATCAATATTTATATGCCATAATGAAATACATTGGAATGAAGTATCAACCAATTGATGCATGCCTCAATGATCATATTATATATTATAAGCAACATGAATTTGAATCAAAATTCCTGGAATGTCATACCAGTAGATATCGAACATATCAAGCAACAAAAAATGTGCCTTGCAAGGTTCTTCATTATATTCCCATTATTCCAGAATAAATGAATAATCACCAGACACCACAATTACTGTACTATCCACTTGTCATCCCCTAACAGTTGGGTGGCCACTATCCCATTACAATCGGTATCGCTCAAGAAAGAAAATAATAAATGAATAATTACCAAAGAGATGGCTTGTAATGATGGTATCTACAACATTGACTGTGATGGTATCTACAACATTCACTATAAGTAACATTCACTAACATTTACTTTATAACAAAAAGGAATCCACTCCTTTACTAATATTCTTTTTATAAGATATAAATTCATTTCATAAACATATAGTAATATAGCATTAGACAACTTAAATTTGACACGTTTTTGTCAACTGGGAGCTTTTATTAAATTTTGTATAGAAAATCAATTAACAAATTTAGTTAACATGTCCACTAACCTGCATTTTCGACAACCTTGTAATGAAATCCATAGAAATACTCGCCCATTTATGCTCTTGAATTGGTAATGGATGATGCAATCATGTCATATGTGTGTGTTCTAATTTATTCTACTTTAAATCATCCATGAGGCCCTTCCATGAGAATCTCTTTCGAATCGGCTTGTAAGTTTTCAAGAATCCCTAATGTCCTGTCAATGGTGAATCATGTGAGGCTTGCATGATCTTATTCTTAAGTGCTGAATCAAGAACCAAATAAATACTTCCCTTGTAATAGATGATATTGTTTACTACCCTGTACATGTACATCCGGTAATTCAAAAGAAAACTTGTTTTTTGAGTACTCCACAAAGAGGCGGGACTTCCAATCTCCAAAAATATCTGTAAGAGATAGTGTGGTTGTCCATTTAGAAAGGGAATCAACTATCTTACTAACCCACTTTTGTTGTCTCTCATTTAAATCCTTGTGTTCTAAGAATTATATCAAGATATTGTGGCCTGTTTTGATTTTGAATTTTCCACCTACCAAGTATTTCCTATATTTTGTCAAGGGATGTAAAGTCACAAGCATATCCTCATCATATATCAAATAGTGGAACTTGTACTCTTTTAGTTTATTTCTCTCAAAGGTTATCGAATGATGATTCTACATTAGTATTGCTCCTATACCCTCACTTTATGCATCACATTCTAGTGCAAACGGATGAGTGAATTATGACAATCCTAGAACCAAGCATGAGCTCATCACCTCTTTCATTCTTGCAAAGGTATTTTGTGCCTCCTCTTATTAACTGAATTCCCCCATTCTTCGTGAGATCTGTAAGGTTTGTTGTCACCTATGAAAATACCTTAACATATCGCTTGTCATAAGAATAGAGATCTAATAAACTTTTAAACTCTTTCACATTCCAAGGTCTGGGCCACTCTTGTATGGTTTTAATCTTGTCTAGATGAACCTACACTCCATTTTCTCCTATCACAAGCCACAAATATAACATCTCCTACATCCCAAATTCACACTTAGACATTTTTGCATATAATGACCACTGTCCCAAAATTCCCAATACCTCATCCAAATGTTGTAGATGTTCCTACCATGTCTTACTATAGATCAACATGCCATCAAATAATACCAAAAGAATATTACACATATACTTATTGAATATATGATTGATGCATGACTGGAAAGTGGTTGGCGCATTTGTGAATCCAAAAGGCATTACTAGAAATTCATAGTGTCCATAATGGCAATGAAAGGTTGTCTTTAGAATGTCCCGTTCCCTTACCCATATCTAATGATACCAAGATCGAAGGTCAATTTTTGAAAAGTATTCTCCCTCCCCCATAAAATTCATCCATAAGATAATCTATCCTCAAAATTGGGTACCTATTCTTAATAGCCTTCTTATTTAAATCCGTGTAATATATGCACATGCGTAAGGTCCCATCCTTCTTTTTTACTAGTACTACAGAGGATGCAAATGAGCTGGAATTGGGTTGTATGTAACCCAACTTTAGTAATTCTTAAATGGTTTGTTCTATTCCATCTTTATATTTCTTGGGATTCTGATAGGGAGTAGTGATGATTGCATGTGTCCCCTCCTCCAACTCAATAATATGCTCAAATCCATGATTGGGAGGCATAAATTAGTAGATTTGAAACCAAAATCCGATGATGCCATCCGACAAAATCTGACAAAATTGAAAGTGTCATCGGATATTACCTTTAAAACTTTCTATTTTTTTATTATTATGTTTTATTTTTTAGTTTGACCACAATTGTCGTTAGATATTCGATAGACGTTGGATATCCAACTATCGGTGTAGCATATTCGAAGTATGTTTAATACTTTCTATAATGGTGAAAACTTTTTCGTTGAATATCTGACAACGTGTTTTTTTTAGAAAATTGAATTTTTAGAAATATTCCGACATATTTTCTATACTAGCTATGGTTTTCAGAGGTTATAACTTTTGCACGAACTATTTTCCGTTAAAAAATCAAGAATTATTTCAATTGTTACTAATATAATTACAAATAGTGAAGTGTGGATCTTGATTTTTTAAGATCAATAATTATCATTCAAGCTTGGTAAAATAAAATGTCACATAACATTATTCCTGATCCAGAGGGTCAAAATTGAGAATTACTTGCTAGATTGTGGGATGGAGTGAAAAGGAAGGGTCATTGGAAATGATATTGTCCTTGTAGTGAATGCAATGGATTTAAAATGAGAAGAATAAAGATCACAACATATAAAAGGAAATGTTGACAACATGGACATGTTGAGGGGAGACATGAATATCATCTATTGATAAGTTATTCATTATATATGTATTTATATTGATCGTTTTTGTAATTTTATGTATCATTTTAATATTTGTTATATTGACACTAATATTTATTGATGGTTTGTAATTATAAAGGAAATGACTCCCAGGGCATACTAGTCAGAGGATGTGCTTCTAGAACAAATACCAAAGGAACATGGAGCTCCGAATATTGAAGATCAAGTTAATGATCATATTGATAACATAGTTAGATATGATGGTACAAATACATTGATCCATGATGCATTTAATGTTAGAATGGATGATGATGATGATCATGAAAATGATGACTTTGATGATGTTCATGATTAACCTTTACTTGAGAAGGCATACAAACCCCTTTTATGAAGGCTCTAAGACAACTCTTAGAGGCTCTCTGCAATATTACTAATACTGAACTTTAAGTTTATGAATGGTCTTTCAAACACATTAGTCACACAGATGTTGAGGTATGTAATATATTCCATCACATATATATGATCATGATAAAGGTTATCTTTGTTCCTACAATAATTACATTTTTAGTGCATAAGTAAAATTAATAAGGATGGAATATGTTTAATTAATATTCTTTATATATTATATTAACTACTTTAAAAAAAATTGTAGCTTGATAGCTAAATTTTTGATACCAGTGTCAAATATTCTACCTCACATATATTGAGATTTATATGCCATAAGGAAATATATTGGAATGCAGTATCAACCAATCAATGCATTCCCCAATGATCATATTATATATTATAAGCAACGTGAATTTGAAATAGAATGCTCTGAATGTCATAACAGCAGATATTGAAAATATCAAGCACCAAAAAATGTGCGTTGCAAGGTTCTTCATTATATTCCCATTATTCCACATTTGCAACGACTATTCACGTGCAAAAAAATAGCACAATTTATGGATTATTGTGCATAGATTAGAAGTGAAGATGGCATTATTTGAATGCCTACATATGCTTCTGCATTTAGAGACATGGAGAAAAATAGTCACACTTTAAAGAAGATAATCATAATGTTAGGATTTCTTTGGTAGCAGATGGTATCAATCTATTTGCAGAGATGATATCTATCAACTCAATGTGGCCTATTTTTGTTTTCAACAATAACATTCATCCATGGATGTCAATAAATACAGAGCACATAATGTTGGTTGTAACACCTCCAGTTTTTACCCCATGATATTGAATTGTACATGATGTATATATTGCATTTTGAATCATGGAAAGGAGCTCAATGCCAAGGCCCTGCCATTGATTTGGTGTTGTGTATAGATGATCAAGGTTGATGCCTATGGTTATTTTGTTGTTCATGCACAACATGTTTTTGAATATCATGTAAATATACAATTTGATAAATGCCACAGCTAGCTATGGAATTGCAATGTGAAATATATGGGGGCATGATTTTTACAAGGGATAGGGTGGGGATTTAGTCAAACCCCCTGAGCCAATAGGGTGTGACTAGATGTCAATGGGGAAACCCATGAAGCCTCAACCACCTTTTTGTCCTCTGTCCTCAATCATTCATTTCTTCCAGAAGTTGGTTGAGGAAGTTAATGCCTTGGGAAGAGGAAGGCATGGAGTCTGACGACAGTCTAAGCAAGCCTGCAAGTATACAAATGCGTTCTTTCTTCTGAAGCAAGAAAACCCAGGATTGCATTCCCAGACCATTTCCTTATGGGTCATACAGAATATGGGGGAGGTTAATCTTCCATCCCACGGTTGTAAGAGGGTATTCAGATTCATTCTAAGTTTGAATGCAGGAGGATAGTCCATTCCTAATTTTGGACAGTCGCGTTCTTGCTAAGAAGAGGCATTCTGAATATTGTGGTCATTTAGAACCTCTCATTCACCCTTGATTTGGTATTATTATCCACTCTCCTGCATGGTTGTGTATTGGGGTTCACTCTACCGAGTGAAAGAGAAGGTTTTGTTGTGATAGGGCAGTGTGGTTCACTGTTCAAAGTTGTTCAAACCATTACTGTGTGTTGTAGAGTGGTCTGCAAACCTATTTTCTTTGTGCTACAGAGTGTTGTTTTGTTCTACAATTTTAAACCCTGTGTTGATGTGTTTTTCCTGTGGATGTTTATATTTTCACCTTGGTTTTGGGTCTGAACTGTATGCTAGACTGAGGAGTGAATGAGAAGAGGAATGGGCTTGAAAAACCTAGTGCAGAGAGGAACCTCATAAAAAGTTAAGAGTGGCTGAAAAATCTTCACTGCATGCCTTGAAGAGCACTGGAAGGGAAGGAATATCTTGTGGGACTATGGAGCAGAGAAGGGGATGCTTCCTTGTGTTGGGTATGCAGTTAATGTGTATCCCAAGCCAGATAGACCTTGTGGAGGGGTCCCTAGCTCTTGAATGAGCCACTACCTTAGTCATTCTACCTTTCCCATGCCTTAGCATCCTGATAAACCCAATTGAATATTGGATTGGCTGTGTCTTGTTGTGTTTTTGGCATGTGTATTCCTTGGATGGACAACCTGAGAAACCCACTGTGAATGATGGCTTGGTTAAGTTCTCGATAAACCCATCTATGGCTTGGTTGGTCCTTAGGTTCGAAGTTGGATTGAATGTGAACAGTTTGATAAAACAAACTGTATACTAACTTAGCTTAGTAAGGCTAATAAACCCAACATTGTTTGGATTGTAATCCTGTAGCCTAATCAACCCAACTGGGTGTTGGCTTGGTTGGACAGTCTGATAAACCCAACTGAAGGTTGGTTTGACTGTGTGTGTGTGTGTTTTGATCTGGCTGTGTGTAAGTATGTTGTTCCCTAGTTCCTTGTGGAAGTCATGCCTATCTCGGGGGTGGAAATTGTGTTGAGAGATTGATCAACACAACTGGCCAATGGTTGGGTGGAATGTTGCAGCCACATAGCTAGTTGTGGAACAATTTAATCATCAAGATAAGTATCTTTGTTATGCTTGTTTATGCCATGTATTTTCTTTATGAGTTATTATAATCATGTTGAATGCTTATTGATGGTTAATTAGAAGTTAGTTTTGTTATGTTTGCTTGCATTTCACTTCTGTACATGCCTTGTATTTTTGCATTGCAATTGCCTAAGTTAATGGAGGCTAGAATCCTGTTACAGGGCCAAAAATGCAGCTAAGGTAAGAACTGTTGAGTTTCCATCCCTTGGAATCTTCTTGCAAAATTTGAAAGGTGGAAATCGGAAAAGGGGAAGTCAAACGGGGAAGAATTGTTGTGTTTCCGCACCCCGAGATATGCCTGCAGAAGGCAGAAGGCAGTAAGTGAAAAGGGCAGTTGAAAACAAGACAGAATGTGTGTTTTTCGATTTTTGAAGTCCAAGGGCAGAAGGTGGAAGGAGAAAGTCAGAAGCACAGAAGAATTCTAAGGCGAAAAAGATAACTTTCTGATTTTCGAGTTCCAAGGTCGGAAAGGCGGAAAGCGGAATCCAAAAGTGCAGGGAAGATTAAGGCCATTTGTTGTTTTCCTGATTTTCGAGTTCCATGGCAGAGGCGAAAGGTTGAAGTCAGAAAGAGGAAAGTGGATGAAGTATTTCTACCATTTGTTGTGTTTCCAATTTCCGATTTTCGAGGGTAGAAGGCAGAAAGCAGAAGTGCGGAAGGAAAAAGGAAAAATAGCGTTAAGTATTTCCATTGCACATTATGTTTTCAATTTCCGATTTTTGAGGGCGGAAGACAGAAGGGCCGTTAAGTATTTCCATCGCACATTATGTTTTTGATTTCCGATTTCCGAGGGTGGAAGGAGGAAAGAGGAAGTGTGGGAGGCAGAAGATGGAAGGGCTGTTAAGTATTTCCATCGCACATTAAGTTTCTGATTTTCGACCTCTGAGGTTGGAAGGCCGAAAAATGGAAGTGTGGACTGCGGACTGCGAAAGGACAGGTCTAGTGCGGAAATGATCATTTTGGTCACATAAGGGATCTGTCAAGGGAAAAATGACTGTTACAGTGGTTTCTAATCTTGATAATGAAGGTTAAAGTATGTGTTAACATCCATGCCCTGTGTTTCAAAGGAGAACAAAGGTTCTTGAAGTAAAATTTTTAATTATTCTGCATTATGGGGTATGGGGAAGTTACATTGTGGTATCATAGTTGCTGGTTGCAGCATTAGGGCCTAAATGGGCCAAGTTGAACAATTAGCAGAGCCTATAGTTACAACATTGGGCCTAGATGGGCCATGTGATAGTAAGTAAATGGTTTTAATTCTACAATTACTATGCACCTAACAAATGATGTTGTTAACACATTTTGCAAAGTCATAGTGCAGATTGAAGAAGTGGGTTTTTGGCTCATTTATGAGAACCTACAACATGTATGATGATGCATAGAATCCCTATGAGCATGGGGAGGATTCCATGGGTGAGAATGTCCGAGTGGGAAATGATGAGACAAAGTCTAATGCCAGGAGATTTCAAGAAACCTTTCCAGACATCATAACCACCATGAAAAGCCTGATTAAAGCTCAGGAAGAGCAGCATTGAATGCAACTATGTTGCATTGTTTGACAGAAATCCAAAGTCAGATGAGCTATGGGCGTCGTATAGAGCATCCAGAAGGAATTTAAGGAAGTTAAAAAAGGAGAAAGAAATATTCTAGTGGGTCATCTAACTCCGAAGGATCCACTGGGGGTTCAAGCTCTTCATCTCATAGAGATAAGAGAAATATGTGCTATAGAAATAGTTCACGTGATGAGTTTAAAAAGGAAAGACCTCCTACCCTTAATGGTGACATAAAGAATGGACAAGAGGCTGAAGCTTGGCTTCTTGGGATGAATAAGCATTTCCAAGTACAAAACTACTCAGAAAATATGAAGGCTAGGGTAGCCTTCTTCAATTTGAATGGAAGAGCATCCATATGGTGGGAGAACCTCATGCAGGTGAGGAAGATCAAAGACAGAAAGGTTGTGTGGAGGCATTTCAAGGATTATTTCAAGCAAAAGTACCTCTCTGACAGGTATTATGATGACAAGATCAAAGAATTCCATGAGCTAAGATTGGGACAGCATACCATGGAAGAATATGCAAATAAGTTTTTGGAGTTATTGAGGTATGTCAGGTACATTAAGGATGATAAGGTGAAAATCCAACGTTTTCCGAGTGGGATACCTCAAGAATACAAAGAAAAGATTGAGTTTGATGAGCCTAAAACTATGGAAGAAGAAATAAGGAAAGCTAAGTGTTGTTATGATCAGAACAAAGGCAAACCTGACTACCCTAAGGCATGGAAGGATAAGAAGAATAAGAAGTTTAACCAAAGGAATAAAGGTTTCAAACCTTCTAACATCAAGAATCAACATAAGCATCCATCACAAGTGTGAGTAAGCCAGCTAGAGTGATGGGAGAAAATCCAAGAGATCCACAACAGAACAAAGAGCCTATCCAATGTTGGAAATGTGGAGGACACCACATGCACAGGAATTTCCCACTTGAGGATGGATATGTGAGGCAAGCTCATAGCATTAAAGAAGCTAAAATAGTGAGTCAAGTGGCGATAAATGTCCCTGGGATTTATGCAGCACTGGAGGACCTCCAGGAAGATCAACAGTCAATTGTGGTTGAAGTTATAGGTAATATTGTTGAGCAATCTGTTTATGTTTTGATTGACCCTATATCTACTCACATTTTTATTACTTCTAGAGTTGTTGAGGTTTGTTCTTTTAAGAAGTTAAAGCATAACAAGTCATGGTTAGTCCAACTAGCCACTGGAACCAAGAGAAAGGTTAGTGAAATGGTAAAGCAATGTCCATTGGTCATGAATGGGTTAGTCACTTGTGTAGATATGAATGTTCTACCACTTAGTTCATATGATGTTCTCATTGGACTGGATTGGTTAGAAGCTCACAGAGTCAAGCTTGACTGTTACAACAAGACTTTTGAGTGCTTGGATGAAGAAGGAAACTTAATATTTGTAAAAGGAATTACAAAGGTGATCTATGTTAGGAATATTTCAACCATGTAGTTGAAGAAGTTCTGTAGGAAGGGTTGCAAAGTGTATGCAACCCATGTGTTGGAAACAACAGAGAATGAAACTCCTAGGTTGGAATATTTTCATGCGTTGCAGGAATTCAGGGATGTTTTTCCTAATGAAATTCTAGGGCTTCCTCCAAAGAGGGACATTGATTTCACCATTGAACTTGTGCCAGGAGCAGCACCAGTGTCCAAGAAACCCTACAGGATGAGTATACCAGAAATGCTAGAGCTGAAGATGCAGCTGCAGGAGTTGCAGGACAAGAAGTATATCAGGCTGAGTGTGTCTCCTTGGGGAGCACCAGTTCTGTTTGTGAAGAAGAAATATGGTACACTCAGGTTGTGTATTGATTACAGACGGCCAAATAAAGTCACTATGAAGAATAAATACCATTTTCCTAGGATTGATGGCCTCTTTGATCAAATGAGAGGAGAAAAGTTATTTTCCAAGATTGACTTAAGGTCTGGTTACCATTAGGTAAGAACCAAGGATGAAGACATTCATAAGACAACCTTCAAAACAAGGTATGGACAAGTTTTTAGTGGTACCATTTGGTCTCACAAATGCACCCGCTACATTTATGTGCCTTATGAATAGTGTCTTCAACAGGTATTTGGACAAGTTTGTTCTTGTTTTCCTTGATGACATTCTTATTTATTCTAAGAATGAGGAAGAGCATGAAGAAAATTTGAGATTGGCATTGCAATGACTCAGGGAGCATAATCTATATGCAAAGTTGAGCAAGTGTGACTTTTACAAAGATAGGATTAATTATTTGGGTCACATTATCTCAGACGAGGGCATATTTGTAGACCCTGAAAAGATTGAGGCCATCATGAATTGGCCTACCCCAAGAAATGTGATAGATGTAAGATCTTTTATGGGCCTTGCAGGTTACTACAGGATATTCATTGAAGGATTATCCAAGGTTGCACATCCAGTCACTTCCTTGCAAAAGAAGGGAATAAAATTTGAATGGACATCAAGGTGTGAATAAAGCTTCCAATAGTTGAAGAATCTTCTCACAAGTGCACTAGTGTTGAAAATTGCAGACCCAGAGAAATATTTTGTGGTGTGTACTGATGCATGTGGACAAGGACTTGGAGGATTTCTTATGCAAGACAACCACGTGGTGTGCTATGAGTCAAGAAAGTTGAAGGGTCATTAGAATAACTATGCCACCCATGATTTCGAACTTGTAGCCCTAGTAGATGCTCTCAGGATGCGGAGGAATTACTTAATGGGAATAAAGTTTGAGTTAAGGACATACCAATGTGGTCTAAAATATTTGTTTGAACAACCAACTCTAAATGCTAGGAAATCTAGATGGCTGAAGTTTTTATGCGAGTTTGATTTTGAAATCAAACACATAAAAGGGAAAGAAAACAAAGTGATTGATGCACTCAGCAGGAAGGTGCATGAAATGCATGTGGAAACTCTTAGTATATGCCAATCATATTTGAGAACATAGATTGTTAATCATACTACTGAGGATGAATTGTATGAGCAGGTAAAAGACAAATTGCAGCAGCAAAGTCTTGAGAAGAGGTATGAAGGATATAAATTGGAAGAAGATGGGATTCTTACTTATAAAAACATAATTTATATTTCAAATGTAGTATATTTGAGGAGAATTGTTATGGAGGAAATTCATCAAACTCCATATTCTGGTCACCCAGGATATCAAAAGATAATTGCTATAGCCAAGAAGCAGTATTTTTGGCCATGAATGAAGAAGGACATTGCTGAGTATATTTCAAAGTGTGTGAAATGTCAGCAGGTGAAGGTTGAGCATCAACACCCAGCAGGTTTGTTGCAGCCTTTTATAGTTCCAGAATGGAAATGGGAAGTTCTTTCCATGGATTTTATTATAGGATTTCCAATGACTTGGAGACAACATGATTCCATCATGGTTGTGGTGGACAAGTTGACAAAGTCAACACATTTTATACCAGTTAAGTCCACTTATAAGACCGATGCCATTGCAAAAATATTCATGAAGGATATATTTAGGTCGCATGGATTTCCTAAGGCAATAGTCTCTAACTGAGATCCTAAGTTCACTTCCAATTTTTAGAAGGGTGTGTTTGAATATTTGGGGACAAATCCGAACTTCAACACTGCCTACCATCCTCAGACTGATGGGAATACATAAAGAGTGAATCAAGTGTTGGAAGACATGCATCGCATGTATGTGACAGAAAAACCATCTAAGTGGGAGGATTATTTACACTTGGTAGATTTTGATTATAATAATGGACAACAAGCATCCTTGGGGATGAGTCCATATGAAGCCTTATATGGAAGAAGGTGTAGGACACCTATGACATGGGATAATTCAGTGAATAGGATTGTGCTTGGCCCAGAATTGCTCAAGGAGATGGAGCAAGATGCTACAAAGATTAGGAAGAATATGAAAGCATCCCAAGACAGACAGAAGAGCTATGCAAATAAGCATAGGGTGGACAAAGAGTTCAGTGTTGGGGATCAAGTTTACCTTAGAGTGAGGGCAAGGAAGAGTTCTTTGAAGCTTGGAATTTGTGCCAAGCTATCACCTAGATACTATGGACCTTTTGAAGTGCTTGAAAGGATAGGGCCAGTTCCATATAGACTTGCATTTCTTGCTAGCACTAGAACTCATAATGTTTTTCATGTTTCTTTGCTTAAGAAATATGTACATGATCCTAACCATATGATAAATTGGGATGTGATTCAGGTGGAATGCGAGGGAGAGTTACAAACTGATCCACTGCGCATCCTCGACAGGAAGGTCACAGTGCTCCAAGATTAAGCCGTTGGACATGTAAAGGTGCAATGGGAGCACTATAGTCCTGAAGAGGCTACATGGGAGCTAGAGGATTCCATGCGATTGGCACATCCTTTTTTGTTCAATTTTGTTAAGCACTGAGGACAATGTTGTTGAAGGGGGAGGGAAATGTAACACCCCAGTTTTGACCCCGTGATATTGAATTGTACATGATGTATTATTGAATTTTGACTCATGGCAAGGAGCTCAAGTCCAAGGCCCTCCCATTGATTTGGTGTTGTGTATAGATGATCAAGGTTGATGCCTATGGTTATTGTGTCGATCATGCACAACATGTTTTTGAATATCATGTAAGTATACAATTTGATAAATGCCACAACTAGTTATGGAATTGCAATGTGAAATAGATGGGGGCATGATTTTCACAAGGGATAGGGTGGGGAGTTAGTCAAACCCGCTGAGCCAATAGGGTGAGAACACATGTCAATGGGGAAACCCATGAACCCTCAACCACCCTTTTATCCTCTGTCCTCAATCATTCATTTATTCCAGAAGTTGGTTGAGGCAGTTAATGCCTTGGGCAGAGCAAGGCATGGAGTTTGATGATAGTCTAAGCAAGCCTGCAAGTTTGTAGTTGCATTCTTTCTTATGAGGCAAGAAAACACAGGATTATGTGTCGAGACCATTTCCTCGTGGGACGTGAAGAATGTGGGGGGGGTTAATCTTCCATCCTGTGGTTGTAAGAGGTTATTCAAATTCATTCTGAGTTTGGATGCAGGAGGATAGTCCATTCCCAATTTTGGACAGTCACGTTCTTGCTAGGAAGAGGCATTCTAAATTTTTTGCTCATTAAGAACCTCTCATTCACCCTCAATTTGGCATTATTATCCACTCTCCTGCATGGTTGTGTATTGGGGTTCACTCTCCTGAGTGAAAGAGAAGGGTCTCTTGTGATAGGGAAGTGTGGTTCACTATTCAGATTTGTTCAGACCATTACAGTGTGTTGTAGAGTGGTTCACAAACTTGTTTTATCTATGCTACAGAGTGTTGTTTTGTTCTACAATGTTAAACCCTGTGTTGATGTGTTTTCCCTATGGATGTTGTGATTTGCACCTTGGTTTTGGGTCTGAACTGCATGCTAGACTGAGGAGTGGAAGAGAAGAGGAATGGGATTGATAAACCTAGTTTAGAAAGGAACCTCATAAAAAGGTAAGAGTGGCTGGAAAATCTTCATTGCATGCTCTGAAGAGCACTGGAAGGGAAGGCATAGCCTGAGGGACTATGGAGCAAAGAAGGGGATGCTTCCTTGTGTTGGGTATGAAGTTATTGTGGATCCCAGTCTAGATAGACCTTATGGAGGTGTCCCTAGCTCTTGAATGAACCGATAGCTTAGTCATTCTACCTTTCCCTTGCCTTAGTAGCCTGATAAACCCAATTGGATATTGGATTGGCTGTGTTTTGTTGTGTTTTGGTCATGTGTATTCCTTGGCTAAACAACCTAAGAAACCCATTGTCAATGATGGCTTGGCTAAGTGCCTGATAAACCCATTTGTGGCTTGGTTGTTCCTTATGTTAGAAGTTGGCTTGAATGTGAACAATCTGATAAACCCAACTGTATACTGGCTTGGCTGAGTAAGCCTGATAAACCCAACATTGTTTGGCTTGTAAGCCTACAGCTTGATAAACCCAACTTGGTGTTGGCTTGGCTGGACAGTCTGATAAATCCAACTGAAGGTTGGCTTGACTATGTGTGTGTTTTGATCTGGCTGTGTGTAAGTCTGTTGTTCCCTAGTTCCTTGTGGAAGTCATGCCCAGCTCTGTGGTGGCAGTTGTATTGAGAGATTGATGAACACAACTGGCCTATGGTTGGGTGGAATGTTGCAACCACATAGCTAGTTGTGATACATCTTAATCATCAAGATAAGTATCATTTTTATTCTTGTTTATGCCATGTATTTGCTTAGGAGTTATTATGATCATGTTGAATGCTTATTGATGGTTAAGTAGAAGTTACTTCTATTATGTTTTCCTACATTTTACTTCTGTACATGCCTTGTGTTTTTGAATTGCAATTTCCTAAGTTCATGGAGTCTAGAAGCCTGTTATAGGGCCAAAACTATAGCTAAGGTAAGAACTGTTGATTTTTCTCCCCTTTGAATCGACCAACGAATGGAAAAAGGTGGAAACTGAAAAAGGGGAAGTCAAACGGGGCAGAATTCTTGTGTTTTCGCACACCAGGATCTTCTTGCAGAAGGTGGGAGGTGGAAAGGTTAGTTGAAAACAAGGAAAAATGTGTGTGTTCCGATTTCTGAAGTCTGAGGGAGGAAGGTGGAAGCCAGAAGCGCAGAAGAATTCTAAGGCAAAAAATATAACTTTTCGATTTCTGAGTTTCAAGGTCGGAAAGGAGAAAAGCGAAAGCTGAAAATGTAGGGAAGGTTAAGGTTGTTTCTTGTTTTCCCAAGTTCCAAGTTCCATAGCGGAGGCGGAAGGCGGAAGGAAGAAGTAGAAAGGCGGAAAGTGGATGAAGTATTTTGGCCATTTGTTGTGTTTTCGATTTCTAATTTCTGAAGGCGAAAAGAAAAAAGTGTAAGTGTGGAAGGCGGAAGAGAGTTAAGTATTTCCATCGCACATTATGTTTCTGATTTCTGATTTCTGAGGACGGAAGACGGACGAGCCATTATGTATTTCCATCACACATTATGTTTCTGATTTTCGATTTCCAAGGACGAAAGGCGGAAAGAGGAAGTGTGGGAGGCAGAATATGGAAGGGCTGTTAAGTATTTCCATTGCACATTATGTTTCTGATTTTCGACTTCCGAGGTCAGAAGGGTGGAAAACAGAAGTGTGGAACGCGGATTGCGGAAGGACAGGTCCAGTGCGTAAATGATCATTCTGGTCACAAAAGGGATCTATCAAGGGTAGAATGACTATTACAGTGGTTTCTAATCTTGAGAATGAAGGTTAAAGTGTGTGTTAACATCTATGCCCTATGTTTCAAACGAGACCAAAGGTTCTTGAAGTAAAATTTTTAATTATTCCGCATTATGGGGTATGGGGACGTTACATTGGCAATGATTGTTTCGAGTATTTGTTTACGCAAAACAAATACCACAATAGTATCTCATTTGTCTTATTTGTTGCACAATGTCATATATTTGTTTTCATTTACATATATATATTATTTATATATCTAAAATGGTTGTAATATTTATGTACTATATATGTTCAAATCAATTAGGTACGTACCAAGTTAAATATATGAATGTATATATCGAGATGCTTATTGACGAGCTACTAAAGCTAATGAATGACATCACTATGTATGATGTGTCTAGACAATACGACATAGGAAATTTCAATTCCATGCAATGCTTGTATGGACAATTCATGATGCCCCAAGGCTAACACATTTTTTTGGTATGTAATTATAACATCCACTTTAATAGTATTTAATTTTATGAAGTTAATATATTTATCATGCATGTTTTTTAAATAATCCATTCATTATATATAATTATAATTGACATAGTTAATCCATCTCTTGCATATATTAAAACAAAGGGAAAATTTGCATGTCTAGTTTGTGGTCCTAACACGAAATCTCAATGTCCATAAAATTTAGGAAATGAGGTGTTTGATGAGTATAGGCACTTCCTCTCATAGAATCATAGGTATCGAAGTATCGAAAAACATCCTTTCAATGGGAAAGAAGAGATTGCATACAAACCATAAAGAATGACACTTCACCTATGGAAATTGCAATATAATAGAAATCATCAAGGTACATATCAAATTGTCTATCTATCATCATATATATAATGTTTTGATTTTTTTTTAGATATTTCCTTTTGTTTACTGTAATTGATATTGATTTTTATATTGTCTTTATAAACTATGATTCATGGCGACCATCGTGACCATGAAGGCGTTAATTGGCTTCCACAAGGAATGAAAATTTATCTAAAACAATTAAGTAGGTTTCCATTCTATGAGTACCTACAAATAGTTCATTTGTTTGATACAATTCATATTGGAAAGAATGTAGCTTACACATTATAGAGAATATTTGATGGAAGGAGTGACAAAGAAAAAATTGTCAAAATTTGCAAGGACATTTAAGAAGACAATCATGCAATGAAAGATGCCATTCAATTTAATATAAATGGATACCAAATTAATATAAGCGCACTCCCATGGTTGTTAACGGATCAGCAAAAAAATATTATAAAGGAAGTCATTCGAAATATTAAATTTCCCACTAGATTTTGTTCGAACATGAAGAATATATTAACAAAGAAAGGTGACTATGGGGGGGTGAAAAAACATGATTGGCATATTTTCATCAAGGTAATTATTTGGGTATATATATTGCTATATTATGTTATACTAGTGCATGTTGGTGTTTTTTTTCTACTCTTGTAAAAAATAATGAAACAATTTTATTGCTACAGTATGTTCTATCTTTATCTCTTTCAGAAAACTTCAACAACAATATCAAGCAAGTTATGTATGATATTGGAAAGTACATGAGGTAAGTAGTGATATTTTGCAAGCATAAAGTGTTTGTTTAATTCATTGTAGAACTTATATTTGTCATTTGTTTTACTAGTTGTTATGTACTATAATGTTTATCTTTGTTAAATCTTGTAACGACCATCGACGGGGTCAAATTTTTTCTAACACTAATATGCATGAATATAAAAATGTAGATCAAATTAAACACATAATTTACTTTTAAATAACGACAAGAAAATAAACAAAATAATAGATATGACCTGTAAAATATGTCGAGAATTGCTAATGCTGCCGAAGGCTATTTTTGTTGCTGAAATCCTTGCTGCAAGCTCTTGCAAACTCACCAATATATGATGGTTCTTGTTAGCTGGAATATTTCACCTCTTGTGGACAGCAAGGTGTTCCACTGGTCTAGATGGTTCAAATCCAGAACAAATAGAGGACAGAGGTTGAAGACTCTCCCTAGACGCCATAGATACCTGGAATGCAATGCTTTGATAGTCACCCTGTGTACCTGCAATTAGCTCAACATGAAAAAAATAAAAGCAACCAGAATATAATCTACTAATATATGTTAGTGACTAAGGAATCCAACAACATACATATGAAATCAAACATCAACAATATATGTGGAACAAAAATCAACTTGCATTAAAGAAATATGAAGAAGTTTACAGCCAAGCCTTACTGTTGACATTCATCTCCATGAAACCAAGCATTCTCATCCCCATAAGCTCTGACTCTAGCTCTCTCTATGCTCTCCAATGGTATGGACCAAGTAATCAATCCAACAATATAACAATACCCTAAGATTTCTCCCCCTAAACCATGGCCATAAGCTTGTATTTATAAGGCTAAATGGATAGGGTAGGTTGAGAGATAGGTGGGTGAGGTGGCCTCCAAGATCCTAGGATGGGGGATCTCGAGCTCAACTGACCCACAATAGTAGGGATAAGGGATATCTCAAGGTTTATCATCTAGAAGCCTCGAGAAGCTTCTATTTTTCCCTTTTTGCCCATGGTATCGCATTTCTCCTTCACTGACAGAGCGGTTCTGGTAATAACTGCTTATGGACCAAGGGCCATAAGCAGTGGCACCGCTTATGGGAAACAAGGGATGGGCGGTGTGAAAAAGGGTACTGCTTATGGATAAAGGGTCAAGTGCGGTGCTAGGAATTTGTATGAAAAGATTGACAAATGATATGAGTTTCCAATCCAGAAGCTGGGATTCAAGGCAAGTAGGTATGTCAAATGTCTTATCAGATGATGGTGATGGGATTTTTGGTATAAAAGGATGCCCCCCAAAGCATGAGTCTTAGAGGGATACGATAAACGAAAGCTTTGAGAGAAAAAGTCATTTCCATGAGGTGAAAATGTCAGCTCAATCAAAGGATGTCGTCAAGTAGGCATCTGTAGTACATCAATATGTTGAATCATAGACACAAGTAACCAAACTCATGGCTGCAGACCAATACAAGGCAGATCCATGAGAGGAATAAACAAGCATGGCTACTAGAATACAACGTAGATCCATGTGATAGAGGACTCAAACTTGGACATAGCTACTAGACATACAACGTAGGTCTATGTCATATAGACGCAAATTTGAGCATAGCCATGACCATACAAATGTGGATCCATGCTAGATATACTAAACTCCATCGCAACTTCGGGAAAGCAATGAGCACTTTAAACATATACCCAGGGTCTTCATCTCGTCTTCCACAAAGTACGATTCTATCCATGTGATTACAATGATCTAAAGTCGAACATGGTGGAAACCACTTGTTTACCGATCAATGATGTGAACCGTTAACAAGTGCGAGGGAGATCACCATTGATGTCAATGATTCCCAAGGTACTCTAGTACAATCTACTGAGTGTGAATAGATGTATTAATGTTGAACACCCAGTCGATTCTATCGATCAAAGGTCAATGATGTGAACCGATGTTGAGAGCGAGAGAATCTGTCATTAAGGCATACATATCTCAAGGTACTAAATATTGTTTCTAAGACCATTTCCCGAATGATGAGTTGATGTCGGTGGGAATAGTCTCGTCAAAGGAGGGCCATGATGAGTCCCACATCGACGACACGAAACTTAGAACATAGTTCTGGAATTATGTGAATATAGTAACCATATGACTGACTTAAAGATACTGACACAAAGACTGTCTAGACTACAGAGGTAAAACTTCTTCAAATCCCCTTTGAACATCGAGCGGCATGACAAAAGACTTGGCAGCATGACTAGAACGGGACATACACACAATGTGACAGTGGACAATGCATTCTTTTGAAAGACTCAAAGGATTGACATGACTCATGAAAGTGGATCATCACGGAGATCAGTTGAATGCCCAATTGACTAACATGATTGTGCAGACAAGTGCCATGTTCAAAGGTAATGATAAACAACTACCATTATTTTCAAAATGATTCCCTTCCCATTTCCCCCATCATGATTGATGAGTGCCTTTTTTCAGTTTTATGAGTTCAAAGAGGGTAACAAACACTCGATATAGCTTGTTGGAAGACAAGTCCAGACTCATATGTTTTACGAACCTGGGAGAGGAGGGGTTCGTTCCCAAAACGGGTCTCTCAATGTTTGATTTAATGAGTCCACTGAAAGAAAACTTGGTATCATTCATGTTTAGAGAGTCTGAATGAATACGGAAGAAGACTCCAAAGGGGTCCTTTTTCGTATGATTTAGTCCCTAAGGCCCAAAAAAGTGTAAAATCATACCTTAGAGAACTCTTCCAGTCATGATTGGCTGGAGTATTCCTTTTTTGTAAATAGTCCTATTGAACCAAAAAAGAGATAACATACCATCAGACGGACGACTCTTCAAATAATTTAACGAGCGTGAAGAAGACAAGATCTCTCTAAGATCTTTTCGTATGTAAGGAGCCCGAAAAGAGTTTAAATAAGACTCCATTAACCTTTTTCATGTTTGAATCCAGAGCATGAAAAAGTAATAATTTAAGCTCATACCACTTTTCATGTTTTAACCAGAGCACGAAAAATGAAAAGTAAGCTCAACACCATCTTACTATTTTTAACGAGCTTGAAGATCAGTTGAAAGAATGCTCAGGGATTGGTTTCATTTTTACGCGAGCTTGAAACCAATGGGTAAACTATGCTTGTAAAATATCATTAACATGGTATATAGAGGTTTGAATCTTGCTCCCAACATGATTGGTAGCAAATCTTACCCCTAGCATGGTTGCTAGCGGCTCGACATGCCCCCAAAGCTTTGTTTCATTTAACGTCAATTCTTCTTCCATACCCAACCTAAAAACCTGGTTACTAATGTGAAAATGTTCACCAGGGGGATAGGAAGAATGAGAATCGGGAAGGTGAAAAGAAGGTTCAAGTTCTAACATGAAAGTGAAGACTCGACTCAAGGGAAGGCGATTTGTTTCATTTTTACACAAGCTTGAAACAGAAGGTAGCTTTGCTTGGAACATGGTTTCATTTTTATGCAAGCTTGAAACCAAAAGGTAAACTATGCTTAAGCAAACCTACTTCATTTTTTAACGAGCTCGAAATAGGAAAATAACTATTCTCAAGAATGATTTCATTTTTATGCAAGCTTGAAACCAAAAGGTAAACTATGCTTGAGGAGATCTATTTCATTTTTTAATGAGCTTGACATAGAATGGGAACTATACTCATAGGCATCCATTTCATTTTTTAACGAGCTTGACATAGAATGGGAACTTTTTTCAAAGGAATGGTTTCATTTTTATGCAAGCTTGAAACCAAAAGGTAAACTATGCTCGCGAACCTGCTCCTACCCAACATGATATCTAGAGGTTGGTAGGTTTCCCCCATTTCATAAAAGCTAGCGACTTATCTCCATTATGATGTCCATAGACTAGATCTATGCCCCCCCATTTTACTTATGATGGGAAGAATATAACTAGAAGAAGGGGAAGGAACCACAAGAACATGCGGCACATTCAGGACAGTCTGATTACTAGGAGTAATGCGATGGTCAGGTGTAACAAAGGAAAGCTGATCAATGGTCACAATATTCCCATCATGGGGAAAATGCATAACTCGAAAGAGTGTGGACACAACAGCCTTCATGGCATAAACATAATCATGTCTAGGGAGCAGATTGAAATCTAAAGGACCTTGGACCACCACAACATCGATACAAACAGTTTTCCCTCCTAATGTAATAGGCAAATAAGGAAGGGTCCCTAAAGGTGCAGTAGGTCTTCAATTAAAAGCCAGTATCTGATCAATGGCTAGCACAAGCTAAGGAGAGCCTAAAGATTTCCAAGCAGTTGAGGATAGAATACTAACAGAAGCCCCTTCGTCAACAATAGTGCGAAGTATCCACCTAGCAGTAGCATTCACAACTATCTAGAAAAGAACAGTCGAATGAAGACGAGACTCTATTATGTTACTCCAGTCAAAGGAAATAAACTCATTACTCAGAGAGGGTTTTGTCAAAATAGACAAAATTTCCTCTTGTCGAGAACAATCAGAACAAAGCATAACAACTTCGACAGGTTTTGGTTCATTATCTATTGGAAGAGAAGAACAAGATGAAGATTTGGTCAAAGAGACTACTTCAGTCTTAACACTCTCTGATGAAAGAGTGGGATCGGGTGGAAATGACACCGACTCGACCACTTTAACTTCACTCTCCAAAGGAAGAGTGGGATCAACCATAGATAAATTTGAATCGACCCCTTGGTCAACCAGTGGGGGATCGAGGGATAACTTGCTATCACTTATTGGAATCACCTGTTGATGATCAGTAATATTTTCCAACCAACGCGAAGCTTCATCCATGATTGGACAAATAAAAGTACGATGCATAGCCTTGCAAATTAAACAAGGATACAAGACTTTACCCTTACAAACTTTTACCAATGGGTCACTGGTTGAGGGAGTATCATCAACATGATGATCATAGGTTGATGACATAGACGGTTTGGACCTTTTAGACCACTCTTCTTGTACATGGGAGAGACCCGGACACTCCTTAAGAAGGTGGTCCCCCTTGCAAATCTTACAAGGGAACTTTGGTTATTTGGGTGTTCTATTAGAATGAGCACCATCAGGAGCAGATGGTTGCTGCCTTTTCTCTTTCTTATCCTTCTTCTTTTTACCCTTCCCTTTTTTCTTCTTCTTATCCACATGACTACTAACCATAGAGCTTTGGTCAAGTGAAGAAGAAGAAAGGGTTGAAGCCACAACTGGCGAACAAGGAGAGGGATTAGGTTGAGGTTGACCCTCTCTCTAAGGAGAGGTGACATTTAAGACATTAGGTGTAACAGGAATTACCAGATTAAACAGCCAGACCGGTAATCCTATCGTTAATCTAGGAAGATTTAGAGTGGCAATAAAGGGAGGATGAATACCTTCACTTGGAGGGAATACAAAAGGTACACCTTGGAAAGGGACCTCTTGAGTGGTAGTCCCAGATGAGGATTCCATCTCTAAACTATCTAATAACCCCCTAAATAACATGCACAAGCAAGTACTACTCAAACTAAAAGAAACAATCAAACATGTGAAAGGAGTGGATAAGATTCAGGAACCTCACAGGACAGGCCAAAAGGATAACTCAGATGGTTTTAGGATTCCTAAAAGGGTCTCCTGATATACACAAGGTACGTGGGAGCTCAAATCGGTAGTAGTGTTGTCTAATGCATAACCATTCACAGGGGGCCTTCCTATATACAATCGAGTACGTGAACTACCTTTCTATATACCTCAAGGGTATGTGAAAGGTCGTTCAATATACCGACAGTACGTGGAAGAACCACACGAGTCCTGGGATGTAATGATGATAAATAATGATAGCTCCTACACTTAACAACGCCTGAACACGTCTCTAACTTATCACTCAAATTGCTAAAAGTTTTAACCTAGTACTACCATTAATTTTATCTTGTGCGTTTAGGTGGAATCATGGAGTGAAAAATTGAATTAAAAAAGATGCACACTGATCTATATGATAATGCAGGTTTTTCTCTTCAATGAAATTCTACCTAAGAGAGGGCGATAGATTTACTTTTCTTCCCAAAAATGCACACCCAAATGCAAATGCAATTCTATCTTTTCAAATGAAAAGTGAAATATCAATGCACCCCAACAATCTTCAAAACAAATAAGAAAGAGATCTAGAGAACATATAACATAAATAAAACATGTTTCCTATCTTTTCATGCTTGAAAAAGATGCATAAAAACTTAATAGAAAGATGATTTCACTAACGTTTCCAAACAAATCTATCTCTAATTCACACAAAGCTAAAAACAGATATTTCTTCTTAATGAAAGTAAGATCTAGAATTTCAAACAATCATGCACAAAACAAGAAGAAAATCGTCCAACAACGCTTGCGAATAAAGCAAAGGAGAGAGAAAACTAAAACTTCTCTTTGGAACATATAAGGAAACGAAGAACCAATCTTTCCAACCAAGCACTGAAAAAATCAGCATGCAAAAGGAAACAAGAATCACCCTATGCAAAGAAAGACTCAAAACAACATGTATCACTCACGCATTCCAAGTTCAAAACAAACCGAAACCTACTCATGAAAATGAAATGTATATTTCCAATCCCAATGAATAATATCTACAGAAAAAAGCAAAAGGTTTTAAGCAAAGAAAATAATGCAAAATCCAATGCAAGAAACATAAACTCTCTTTGAATGTAGAAAGAATACAACAATCAAAGCGACTGCAGAATATACAATTCATGGCCCCTCCTTCCCAACAGAACATGTGTGGTTCCCTGTAAAAATCCAAAACACAAAGAGAACGATTGATCAAGTCAGAAAAAGACCATATCAGGGTAAAAATTGATAGATTGAAAGTGAGAAAGAGCATAAAAGGTTGAAAATAATTCAGATCTAGATAGATCTGGAAGTTTCAAACCCAAATTGATTGAGTTATATAGCAGATCCGACTGAAGAGAGTTGGAGAAGAAGGAACCTGGATTCGAACAAGAGTTGCAAACTGAAGAAGATCAGCACAACTGATACAACTAATTCCCCATCAGAGTCGCCAGATTTGTTAGCTGGAATATTTCACCTCCTGCGGACAGCAAGGTGTTCCACTAGTCTGAATGGTTCAGATCTAGAACAAATAGAGGACAGAGGTTGAAGACTCTCCCTAGACGCCGTAGATATCTGGAATGCAACGCTTTGATAGCCACCCTATGTACCTGCAATCATCTCAACATGAAACAAATCAAAGCAACTAGAATATAATCTACTAATCTATGTTAGTGACTAAGGAATCCAACAACATACATATGAAATCAAACATCAACAATATATGTGGGACAGATTTCAACTTGCATTAAAGAAATATGAAGAAGTTTACAACCAAGCCTTAGTGTTGACATGCATCTCCGTGAAACCAAGCATTCTCATCCCCATAAGCTCCGACTCTAGCTCTCTCTATGCTCTCCAATGGTATGGACCAAGATATCAATCCAACATCATAAAATACCTTAAGATTTATCCCCCTCAACCATGGCCATAAGCTTGTATTTATAAGGCTAAATGGATAGGGTAGGTTGAGAGATAGGTGGGTGAGGTGGTCTCCAAGATTCTTGGATGGGGGATCTTGAGCTCAACTGACCCACAACAGTAGGGATAAGGGATATCTCGAGGTTTATCATCTAGAAGCCTCGAGAAGCTTCTCTTTTTCCCTTTTTTCCTAGGGTACCACATTTCTCCTTCACTAATAGAGTGGTTCTAGTAATAACTGCTTATTGACCAAGGGCCATAAGCAGTGGCACCACTTATGGGCAACATGGGATGGGCGGTGCGAACAAGGGTACCGCTTATGGATAAAGGGTCAAACGCGACGTTGGGAATTTGTATGAAAAGATTGACAAATGATATGAGTTTCCACTCCAGAAGCTAGGATTCAAGGCAAGTAGGTATGTCAAATGTCTTATCACATGATGGTGACAAGATTTTGGTATAATAGTTCTCCTAGACTTGTTCACTTCTGAAATTTTCGTTGGATGCTCCAGGAGGATTTCCAATCATGTTGGATCCACCAATTTCCTCCCTACCATACCCTAACGGGTACTCTCATTTCCCTAGGACCCCTGAGCTCGATGGGGATGACAATACATTGTTGGCAATGGAAGTACTACACCAGGCTACTATCGGGAGGCTCCCAACCTCACTCACGTTGTACTGAACCACACTCTTCCACAGTCACCTTAGAGCCACCCAAAGGGTTCGAGCTCCAACTATGGAAGGACCGAAGAGAAGAAGATCCTCCATTCTTCCATTTATTTAGCTTTTATTAACCATTTCGTTAATTTCCATACATCCCATGCATCACTTTCAGTTAACTCTTTAGTTACTTTAATTAATTAATTTATTTTTATTTACCAACCCACTTGTTAGTTATCTTTAGTTCTCTGTTTCTTTTCTGATTAGTTAGGGTTTCACTTTAGTTCAAGTTCCTTAATTTACTCTGTTAACTGATTTCTTAATTTAGTTTGATTTTATTTTATTTATCTTTATTTATTTATCATTTTTTTAAATTTAATTAATTAATTAATTATTATTATTACTATTATTAAGTTCTTTTTTAGTCAATTTATTATTTCCCTTAAATAAAAATATATGTTGTTTACCACCGTATTCTCGTCGTGACCAGAATTATCAAGGTGGTATGCTTCCAGTACGCCCTTCCGATAATTCCCACAGGTGAGGAGTTGGTTATGGCGACTCAACCAATGTTACCTCAGTTCGCCTACACTAGGAAGAGCTGGGTGGTTCCTAGGAAATAAGGCTGAATCCCTATTGTGTGCCCCCCATTAATAATACTCGTGAGTGACCAACTCATGGCCTACCCTCACAGCACACGCATCTGATGAACTTGATTTTTCCTCACTCTATTCAAAGTTCATCGTGCCCTCCAATTTTCTAGTCTTACAGGTATAATTTTTCAACCCCGTCACCTGATGTGGATTTATTGGCAATCACAATCCCATGACCTGCACATAAAACAACTCATGCATCAAATCTCATAAATAATATTTCAACTATAAAAAACCATCAATCGACCTCAATTATCGTAGTTTCTCGACTCATCCAGAGTCCATGCATGCTAGTTCATCAAACATATCATAATTCAATCATGCTAAGTACAAGACTGATATCACCTACCATAGTCGTCGACTCAGCTAGAGTCTTTGCATACTGATGATTTCTTGCGGTTAAGTACCTGCCTTTCTTGTCACACTCGATAGACCATCAGAGTACATGCTACATAAATTTTGTCAATAAAACATTGTACAACTTTAATTCTTGCTGATAAATTCACATGATGTTTTACTCACAATTAAAATCATAATATAACAACATACATAATTTCCCAAATGTCAATATTATTTTCTTAATCATTATTTACTTATCAATATCTCAGATGTGATTTCATAAATTAAGTATTTATTTTTTTCTATGTAAGATATTTAAAGGTTATAACAATTTCTTTTATGTATAAAACATAGAATAGTCTAATCCAATAATTTTGTAACATATCATATGGGATATTCCAACTTCTATTCAAATTATATAAGGTACTTTATTTTAAGTATATACAAATTTTATAAATTGCAATGCATAAGGTACACCGTACAGTTTCCCATGACCATATAATGTGCATTCATTACATTAGAAAGATATAAGACATACGAACGAATTTACTAAGGATCTAGAGTTAGGAATTGCCATGGCCATGACTTTGGAGATCCATACGCTCATCCCAAACAAACTTCTCTTGGCGAAGAAGAATGATGATGTAGCATGTCGGGATTAGTCTCTAAAATTGGTTTATACATAGGTTGTTATACAGTCAAGCCAATTAAAGAACACTGCAAATGCAACTGCATAGTTTACCATTTCAATTTACTAAGGTAAATGCATTATAAGATATCAGATACATAAGACCTAAATTAAATCAGTTCAATTGAATACAAGCCCGATATTTCTTACGAATATTATTTGACTTTTACATTAAAAAATTGTGGTCCCATTCAATTAAGCAATAACTGTAGTACCCAACCAAAAGATAAATCTTTAGTTTACTTGTAAATCAAGGAAACCATGATGGGAGTCCTTATTCTAATACACAATACCTAGAAACTAGGCTATCGCACTGGCCAACCACAGAGATCTTGTGACCCTCCAGATCTTTGGGTCATGTGTTTAGCTATCAGGGTGAAAAATGTGAAGTTTTTATATAAACAGGGTCCCAAATTAAAACATGCTTTAAGTTATTGCTCTGCAAATGTAATTACGTTTTCCAAGAGTCATGCCACTGATGAACTCTAAATTTAACTGACAAACTTGTTTATGTTTTTAATATGGGTTCAACAGATCTAATGCTTTCTTCATAGCCAAATCAAGAAGATATTCTAGAACATATATATATACATAAATCAAAATGTTCCATATGACCTGAGAGTCAATATTTATTTATTTATTTATTTGAAAAGAGTCGAAACTTTCATTGAGATACTAAACTAATATGTTGAATGAAGCACCCAGGTCCAGAGACTTACAACCTGTGTCCACCTAGATATGGAGTCGTCCAAGGGAGAATTGGATTGACCCCATTTCCATTTAGACAGGACAACTAGGAGCAACCCAACATTAGTAGAAGCGGCGATGCACTTAGAAATAGAGAAGACATAAGCAACCAAAGGGTTCGTGTTATGCAGAGAAGCTGGCGAAGATTGGAATTATATATATATATATATATATATATATATATATATATATATTGCAATACACAATGTTCTAGCTGAGGAATGTTAAAATACCATATGGCAATTGTCTGTTCCTTAATGTAAAATCTATAGAGAAAGGAGGGAAGTGATAAAGACAATGAGTTTAATCAAGTGATCGCCTGTTGCATTCATATCATCGACAGATAGTTCTAGCGTAGGATGCAATCGCTGTGATCATCCCTTGGTGACCACCATGTTGGAATTCAATAATTACTACACCCCATGTTGGAATTCAATAATTACTACACCAACAGAACCGTCAGAGTTTTGAAAAGGAATCACTGCCCATAAATATGGTCGCTGAAATTTTGAAGACATGTTACACCACCTCACTACCTGACAAACATAAGATTATGAAAATATGAAAAGTCATTTTTACTGTGCTAGCAATGTGCATCTAAACTTTGAAGAGACAATGCTTTTTTCAAACTCTGTCAAACTATAACAGATTGTAAATCATTTGAACAAAGGAGTCTATTTTGTGTAGTGAAGGGCCAATTAACACTTAATGGAGGACTTAGGCCAATATATAACTAGCTTGTAATCATGTTTAGTGAGACAAAGATATATATTAATACACAGAGTTGAAACTGTGAATTTTATTTTGTAATTTCCTGTGTTTTACTCTGTTTCTGAAAAAATCAGTTTTATTTTTTTAATGTCAGTTTGTTGTAGCAGCTGGAGTTTATTTGTGTGAATGTTGTTTATTAATTCAGTAGAACATTCGTGTTAAGTTTTTGGACGCAGGGGTCATCAGAAACTTGTTAAATAGTGAGCTGTGAGTGTGTTGTAGGTGACGTCAGCACTCATAACTAGCTGAAATAGTCGTGTAGAGTGTTGCTAGTTGTAATAGCTAGCTGCAACATCATCTGAAGGATACTCTAAGCTGTAACAATCAAGTAGTTACAATCTTGTTTGTGCTGAGTTGATTTTGTGAGCTCTGTTAGTGAGTTGCAACCAACTGTGACAGAAAAGGTGTACATTGCTGTAAGTTGTATTTTGAAGTTGTACATGAAGTTTTAGTGCTACTGAAGAAAAGAGCGGCACTCCGTTGCCTTCCCCACACACCAGATCCTATTTTCTTTACAATCACCGATGGTGGAGTATCAAATCCCATTTGTTAAAGAAATTCCAGAATAAATGAATAATCACCAGACACCACAATTACCGTACTATCCACTTGTCATCACCTAACCATCCCCTAACCATCCCCTAATAGTTGGGTGGCCACTATCTTGCTACAATCGGTATCGCTCAACAAAGAAAATAATAAATGAATAATTAGTAAAGTGATGGCTCATAATGATGGTATCTACAACATTCACTATGAGGGTGATTGCAATACTTTGGAGTTGAAGGTTTCCGTAAACCAACCGAAGCTGACACAACCCACACTTATCAGTACTTTTAAGTTCAACTCCATTGTTGTCACCAAAAATTTTGCAGATGTTGATGAAAATTTGAAACCAAGTACAAGGTCCTATCATCACAAGTGGTACTCCAACTCCCCCTCCTGCCTAGCTTAGGGAATTTAACCTGAGACCTTAGCTATAATACCATGTAAGGTTTTCCATTACACCAAAAGCAATTTTATTGATGAACACTTGAAACCAAGAACAGAAGGTCCTATCATCAAGAGATTCCCAAAAATACAATGGTTATACCATGCAATTGTACCAATACTCCAAAAGTGACTAAGGCTCCTCATCCACATTCTAACCGAGGGTAAGTGCTTCACAGTTACAATGCAAAACTTGAATAGGTTGCGTGCGCGATATGGAGAGTGGGGATATCTTTGGAGAGCTATGAAGTATAGAAACATTGGTCTCTGTGGTTGGTTTAAGTTGTTCGTATCGGCTGATACATCCCACGCCTTAACGCCCTCAAATTATGAGATTAATTAGTGACATGTTTGTTTAACCCTTAAATACCATTCAAACCTCAACTTCATGCTAACATTCACTTTTTTTCAGAGGAAAAAATACCAGTCTTTGTTATTCATATGAATCAAAATACATCATTTACATATCAGCATGATGACTGCCAGATCCCAGTGCCAACATCGACAAATATAAATGACAATACCAAGCAGCAGATACATCATATACATATCTGCAAGAAGACTGCCAGATCCCAGTTCCAACATCAACAACAATAAATGACAAAACAAAGCAGCAGATACCAAAGAAAAAGTCTGATCATAGCAGACTTTTCTCATCATCCCTGATATAACAGGTCAGAAAGTACTGAGTAATATCAAACATGAACTTCAAACATACAAAATCAGAGCAAAACATGCTGGCAAGAAGGACTCTACATAGAGCAGAAAGAGATAATCAATCAAAACAGCTATAACCATGCTGAACAAAGAGATATTCAGCTACTCTAAAAGAGATTAAGATTTCCTTGATTCACAATCAATCCATCCATAGATTCTGAAAAAGTAACAACTCCCATATCCAAATTCAGGCCTTGTTTGGAGAGTGCATCTGCCAGCGTGTTATGCTCACGATAAGTATGTTTAAAGAGCATCGGCGGGGCCTTTTGAAGCATAAGTATTATGTCACAACACCAGTGCATTATCGATGGAACATCAAGTTCAATAATTCTGTTAAGCCATGAGATAATAACCATTGAATCCCCATAAATCAGCTGCATAGGAATACCCATCAATAAGCTAACTCTAAGAATTGCCCAGCAAGCCAATAACTCTGCTCTTGTGTTCGAACTTCTTCCACAACCCATTGAAAAGCTATAGAAATGAGATTCATTGATAAAAATCACATAACCTGATCCTCCAATATACTCTGCAGAAGCTCCATCGAAATAATCACAAGGAAAACATTTTAATGGGACAGGTCCTACATTGCGAAATTTGTGAATTTTCAGATGTACAGGGAAAGTATTAATCAAGCCTTCAATTCTGGCAATCAAAGCAGAGAAGGATGGTTTCTTGTTTTCAAATAGGCAGAGATTACAGATGAGCCAGATTCCCCAAAATATAAACAGAGGCAAGAAAAAATAAGGGGCAGAACTCGCAGTACAAGAGAACCAGCGGTCCAGGAAGGAGTGAACAAAGCTGAAGATAGGGAAAGAGTAGCTGAATTTTCCCTCAAAGAAAGTGAAAATACAAGCAGAAAAAGGACAGCAGAAAAATAGATGTTAACATTCACTTTATAAGATATAACAGCTACCTTTACTAATATTCCTTTTATAAAATATAACATTCATTTCATAAACATCCACTAATATAGCATTGGACAACTTAAATTTGACATGTTTTTGTCAACGAGGAGCTTTTTAAATTTTGGATCATCTTTTAACACCCGTAAACCGGTATGTAGAGTCTAGACTTGACACCTCAGGACATCGCTCGATGATTGTTGTTCAAGGATGGAGGTAACACAAGTGATTAGAAGGTAACACAAGTGATTAGAAGATCCACTACGTGTTGCAAGAGTGGTTTAGCTGGATGCTTGTGCATGACATGGGAGAGATACTGTTAGTTTAACCTTCAATCTGTTGTTGGATGGTGGTTGTATTGTAGAGGGAAAGAGGGCATTCCGGTTAATTCTAAGGTTGGTTGGATAAATTTCACTCAGCCATAGCCATTAGTTGCATACTACAGTCATGGTTAAGATGAATGCGTTGGTTTTCATCACCGAAGGGGTTTGGTAACCTAAAAATTACAGGATGAGCACTTTCTTGATGTAGTAAATTGAGAGAGGGAATTTTCCTGATGGCTAAAGCATAATCACAAAGGAAGGTCTAGCTCCAAAGTATAAGGTCAATGACATCCACAAAGAAACTTACGACCACTCATGTATCACATATCACCGTCTTGTCTATGCTAGTGATAATCGATTTCCAATTTATGAAATAAATTTAAATTACAAAGAAAAAGACCGCTGTTGATGTTTATTTAAAGAAAATCAATAATTCTTTCTAGGTTTTTTTAAGTACGGGTTAAAAAAAATCAGGAATATTTCCTCAAATAATACAAAATTACCAAAATTAAACATGTATTTACACAACTAGGTTTGTATATGAAATGGCCTTAACTCCTCCAATCCAACAAACATATTTTTTTAAGTCAATTCATTCGATATATTCCACATAATTATCCACACCACAGTATGTCTCGCAAGTTTTAAGAAGGGTAAGGATCTAATACTAAGAAGGTCTAGAAAACCTCTCCCTTAAGCTTTGAAAATAATTATCAAATTTTGTATAACTGATCTCGTAGATTTGAAACACATGGGAAAACTCATAAGCCAGAGAGTTTGATCCTTGGCTTTGATACCATATGTAACGACTCTCCACGGGGTCCAAAAATTTCTAACACTAATATGCATGAATATAAAAATTTAGATCAAATTAACCACATAATTTACTTTTAAAAAGAGACAAGAAAATAAACAACATAATAGATCTGACCAGTAAAATATGGTGAGAATTGCTATGATGCCGAAGGTTGTTTTTGTTGTTGAAATCCTTTCCGCGAGATCATGGAAACTCACCAAGATATGATGGTGCTCCTAGACTTGTTCGCTCCTAAAATATTTGCTAAATGCTCCAGACGGATTTCCAATCATGCCATATCCACCGGTTTCCTCCCTACCATACCTTGATGGGTACTCTTCTTCCCCCGGGACCCCCAAGCTCGACAGGGCTGACAATACCTTGCTAGCAATGGAAGTACTACGCAAGGCTACTACTTGAAGGCTCCCAACCTCACTCACTTCGTACTGAACCACACTCTTCCATAGTCACCTTAGAGCCACCCAAAGGGTTCGGGATCCAACTATGGCATGACCCAAGAAGAAGAATACGAAGATCCCCCATTCTTCCATTTTTTTAGGTTTTATTAACCATTTCATTAATTCCCATACATTTCATGCATCACTTTCAGTTAACTCTTTAGTTACTTTAATTAATTAATTTATTTCTATTTATCAACCCACTTGTTTTTTATATTTAGTTCTTTGATTATTTTCCAATTAGTTAGGGTTTCGCTTTAGTTCAAGTTCCTTAATTTATTCTATTAATTATTTCTTAATTTAGCTTATTTATTTATCATTTTTTTTAATTTAATTTAATTTATTATTATTATTAAGTTCTTTTATGATCAATTTATTATTTCTTTAATTAACAATATATGCTGTTTACTACCACATTCTCGTCATGACCATAATTATCAAGGTGATATGCTTCCAGCATGCCCTTCCGATAATTTCCATATGCGGGGAGTTGGTTATGACGGCTGAGCTAATTTTACCTCAGATCGCCTACCCTCGAAAGAGCTAGGTGGTTCCCCGGGAATAAGGTCGAATCCTTATTGCGCACCTCTCTGTAATAATCTTCGTGAGTGACTGACTCGCGGCCTACCCTCACAACACACACGTTTGATGAACTAGAGTTTTCCTCACTCTATTCAAAGTTCATCGCACCGTCTAGTTTGGTAGTCTTAGAGGTATAATTTTTTTCAGCTGTGTCACCTGGTGTGTATCGATTGGACATCACATTCCCATCAACTGCACATAAAACAACTCATGCATCAAATCTCATAAATAAGATTTCAACTATAACAAACCATCAATCGATTTCAACTATTGAGGTTTCTCGATTCATCCAGAGTCTATGCATGCCAGTGCATCAAACATATCATAATTCAATCATGCTATATACAAGAATGGTATCACCTGCCATAGTCGTCGACTCAGCTAGAGTCTTTGCATACTGATGCTTTCTTGCAGTTCATGTACCTTCCTTTCCTGTCACACTCGACAGGCCATCATAGTACATGCTACATAAATTTTGTTAATAAAACATTATACAACTTTAATCCTTGTTGATAAATTCACATTATTTTTCATTCACAATTAAAATCATAATATAACTGCATACATAATTGACCAAATGTCCATATTATTTTCTTAATCATTATTTACTTATCAATATGTTAGATAATCCTTCGTAGGTCATATCTAATCAATAATTCATTGCTTCACATAAATACAGGTCAATTGAAATTGAATTCCCTAAAAAACACATCCATACACATTTTTTAGATCTCAAATAAACAAATATGTGGGTCATTCATCATAGAATGCCCTCATTTAATAGTTATTTGTATCTCAAGAGTTGGGGTAAAAATAGGGTGTTACAAATCTCATGATTTGCTTGCATCACTTGTAGATGGTTGTCATCTAAAGAAATCCATAAGGAAGATATAAAGTATTGGAGGAGAGAAATTCCTCATGTAATGTGTGAAATGCAAAAGTATTTACCTTCTACATGTTTCAATGCATAAGAACACTACCTCATACATCAAGTTCAGGAGATTGAATTATGTGGACCAGTACACTCAAGGTCAATGTGGGTGATTGAAAGGCACTTGAAATTTTAGAAGGATTTGGTTAGACAATTAGAACATCCCGATGGTTCTATGGTGGAGGGATATATGCTATACCAGAACATGGTGTATATTAGTGAGTATCTTTGTAAATTAGCATCAAAGATAGATTTAGGTCACATTTGTGATATGAACTTGATTAACAAATTCAAAGGGAAGTACCTGATGGGGAAAGGTTGATTGAAGAAGGTGAAAAGTGGTGGAGAATAATCATAATATATTTTACTATTTTTTTATTTAATTTTTTATCTTTAATATGATCAATTATAGATGTATGTATATTGTCTTAAATTATTATAAATTTGTGAATTGTAATTTTATTTTCCTCTTGCGGTTGATCGAGAGTGGGATGTGATGCATTTATACGTCGCAAAAAATATTGATTGGATGAAGGTGTGGATTGGACGATATAAACAATATAGTCATGGAATATCATGGGAAGGTGTGGGTTCATTGGTTAAAGAAACTCATCGCAATGGAGATACCAATCTTGCACAAAGGGAAATCGATTTAGCATATGATTTAAAAGATAAATAAGAAATCATGTTAATCAACCATACTATTTAATTACTTGCAATATGTACTTAATTATCAATTGACGATGTAATATCTATGTGCCTGGAATATTGTAGGTAAAACACCATAAGTCTTTGTGGTGCAAGGGTCCTAAATTTTGCATCAAAAATTTGGATGAAATGAAGAAAACATCTTATTGTGGGATAATTGTAGTCGTTTAGGTGACCAATGTTTCATATTGAAGTTACAGATATCCAAAACTTTAAGAAAATCAATAGTATGGGTATTTGGAAGATATTATTCAGTGTGACTTCAAATCCTTCAAATTAGTTCTATTCGTTGTCAAATGGTATAGGTTAATATTGAATCAATGTGATCCCAGTAGAACTATTATTGAACATGCCAATGGATTTATCATGGTCATTATAAGGTTGTTCGATATAGGAAACGAGCCATATGTTCTTCCAAGCCAATGTGAACAGTTATTTTATTCATAAGTTTCAGGTAGAGGTGGTTGGTCATTTGTTGTGAGACACGATCCAAGATGAAGGCCAGTAAAGTATAATGTAGAGGAAGACCAAGTGGGTATTGAAGAAGAAGATGATGTACACTAGTACATGTATAACTTTTTCCCACGATAAATCGTCGATAATGCAACACTTTTTTGTTGCAATAGTGATGAACACCACCCCATATTTTCATGGAAACACTTTTGTCACTATAGCCACATGTTGAACCATTCGTCTCTATGGAGACAAGAAAGAGATGACAGATGGCGTCCATGGACGATGTATTACAAATCAAATTTTGTCACTGTAGTGACAAATATCCGTTGCTCTAGCAACATACCAACACTCCCATACCAACAACCCTTCATGTGCATAGAAACTAACTTGCTATATAAGCAACAGATTCCCCATCGCTATAGTGACGGTTAAGTGTCGCTATAGGGATAGACCACCATACACAAGTTGATGAACTTGTCATACAAGAGATGGTGTCTCGTTGCTATAGCGATGGAATATCGTTTCCAGGATAATGAACCACTAATTCATTTGTGTTGCTATAGAGACACTTTCTGAGTATTTTAATATAAAAATAAAGACACCACCATAAGAAGCGTCTAATCTAAGAAAACTTTCAATAGGTGATGACCTCCAAAAAGTTGTTATTGTTTGAAGCATTGTTTCACTCAAGGGATCCATACATGATCACCAACTTGAAATGTAGAAGGTAACCAATGTTCATCATGGAATCCATTGTGACAAAGGTGTAAGCTTGATCTTGTTTGGAAGCATAATGAGAAGACAACACTAATGGTATGGTGATTGTAATTTCATAAGGAGTGAGATGTTGCAAGCCATAAAAACCAAAAACGGACTACAGTTAGCAGAGGAATGTATGGCTCTCTTATAGCTATTTTGGATGATACTGTGATAAGTGTTAGAAATGTTTGTTGCAACTAAAATGGGTGTGGAGAGCATGAGTTTAGGTAAAATTTGTGACTTTAGTTTCATTGTGAGTTTAGGTTTGAAAAGTTATGAATAAAGAAGCGTATAGCCAAGTAATTTCCATATATTTTTCTAAAAATGGTTGAGAAATCAAGAGTCTCAATCATAAATGATGGAGGGAGGGAGCCCAAAATATGTTCAGGCATGTTGTAAAAATAAGTAAACAACTTGTTATGGCCAAAAACTTGAAACATCTCTTCCTGTGACCACTTTTCCATGATTTTGTCGCATGTCGACACTTCATGAAAGTCACTAAAAAAACACCTAACTTGGATTATCCATATCTGGAGTTTTGTAACTCCATTTTATCTCTTCTTTGCACCATTGGAAAGGTATATGAGTTAGAAAAAACTTTTCAGAAGACTCTAAAGTCTAAAAATGCCAAGAAGTACCCTTAAAATGAACATGTTGACAAATCAAGAGTCTCAATCATAAATGATGGAGGGAGGGAACCCTAATGATGTCCAGACATGTTGTAAAAATAAGGCAACAAATTGTTATAGCCTAAAATGACACATCTCTACCAATGAGCACTTTCCCCTGATTTTGTCGCATGTTGACATTTCCATGAGGACACTTCATGAAAGTCACTAAAAAAACACCTAGCTTGGATTATCCATATCTAGAGTTCTGTAACTCCATTTGACCTCTTCCTTGCACCATTGGAAAATTATATGAGTTATCAAAAACTTTTCTGAAGAATCCAAAGTCTAAGAATGCCCAAGATTACCCTTAAAATGAGTATCTTTGACCTATTAATGACTTGTCCTACATGGTACCCGTATGTTCCACCTTTGTACATGCGACTTTCCTTGCATGCTACCTGTGAATTCCCCGAATTACTATTGTATTCGCGACTATTGTCACTGCAACCCATGAATCCCTTTGTATTCACGACTATTGTCACTAGAGTCCCGCTAATATCTCTTTGCATTGGCGACTGTTGTCACTGCAACCCACGAATACATCTTGTACATGTAAAAAATGGATGTTTCTCGAATTTTGGGTATTTTGGGTGGTTATGCAACTGAATCCTTCAGTTGTAACTACTTTGTCTTCGACCCTATATATTTAGAAATGTATAAATAAAGGTAGAGAGGTCCATGAGAAGGGACTTGAACTTTTGCATTGTTATGCTGGAGGAATTGGGACTCTCATTTCCCCCACCTTTTCCCTACAAGCTATCTCCTTGTGTTGCAGATCTTGGAGGCTGAGTTCCTTGGAGAAGAGAAGCAACATAACTAGATTAAGGTTTTGTGAGCTGCCTGACTTGGCGAAGGTATAATTCTACTTCTTCCATGTTTAATAAAGATATGATGCACTTCCTCTTCCAATCGATCTATCATGTATATTGAATCTCTTATTATGATCATATGATGTTGTCTATCAGATTAGATTTTCATATTTCTTTGATTATCATTGCTTTACATTTAGTCATATTGGTTTGAGGAAGGTATAATTTGTTTTGCAGATCTCTTGGAGCAAGAGGAGTAAGAGGAGGATTGAAGGGATACTTGGATCAACCTTCATTTGGCTAAGGTATGAACCATTCTATTTTCTGAATCTTGTTTATATTTGCTTGTAGAACTATATGCATCTCTCTTTCAACCCTAGTATATTAATGGCCTTTTAAACCCTATCCATAGGAACACTTTCCTCTACAATAGAACTGGCGACTCTGCTGGGGAGAGCCTTGTCTGTTTGGGGTTTCTTTGTCTTTCTTCCAGTTTTTTGTAAGACTTCAGGTCCTTCTTGCAAGTTAGGAACACCTTTTGACACCTTTTATGCTTTCTGCCACCCATTCGCAAGCTACATATTGAACAGTCATGAGTCTGTAATGTATTCACGACCTGTACTGTGTGCAACCTGCATGTCATTCGTGACCTACCTTAAGGAAACTTACGAATGCACATGAAAGTGTGTTTTCTCACCATTTTTAGGGTTTTTTAGGTGATTAGAGGGTTGTCTATGGGGTCTTCAAGGGTCCTTTGCATGTGCATGACTCCATAAAGGTCGTTTCATCTTGGTTAGGTGCTTTTTATCTATCTTGTAAGTCCTTTAGTAGCTATAGGGTTTGCTCTTTGCTCATCCCCCCGCTTTGCTTGGCTTGATTTTTGGCTTATGTTTATGATTAGCCTCTGTTAGTGATATTTGTCTGAACTCAAGAGTTTATTGTTTTTTGTTTCCTTCTTATTTTGTTGGTTAACTTCACCATGCCAAAGTAGTGTACTTGTCTCTTATGCAATCCTCCCTTCCAAGTAGGGTTTATACCGACTTTAGGGCAATCTAGAGTCTTTCTGGTGGCTGTATAGAGGGAGTTCCATTTGCTTTGTTCTTGTTATCTGCATACTTATTTTTGTAGGTAGTTTTTATTTTTTGTTTATAAAAGAAAAAGAAAAGAACATATAGTTGTTTAATATGCATGCAGATTAGGGTTTGTCTTTAATGCATTGCATATGATTATTCTTGAAAAAATAAAAAGAAGTTGTTCTTTTGTGGCTTTCAAGTTTCTATTTGAAAAAGAAAGAGAAGCATGAGTTTTCTTTTGCATTTCAATTTCTCTTTTGTTTAGTCATCATGTTTCTGCTTTGAGTCGAAACAGCATTGGTTTCACCTTCACCACCCTATTGAGTAATCAACAGCCCTTTAAAATAAACGTGTAAAATCTAAAATTTATTAGTAAATGTTTGTTTCTAGGGACGACACACACTAGTCTAGGATAGTGTTTTGGGTTAGGGATATCTTAAATTCCCAAAACTTCAAACTCAAAAATAGTGGTTATCACGTCCCCAACCCTTTGTCCAACGAAGAGGACGCTATCATAATACTATCTACCCAAGAAACTAGCCCCATGAACATAAGATAAATGCAATGAAGATGTCATGTCCCCTCAAATTGACCATTAAAAGTGTTGACCATGCTAAGTCCCAAGGGCTCAAGTTGTTATTAATTATTCCTCCTAGGACAAATTTTTGCTAATAATTGTTCTAAGGCATGTATTTAATTTTATTTTAGCAATTTTATTTATTTTCCACAATAATGATGTGGAATTAAGGCTTCCATGTCAGGAGGGTGCATTGGGGAAAGCTATTCAACTTGCCTTGGTAAATATAAGAAAGTCCATGAAAAAAGCAAGTAGGAGAATAAAGGGAAGTTGCCTAAAAGCAAAAAAAGTAGATAGAGGTAAAAATAGGAAAGTATTTCAAAGTGGATGGCACATTTTCCACTTATGGAGCTCAAAAAAGCTGTAAGAGAGAAGAAGGAAAGTTTTTGAAGGAAAGAAAGAGTCCTTATGACCCAGGAAAAGCAGAAAGTTGTCATAACTCAAAAGAGGCAGCTTTTGACTAAGGGAGGGCGTAGTTTCTAATTTTCAAGGATGATTTGGAATTGGAAACAATTCCACATGGTCCGACTTGCTTAATTTCCCAAAGGGGGCGCTTTTGTGGCTAGGGTTAGGTCACCCATGGGGTTGACTTTCTCTCACAAGTCATCATTGGCCTCAACTTACTAAGCAGGTCATCCATAATTCTATAAAATATGAATTCAAACCCATTGATTCAGTTTGGTTTATTATTTTATTTTTTATGCTTATGAGAGCATTACTTCTGAGTGTTGTACCTCAGACTACTAGGAGATGAGCCCCAACCTTCCATTCTGCCCTCCTTCCATCCCCTTTTCTTCCATTGTAGGTGTGGAGCATTATATTTAAGGAATTGAATGATTTATAGAGTTAGTTTTAGCCTTCATCAAGTTCAGTTCGAGCTCCAGTGAAGCCCTAGCTTCACTTATGCTCACAACACCTTGCTGGTCATGATCCGGGCCTCCTGCCCCTTATTTTTGGAGCATCTTTGTAATGGTCAGTAAATTATGTAATATATGTTATTTAATATCATAATATTCTTCAAATTACATTTATCAGGTTTAAATATCCCTGCCCATAAATAATCTTGTCTCATTTTTCCCTAAAAGGGCCTACTTTATCAATGTATGGGGGAAAATGAACAAATATGAGTGCTACAAGGAAAATGTCATGATGGGGAACTGATTTATGTGATTTTACATGTTCATAAAAGTTATATTTACCTCTTTTATAATTTTCATGTTTTACAAAAATCAAGTTGACTTGATTTAACTGCTTTCTTTAGACCCTAGATAGATTACTAGCTTTTAGTGACTAGTTTTGCTAAATTTGATATAAAATGAGTTCTGCAAAGTCAAATTGAGACTTGTCAGTTATTTTAGATCACTGAAATACCCAAATTCCCATAACCATATCTAGAACCATTTTTAATTTGGGTTGTACCACCTTTTGGGATCCTCCTCTGTGCAGGGTTTCCCTTGGCCAAAACTACCGAAAAAATTCAAATTCATCCAAAAATTCTCAGAACACCCAAGAAATTATGCAAGATGTTTTTAAGTTTTATTTATGTTATATTAATTCTGTAACAACCCTATTCAAGTTTCCATAATCCCGTGGTTGAAACGGGATGAACTACTCTTCCTAGTTTCACGATTTGGCTGCCCAAAAGCGTGGAAGTAGGTTTCCATGGCGCAGATTATGAAACCTAAATGGAACCAGATATAAATGTGTTAGGGAATATTAAATTCAATGTCTGAACAGTCTTTTATTTCTGCCCACTGATTACTTCCTTTCCTGTAAAATTTCCCAGAAGAATTCTCCAATTTTCCCACTCCAAGAAGGCTTTCTGTGGAGTAATTCAAATTCAAAATTTTTAATTTAAATTACAGAATTAACAGAGTGTTCAGGTATGCACACTGGAGTTGGGAAATCATAGTGGTATCATAGCACTTTCCTCCACTCCTGTGGAAAGAAGGCTCTCTGTTGACTAACATTGCAGATCAGTAAGTCAAAATTGCAACCATGAGGTTGCTACTAGTGATTGAAGAAGAAGAGGTAATCTATGTTAATGATGGATTGCAAATGTCAAGATACCATGATTTTTACTTTTGTGAAAATGAGGAGTATGAATATAGAATGGTTGAACCACTGATCACTAATCCTAAGAAGGATTTAGCAAAGATGATAGATGCCAGTGAAAACTTGCCCCACCACTGCAAAGAGTATCTTGCATTGGGGGGAAATATTTGTAAATTCATTCCTTTCAAAGACTATTTTCATTTTAGATTTGGATTTGAGCCTAAGGATGTGGATGAGCATTCTTTCAATGGAAACAAATCATCTGTAGAGGAACCAATTTGTTCCAACTATGTGAGTGAGAAAGAAGAAAGAGAATCCAAAAAAGAAGGTGTAGCAAAGACATCTGTTGGTCCAAGCATTATGAGATTGTTTGGGTGTTCTTCTAGCAGATATTCCAAAAGTGGTAACATGAGTACTATTCTAGAGAGTAAAGTTTCATAAACTTGCTTGGAGAAGCAAGATCCACTGACAAAACTTCCTTCGAAGGAGAAGGTCATGAACCTTATAGAGAAAGAAACATGTAGTGCTTCTAATGGAAGTATTGATGAGGAAAAAGAAGAAGGGCATGTTGGTATGAATATTCTGGATAAGAAAGATGAAGAGGAGAATGAGGGCCCAAACCCATTCTCAATAATGGAAAATGGGATTCTTTCAATTATTTCTTCAAGTGATGAAAGAAAATAAAATATCCATGAGGTGAAGTGTAAATCACCACAAGGTGGTTGCATAAGAGGAGAAGTCGAATAGGAATGCACTTCAATCTTCTTGGTGGGTGATCTCCAGATCACTGCTCAATATGTGGGATTATGTATGGCTGAGGATACATATTTTGGATCATATCCAAAATATCATTACAAATCAGAGTTGGAGCCACCTCAGGAGCCACATACAGAAGAAGAAAGTAATACCACACCGCTTGGGTGTGAAACAAAATTTTTGGTGGAAGAGAAGGCCACCATAGTGTCTGTACAAGAGGAGGATAAGGTGAATAAAATGTGTGATGAAGGTTATGATTTTGCATCAGTCATTTTCATTTACATCCCACTATAACCATTGTGGAGAGCTATGAGCCATCTAGTCTTGCAGGTGGGGAAGCAACCATAAATATTCATAAAGAGAAGTGCAAGTCACAACAAGAAAATGGCAAAAAAGAAGAAGGGGGTGATTTTACTCAAGAACCCCACTCATTTCCTTGGCCTTTGAAAATGGATGAAAATAATATTCAAAATGATTTACACCTTATCCAAGACACACACTCTTTAGTGGCACACCAGTGTTGGATAGCTGCTTCATTAGAAGATCAATCTTCTCTTGAATCCAAGGAGGAGATGCGGAAGGCGGGGAATTATTACAATTTATTTTTGATAGATCTGTTTTGATTGAGCTTGCTGATGTGTTGCATGGAGCATCCTTGAAGGATGGAGAAGAAATTTGCAAACTCACACAAGAGTTGTTGACCACCCAAGATTCCTTGAAGAGCACTCAATGTGCACTCCAAGAGTCCAAGAAGGAGATAGAGAAACTTCAAGAGAAGTTGCAAATATATTATACCTACCCTCCTACACACCATTCAACCATATTCACAAGGCTGATTGCATTCTTGAACAAAGTGAGGAATCTCATGAGATGGTGGATCATGAGATGCACCTAGATTTGTAGGTGCTTATGAAAATCTACGAGGAAAAGAATATTGGACAAGCACTCCTTGAGGTTGAGGGGAAGGATGAAGTGTTCTTATCTACCAGAAATATGACTGATCACATTCCATATGGATCAGCAAATAAAAGTGATTATTCATCCATTGATTGGGTGGATAGAGACATATTTGGAATGAAGACCTTGGGAGGTAAAGAGTTTTATTTCTGCAATAATTTTTTTGTTGTGACTGACATTGTCTTGACATGTGAACAACAATAAAGACTTATTTTTCAGCTATTATATACCTCCCATACACATGCACATGAGGTGCATTCCAATTTCCATGTGCTTGAGGAGTTTGAGGTCAAGCAATCAGAAGATCAAGCACTTGCATGGTTCCTAAGAGATTATGAGTTGCCTCTAGGAAAATGTTGTACAATTTTGGAGGAGGCACATGATCGCACTGTCACTCAGAAAACTAATGGAGGTATTGATGGTAAAACCATGTGGTTTGACAAGTACATTAGTAGTAGCTGAATTATTCCCACCTGAATCATTTAGCATGAAATTGTTTCTGTCCATTGATTGGGTGGCTAGACACATTATTGAGATGTGTGCACTGGAGGGTAAACATCTTGCTTGCATCAATGGAGAGACATTGGACACATCAAAGAAATTGTATGAGCAAAGGCATGCGCATGTATGGCTGCTATATGATTCTTTCAGTATACATGGAGGGGCATGGGATAACCTCATGTGTATTTATAAAAATAGTTACGTGAGTTCCAGTGCTAGATTGCACATGGATTTTGATACTTTAGAGAGGCTCAAGATGATTTGGTCCTACATTAAGGAATTCCATGTCTAGTGGGAGATTTAAAAAAAAAATTAGTTTGGCATGGGGAGAGATGAGCTTCTAGTATGGTGGTATGATTTTCATAACCTCATTTTCATCCTCTACAATGATAAAATTTTGTTGTTTATACTGATGGGTGGAAGGAGGCAGTTAAAACCATGGGATCCTACCATTCTTAGGAATGACATAGTTCAAAAGGTGGCATCAAAATTTGGGTCTTTACAGAGGAGGCAGTGGGATCCAGGAATTCTACTCAGTTACCTTAACTGGGTTAGCAATTTTTCTAAGGAAGTGGTAGTAGAAAAATGGCTACGATCATAGTGGTGCAACAAAAACATGGTGGAAAATTTTGCAACACTCTGTGGTGCTTCTGCTTGAGGAAAAGAAGATTTGGGAGGGGAGGACTGTCATGTCCCCTCAAATTGACCATTAAAAGTGTTGACCATGCTAAGTCCCAAGGGATCAAGTTGTTATTAATTATTCCTCCTAGGATAATTTTTTGCTAATAATTGTTCTAAGGCATGTATTTAATTTTATTTCAGAAATTTTATTTATTATGCACAATAATGATGTGGAATTAAGGCCTCCATGTCAGGAGAGTGCATTGGGGAAAGCTAGTCAAACTGCCTTGGTAAATATAAGAAAGTCCATGAAAAAAGCAAGCAGGAGAAAAAATGGAAGTTACCTAAAGGCAGAAAAAGCAGACAGAGATAAAACTAGGAAAGTATTTCAAAGCGGAGGGCACAGTTTCCTCTTATGGAGCTCATAAAATATGTAAGAGAAAAGAAGGAAATTTTTTGAAGGAAAGAAAGAGTCCTTATGACCCAGGAAAAGTAGAAAGCTGTCATAACTCAAAAGAGGCAGATTTTGACTGAGGGAGGGCGCAGTTTCTAATTTTGAAGGATGATTTGGACTTGGAAACAATTCCACATGGTCCTACTTGCCTAATTTCCCAAAGGGGGTGCTTTTGTGGCTAGGGTTAGGTCACCCATGGGGTTGACTTGCTCTCACAGGTCACCATTGGCCTCAACTTACTAAGCAGGTCATCTATAATTCTATAAAAGATGAATTCAAACCCATTGCTTTAGTTTGGTTGATGATTTTATTGTTGATTCTTATGAGAGAATTACTTCTAAGTGTTGTGCCTCAGACTACTGGGAGATGAGCCCCAGCCTTCCATTCCCCCTTCCTTCCATCCCATTTTCTTCCATTGCAGGTGTGGAGCACTAGATTTCAGGAATTGAAGGATTTACAAAGTTATTTACAGCCTCCATCAAGTTCAGTTTGAGCTCCAGTGAAGCCCTATCTTCACTTATGCTCATAGCCCCTTGCTGGTCATGATCCGGGCCTCCTGCCCCTTATTTTTGGAGCATCTTTGTAATGGTCAGTAAATTATGTTATATATGTTATTTAATGTCATAATATTCTGAAAATTACATTTATCAGGTCGAAACATACCTTCCCATAAAGAATCTTGTCTCAGTTTTCCCTAAAAGGGCCTACTTTATCAATGTATGGGGGAAATGAACAAATATGAGTGCTATAAGGAATATGTCATGCTGGGGAACTGATTTAAGTGATTTTACATGTTCAAAAAACTTATATTTACCTCTTTTATAATTCTCATGTTTTACATAAATCGATTTGACTTGATTTAATTGCTTTCTTTAGACCCTAGCTAGATTACTAGCTTTTAGTGACTAGTTTTGCTAAATCTGATATAAAATGAGTTCTGTAAAATAAAATTGAGCCCTGTCAGTTCTTGTGGGTCACTAAAATACACACCTTCCCATACCCATATCTAGAACCATTTTTAATTGGGTTCGTACCACCTTTTGGGATCCTCCTCTACACAGGGTTTTCCTTGGCCAAAACTGCCGAAAAAACTCAAATTCATCCAAAAAATATCAAAACAACCAAGAACTTATGAAAGATTTTTTTAAATATTATTTATTTTATATTACTTCTGTAACAAACCTATGCAATTTTCCATAAGCCCCTGGTTGAAACGGGCTGAACTACTCTTCCTAGTTTCACGGTTTGGCTACCTAGAAGTGTGGAAGTAGGTTTCCGCGGTGTGGATTATGAAACCTAAATGGAACCAGATATGAATGTGTTGGGGAAGATGAAATTCAATGTCTCAAATTTCTTTGATTGCTTCCCACTGATTACTTCCTTTCCTGTAAAATTTCCCAGAAGAATTCCCCAATTTTCCCACTCCAAGAAGGTTTTCTGTGGAGTAAATAAAATTCAAAATTTTTAATTTAAATTACAGAATTAATAGAGTGTTCAGGTATGCACACCATAATTGGGACATCACAGAAGAAAAACACACATATATGCATAAAACTATTATCAAACATGTGCAGATGTCTAATTCCTTAAACATACAACAGAAGCAATTACGTGTCATATTACAATATACATAGTATATAAGCATTCATCATGTTCATTTATAATATAATATAATTGCAAGGAGCTAAGAATAATATTACTTATCTTCAATAAATCTTGTCTCGCAACCAGCTACGTCGCTGCAACGTTCCACCCAACCATAGGCCAGTGTGCTCCTCAATCTCTCAGTGACACTACCACCCTCGAGCTGGGCATTATTCCACAAGGGACAAGGGGAACTAGATAGCTCACACGTAGCCAAGGATACACCACTCAGCCAAGCCAAAATGGATGGGTTTATCAGGATAAGAGTTCACAACAACACATAACCAATCCAACAAGTTGGGTTTATCATGTTATCAAGAGATGGAAGCACTGTTTTCTAAGCTAGTGGGATCACTAAAGAGCTAAAGATACCTACACTAGAACTAGCTTGACTCCTAATACATACACACACACCCAAAAAAAGGAATCATTCCCTTCTCTATTGCAGAGTCCCTCAGGCCATGACTTCCCTTCCAGTGCTATTCAGGGGGTGTAGAGAAGAGAGCCATCCCTCTAAATCTATCTATGAGGCTCCTGCAAAACACTAGGTTTTTCAATCATACTCCTTTCCACTCCTACAAAGTCCAAATACCAATCCACTATGCACACACAACAAAACAACCAGCCCTGGGATTTGAAGGAGGAACACCACTCCACAGAGCAAAACTGGAATGACAAGAATGGTTAACGCACAACCTAGACTGGGCAATTGACTCCAGAGTTGTTTATGGCCCTATCGTAGCCAAAATGACCCAACACAACCTACATCAACCCAAATCATGGGGAAAGATAGCCACTAATCCTCAACCGCATGAGGAGAGGACACACCACCTGCGTGGAGGTGGATTACATCCATACAGACCACAATGTGAAGGAAATTGCACACATCAAAATTGGGAGAGGAAGACTGAACCAGTCATGGTGTTCCTGTGGGAGGACTGAGTGACTGTGAGAGGATGGAAAGCTTCTCTTTTCTTGTGTGAGGAAAAACCCAAAGCCTGTGCGTGAGGAGAAAACAACAGTCTATGCATGAGGATGGGAAAATGGGATCCTTCTCCTCCTGCCCACGTGAGGATGAATGCGCTCCCTGGTGGAGTGTGCATGTGGGAAAGGACTGATAGTCTTTCCACACATCACTGCCCATGCAAAGTGCTTTCCGAGGGCAATAACTGCCCCCAACTAACTCCATGGGATTTTAATTTGGTAGTTGAGACAAGAATAAGACAAAAAATGTTGTTGAATGAGACAAGCGATAATAGGTGAGTAAAACAAAATATAGGTGACAGCTAAATGGGCTCACCTCTTAACACTTGGTTTTTCCCCAATGGATCCCAAGGGTTAGACATCCCCCTCCCATATCCTTAGGAAATCACGCCCTTTTCATTATGGTTACATTGACATAGCTGGTTTTAGGTCTTTTTTTTAATTAATTTGCATATGTACATAGTGCCCAAATTATAATGTGCCGGCTAGCACAAAATACCATCGGCGTCGATTTTAATTGTTGAACATAAAATGATAAATCAATGGTGGGGATTTTTCCTTTAGTTCCACACCATGATTACATACAATATAAACATCATGTACATTTTTAATGCAAACGGGGTCAAAACTGGGGTGTTACAGTGGCCTATCTATTAGGAAATCCAACTTCATTGGGAAAGACATCGGAAATCTCCTCTCACACAGGAGTTAATCATGAGGTCGTGCAATACTGAGCTGTTGGAGATACCCTTCCTCTTCTCAGTAAAGAATACACAAGAGCTGTTGCACTTTTGGGGACTTACTCAGTACCTTCTCCTGGCCCCATGTGGTGCCTAGTAATTTTTATGTTTCGAGATTAGCTGCCATGCCCATGTGCATCGACTGGACTGATGAATGTTCTGCTGGAATTTCTCTACGATTTTGGTAGCCTTAGTATCTTGTCTTTTAGGATCTTACACAGGTGGCATTGGAAGGCTGTTGCCAGTGCTCCTAGGGTAGACTTGGAAGGTAACCTCGGTAGACAATTTGGGAGGGTGGTTGGGTGATTCCAACGTTTGCACCCATAGGGATCTTCACAAGACACCAAGTAACTACTCTTCTTCCTTCATTGGTTAGTTTTGGGCCCTCATCATCCCATAATTTCCTTTGGAAGGAATCTTTGTTTTGTTAGCTTGATACTTAGGTCTTTTTCGCTAGTGGTGTGCTCTTTGTACTGTTGGTTTTCTGTCGACCTAAGACTTTGTCTTCTTGTTTGAATCTATGGCTAACACCCCTATGAACACCAACCAAGAGATCCCCATGTCGGGAACTCCTTATACTATTCCTATCACAGGGAATGTTGGTGTTCCTTTGATGGCCACCTTGAATCTTCCTGGATTCACCCTAGGTATACCAGTGTGGTTGTTTTCCACTCCAACTGTCATGAATTATCCTGATGCTTCTCAAGTAAGCTCCTTATATCAAGGTAATCAAAACACTACTTCCCCTTCACCTGTAGGAGCTTCTCCTCCTCCTTCTACCTCATGCGATGGAAGTACTGATACTAGTAACCAATAGTCTAAAAGGAGTAAAAGAAAGAAGAATAGGAAGAACAGTCAAAATCAAGGGGAACCCATTCAACCTCTATAGGTCAAGTTGAACCTCACCACCCAGCCTTTGTAGTTCATGCTGGGGGTATCCATCCAACCTATGCAGGCCTTGCTGGATCTAAGCACTCAACCTATGCAAGTCAAGTTGATTTTCGCCATCCAACCTTTGGTGATCATGCTGGTGGAACCTTTCCAACCTCTGCAGGTCATGTTGGATCCAATAACTCGGCCTCTACAGTTCATGCCAAGGGAACCTTTTCAACCTCTGCAGGTCAATTTGAACCACCTCCTCCAACCTCTACAGGTCAATTTGAACCACCTCATCCAACCTCTGCAGGAAATGTTGGACCCAACCACCCAGTCTCCGTAGTTCATGTTGGGGTCACACACTCAACCTCGATGAATAATGTTGATCCTAACCATTCATCCTCTATAGTTCATGTTGGTGGAACTCGTCCAACCTCTGCAGGTCATGTTGGGCCCAGTGTCTTTGCCTCCACTTCTCATGCTGGGGGGAAACTCTTAGCCTCTGTAGGTCATGCTAAGGGAAAACAATCAGCCATTGGGAGTCATGTTGACACTGTTGAAAAGACTAATCGTTTAGAACACAAGCCCAAGTTTCTTTGTAATATTTGTGAGGAATACCACCTTACTTATCAATTCCTTACCATCGGAGAGGTACAAAGAGTTTGGTTCCAAGGCTATCCTATTTTTGAACATCCTGAATTTTTTCAACAACCAACCTCTCTTAGTAATGTTGGACCCAGTCTCTCAGGATTTGTAGGTCATGCTGGGGGAATACTCTCATCCCTTGTAGGTCATGCTGAGAGAAAACAATCAACCACTACTAGTAAAGTTGACACCGTTGAGAAAAATGGTTGTTTGAAAGGAAAACTTAAGTTCCCTTGTAAGCTATGTGAGGGAGATCATCTTACTCACAAGTGCCCTTCTATCATAGAGGTGTCCAAGACTCAAGAATATCCTATTCCTGAACAACCTGAATTTTTTTAACAACCTACTCAACCTTTGGTTGATCAAGTGGTCGAACCAATGCCATATTTGGTTCACCCCACTCTTCTTTCGGAGAGTGATCCTTATGTGATTGAACGAATGACATCTTTGGTTAATCCCACTCTCCCTTCGAAGAGTGACTTTCACGAAGCGTTTGAATCGATTCCATCGTCAATCAATCCCATTTTTATTTTGGAGAGTGAAGTGTCTGCTAGTCACATTTTCTTCACTGCTAGTTCAAAACTTACTGAACAAGGGGGAACTTAACTCACTTCAGATGAACCCCCACTAAGCTCTAGTATTGATTCCTTTGATTGGTATAACCTAGTTGAGCTGTGCCTTCCTTCTGATGCACCTTTCCAGATAAAGGTCCAAGTGAAACAATACATGATTGCTCATTGTATTGTTAATGAAGGAGCCTCAGTTAGTATCTTGTCTTCTCGTGCTTGGCGAGGCATGGGATCTCCTATCCTTGTGTTGACAATTAGTCGGTTACTACATTTTATAGAAGAACTAGTACAACCTTTGGAATTCTTGCTCAAACACCTGTTACTTTGGGTGGGAATACCGTCTTAGTTGATTTCATGGTGATAGAAGACCCCTTGGACTTCAATATGCTCCTCGGGCGTGATTATGTTTATGCAATGCAGGATGTGGTGCCAACGTTATTTCACGTGATGTAATTTATTCATAACGGGGAAATTCTCACTATCGATCAGTTGGATTTTCTTGATCCATCTCCTAACCCAACTAGAGACCATGTCTTTCCTTTATTGATTCCCAGTGTCTCGATGGACACTACCCCACCACGGGTGAGCTATGTCGCCTTATATCCCTTGTGTTCAGTTCCTACTAAGAAGAAGCCTTTGTGTTCACTTTCTTAAGACTCGGTTTCGGAAATTGATCAAGTGTTTCATCCTATGCAAACTGTGTAGCCCACTCTATACTCTGTTGATCCATTCGAAAGTTCATATATGTGTCCTATCTGGGATGGTCTACTTCCTTCTGACGAAGTCTTCCTAGATTCTTTGATACAATATGAACTTCTTTTGGATGTTGGTTCAGTTGTGACTAAGTCTAACCCTGATTTGCTTAGTAAGCCCGATCTTCCCATGGATTGATATTTTTATCTTGGTCTTGTTGAGTCCGTTGAATTTTCCTTTGAAAAACAAGTCAGTGATCCTAATGAGTTTGATTTTTCTTATATATTTTTCAAATCATGTGATACTGAGTTTGTTCCTGTAGATTCTATCTCCCCTCTTGATTTTTGGTTTTCTTCTAAGGGTGATCTTACTGATTACAAACCCTCGGGCCTTGGCACTATAGAATTTTCTTTAGTCGATTCTGCCTTGATTACGCCTTCTGTAGAAGATAGCAAAGTTGCATGTGATTCTTCCAAAGTGACCTGCATCGGATCTTTTATTCTGAATGTGATTATGATGTTGTTATTTATTGGAGACAGGATTTGTAGTAGGATCCACAACTGTTTACTGACCTCATATTGTTTTTCAATTTGTAACTGCATTTGCATGTACCCTGATCAGGATTTTGAGCTTGATGATGACTTCCACACTTTTAGCTTGTTATATAAGCTCATCTCTGCTCTCATAATCGCTTAGACTTGTACCATTTTTCCTTTGCAACTTGACACATTTTTCCTTGAGGAGACATTCCCCGAGTGTATTTATCTTGCTCATATTCCTTGCATTATGCTTAGGTTTGTTCCTTGTGCTTGGAACTAGTATTGCCTTCCTCTGACACTCTTCTCCTCGCATTTAGAAAATTCTTTCTGCTCTCCTTCAAGCTCATTAAAAATAGTAAGGAGGCCACGAGTTGACTTTTCTGGACTCGTTAAAACTTCACGGGAAAGATATGGAGTTATCTTTAAGCCCTGGTTTGACTCCTTAAAATTGACTAGATTGGCAAGTAAACTTATTCGTTCAAACTCATTAAGGTAAATTGAACAATCATTCACATGGGTACAAGTTTACCCTTTTTCTGGCCTTGTGGATTACTTAGGAAAAAGGAATACTCTATTTTCTTCAGAATCTAGAAGAGTATCTTCAGGAATAGGTTTATCTCTTTTCTGGACTCAGAGGACTAAATTCATGGAAAAGGAACCCCCGGTATGAGATTAGTTTTCTCTTTTTTGTGCTTTGGACCTGTAAGCACTTGGCCTAAATTTTTGGAGATTTATACAAAGGCATTTGCAGTAAATCCCCTACAGAAGGGGGTATAGGAAAAAAATTTCCACGTCTGGTGATTTGGAAACTGTTGGGAAAGCTTAGCCTGAGCCTGAGGGTAAAAATAGATTATCTCATGGCGTGGAATGAACAAACATAAAAAAATCATGGAGTATAACCCTACATTTGGGTCCAGATCCAAAGATCCACTCATAGTTATCCGATGGAAAATTTGAATGGCGTAGATCCATGGTGAAGCAGATCAATGGTTGATAATGATTTCACTGAGAGAAGATGCATGATTTTAACAGAAGCTTGGAATGGGTGGAAAGAGATTAAACATCGAGCAGGATCAACCATCGAATGAACATGCAGTGCAAATTGACAGATAAGGAAGATTTCGCTTAAGAAAGATGTGTTGAAAAATGAACTATGGAGGTATGCAAAATCTATTAAGCATTCCATATTTTGATGTTCAAGATCGAATGCTGTTCGAGATCAATGAAGGATGGATATTTTGCAAAGCCCACATGTACAGAGGATAACTTGTGGTGAGGCTACAAAATCTTGTAGGGTCCACTTATTCCAACAACCACGATTTCGAGCAGGCCACATCTATGGCAGAGAGGCGTTTCGTAGCTGTAAGGTGCACGAGGGATAAGACATGTCGAGATTACAAAATATTGGTAGACCTTGCACCTTTGGACGATGGAAATCTAGTGGATAGTTAATCAATGATCCTGATCAATTTCATGGAGTGAATGTGCGTGAAGTATAGCAAGATGAGCCACAACAAAATATTGGTGAACCCTGCACCTTCGGACGTCAGATATCTATTGGAGCTTAGATCAACGGTCCTAGTCTATTTTGTGATGAGAAGAAGCACAAGGTTTAGTAAGCTAATGGATTGCGAAATAGGGTAAAGGGTCGCATCTTTTGATGGTCAGGATCTCTCATAGAGGATATCTACAGTTGTGATTTGTTTCACATTTCAAAGATGCAAAGGGAGATAAAGAGAGGATGGTTGAGAAATGGAGACCAAGGCGGATTAAATCTATGATGCGGATTCCATCTTGGAAGGATCGATGGCTCAGGAAAGGCCACATATTTCGACGGTTTATATTGTTGAAGGTTTATATTTGCGTCCAAAAATCATTTCATGAAACAAAGATACGAGGTGGGTAAGAATGTAGAAAGGTATAAAAATACCCTACATGTGAATTTGTAGCATTATTTATGCTCTAGAGCATCGAAAAGTGAGAGCCAGAACAGTGCAGGAGCAACCATCTCACATGACGACGGTTAACCACTTGTCAAAATCACCAGGTAGAATTTTTCCCCCTCCTAAACTATAAAATGGCTCAAGTTGACAGTATGGAAGTTCAGGCCCTTGAGTATCGAAAAGTAGAAGAGGATTTCGAAGATAGGGATGTTGAGGTATTCGACATGATTCTATTAAATGGTTCCATTAGTGAGGTTAAAGATAATTTGAGATTGCTTAAAGAGCAGGAAACCGTTGGAAGGGCCCTGATCTATCATTTTCACATCAAGTGAGCCTAATCTCCAGTTGACACATTACCATTTTTATCCAGCATGCTTGTGTTTCCATATTCCCTATTCCATGTAGAAATCATGGTGAATGCGCCACCTCACAGCTGTCATGAGATATTCCCATTTTTTGTAGCCTAATTAGGCTCTATTTCGATGTTGGTCTTGGGAGCCATAACACTATAAATGTAACCTCTTCAGAGGAAGTAAAGGGTTGGAGGATTGATTAGAATTTCATATTTTTGAAGTATATATGCTTAGATTGTAGATCTAAAAACTTTCTTGGAAGCGATAATGAAAATGTTTCTCTGAGTTTATGAGATTAATTACGGTGTTAATGTTTAGTTTGTGTTTCCTATTTATATCATTTCATATGTGTAAATTTCTACTGATGCTTTCTAGATTATATGCAAGGACTTTGTTTTATTAAGCGCTCCTTTCATCAGATGTAGCATTTGCAATGTGTCTATGATTATTGTTATGGAATTCATCCTTGTTAGATGCTCCATCTCTGCCATTTCTCTTATTTGTTGTTTCTGCTAAAGGTGATTTCAAGGGATTCTTCCATATATAGGTGCCCCTTGCAGCATTGGACTTTTCCTCTTTTCTCCTACCACCACTTGAAGATATTTGGCTAAATATTGCACTTATTTTGCCTCATAATGCAAAAGGGAAAATCATTGTTCATTATTTGTTGTAATGTCCTTGAATGATTCAAACTATGACTCCATGGCCCAAATGGTATTTCTTATTTGTCTGTCCTACAATCTTTAAATCTATAAAAATCTTGTTTCTCTTCAGAATATAGCCTTCTGAATACATGTTTAAAGCTAAATGCGTATGTGAATTTGTTTCTGTGACATAGAGAGAGCCCTCTCTGACTATAAGACTATACTACAGTCTAAGGTTTGGTTTGAAATGGTTACCCCTATGACTTCCTACCACAACCATAGGAAAATTACAGGGTGCTAACATCTTGGCGATGTTGTCGGGGAACTAATTGTGATCATCTCCTCTGGGAAACGACATTGTTTCAGTTCTATGACCTTGTTGGGAAGTTGGTTGTAGACACATGCTGGTTGTATATGCTCTGGTGACTCCACTCAAAGCCTTAGAAAGGTGACTCCACTGGGAATACCGACCACCCACAAGATGTAAATATTTTCATAGTTTCTATGGAAATTATACTGGGAAAATAAACCCACTGCAAAGACATGGAAAAGCATGATGAAAATGAGGTACTCCATTGCAAATATTCTCCAAGATATATTTTCCTTCCTAGTAAATTTCTTCTTATCCTTTCCTAGGCTGATCAAAGAAGCTTTCCATTCTTCATTCCACTCAGAACAAGGCCAAGAGTTCACCCTTGTATATCCTTCTTTGAGAACTTAAAATATCACTTCATCTTGTGCATATGAATTCGAACAAGATCTTTCAATCGATCCACAAAAGAAATTTTATCATCCCTGCAAAAACCATGATTCTATGGCTAACACTACTTCCTTTTCTGAGTCTCTAGGTAAGGGTCTCTAACCCTCGTCTAATAAAGAATGCCCCTCACTCCCTTCTTAATTGGCCTCATTAATCTCTACTGATACCGTATCCTTATTCCCCCTGCTTCAGATCTTGAGAAACCTCCATCATTCAGCTTCACACTCCTTCATAGATCCATGGTTCCTCACAACAGATTGATTTTGTCTATCGTACCACCTTCAACCCCTCTCGAAATCCCTACTAAAACCTTAGTGAAAGCTAAAAGTTTCTCCCCTATACTTCTCCCTCCTGTTATACATAACCTTCGTGAGGGATACGCACAAAAACTCAATCAGTTTACTAGGGAAAGGGGGTATTCAACTGAAGAACACTTGAGGTGGTTTGCATACTAGGATGACCTGGAAGAAATAGACCATGAGGATGTTAAAATCAGACCGTTTTCCCAAATCCTTGCTAGAGAGGCAAGGAAATGGTTTGCTATTCTTCTAGACAACTCCATTTTGAGCTATCAAGCTTTTGAGGATTATTTCAAGAACCAATGGCTAGAAAAGGAAGACCCCAGGAAGTGTTTGTCAAAATTCTATTCCATGAAGAGGAGGGAGAGTGAATCTGTCTAGGATTTTTCTGATAGGTTTATGAAAGTATATCATACCATCCCTTCCCAGTTTAGACCTCCCCTTGGTTCTGCCCAACTGCAATATGCTGAGGCATTTGATAGTGAATTTACCCTATGGCTAGGTGAAAGAAAATCAACCTCCCTGGCCGATATGATGAACGATCCTATAGAGGTAGACATAAAACTGATTTCTTCCAGAGAAAAAAGGAGAGAGGAGGAAACTGAGGGAAGGATAAAGAGCTCATTCATCCTTTTTGCTCTATTGGACAAGAGGTTAGGATGGATTTGATGATGGAAACCATGGAAAGGTTGATGGAGAGACTCACTGTGGATCCTAGCCTACCTCCCATAAAATATCAAAGGCAACATGATAGGAATCAGGACTTCATAGGTCCCCTCCTTCCCCGAAGGGATCAAGTAACCCCTGAAACTCCTTTACAATTTAAATTAAAAGTAAAATCAGAGCCGGAATTAATGGTGGAACAAGGACCTGTGGGTGCTTTTCTGACTCAAATTTCACTTGAATATTTACATGAACCTACAAATCCTTCCCTGCTAGTGGAAGATGACAAGGATAATCAACTAAAGTATGGTTCACATTCCTATCCTTCCTTGTATGAAGATTGCAATCATTAGGAGGACGATAACTGTTTGTCATTGTGCTTTGCCTCATTTGATTGTCTGAAGCAGATATTAAGGGTTTCTAATCAAACTCAGAAATTGGAGGCTAGAAATAACATCATGGCATTTTTGGGGATGGGTGATGAGAAGGGTGAACCAGTAGAATCCATGGTGCCTTCTAACCATTTTCTGTATGAGCAAGAAGCTGGTCATCCTAGTGCCATACAGGAGGAGTGTTACAATCTGTTTGATGAAGAAAGCAGCCAGCCTGTTGCAAATCCTGTCCGTGGGGGTTTTGAAGAATATTGAAGTCCACCAATATATGATAAATATGAAGATAGCTACTTAGACAATGAGGGTCCTTAATGGGATGTCTCTTCTTGTTCTTCCAATTCAGAACTCTTATATCAAGAAGAGCTGATTTCACTTGATTTTATTGAAGATATTCCCTACGAAATGCATGAAATAAATCAAGTTTTAGGTTTTGTTATTTTGAATGAAGTGGTTGATGTCTCATTTAAAAATTGTCATGAGCATCCCTCGCATGATTATTTTGAAGAACAACTTGATAGGGCATTGGTGGAGGTATAGTCTGAGCATCAATATTGGGGAAAGAAGATGACATAAACATTTGAAGACTGCCCTGGATTTTATGATTTGGTGGCTGAATATATGGAGCAGCCTTGTCATGGAAGGTGCACAATAGAATTTTCTAAAGGTTCACATGAACCAATGGCTAGATATGTGGTTGCGAATGGTGGGTTATCTATCTACAATAAAGATCATATTTTCAATCATAACCTACTATCATTTAGTTCTTCATTCTTGTTTTTTATCAAGCACGAGGAGAAAATTCACATATGGAAGCACTTTCTTGATTGGATTCACTAGAAGTCGGAAGTTACTTTACTATGCATCGATGCTCAGTAAGTAGGGTAGGTAGGTGTACATAAGCTCAACATGGTGAGCATCTATTTTAAGCAATTATTTCAGTTTGTTTTCAGAGCACGACAAGAGGTTTCAAGAGATGACTAGGATTAGCCAAATGGATTAGGCACTTGGTCTACATGGTTCTTTCTACCTCATAGGGAGGATAGAATCCCCGAGTTGGAGCTGTTGTTAGCACTTGTGCTAAATTTTTGGAGATTTCTACATAGGCATCTATAGTAATTCCCCTGCAGAAGGGGGTATAGGAAAACAATTTCCATGTATGGTGATTTGGAAGCTGTTGTGGAAGCTTAGCTTGAGCCTGAGGGTTAAAATATATTATCCCATGGCATGGGATGAACAAACATTAAAAAATCATGGAGTATAACCCTACATTTGGGTCCAGATCCAAAGATCCGCTCATAGTTATCCGGTGGCAAATTTGAATGTCATAGATCCATGGCAAAGAAGATCAACGGTTGATAATTATTTCATCAAGAGAATATGCATGATTCTAACAGAATCTTGGAACAGGTGGAAATAGGTTAAACGCTGAGCAAGATCAATCGTCGAATGAACATGCAGTGCAGATCGATGGATAGGGAAGATTTTGCTTGGGAAAGATGTGCCAAAAAATGAACTATGAAGGTATGCAAAATCTGTTAAGCATTCCATATTTTGACGGTAAATATTTAATGTTGTCCAAGATAAATGGTGGATGGAGATTTCGCAAAGCCCACATGCATGGAAAATAACTTGTGGTGAGGCTACAACATCTTGTAGGGTCCTCTTATTCCAACGGTCACCATTTCAAGCAGGCCAGATTTATGGCGGAGATGCATTTCACAGCTGCAAAGTGCACAAGGGATAAGACATGTTGGGATTGTGAAATATTGGTAGATCCCGCACCTTCATACGGTGGAAATCTGGAAGACAGTTAATCAATGGTCCTGATCAATTTCATGGAGCGAATGTGAGTGAAGTATAACAGGGTGAGGCACAACGAAATATTGGTGAACCTTGCACCTTTGGACGGTGGAGATATTCCAGAGCTTAGATCAATGTTCCTAGTCTGTTTTGTGATTATAAGGTGCACAAGGTTTAGCAAGATAATGGATTGCAAAATAGGGTAAAGGGTCACATCCTTGGACGGTCGGGATCTCTCATAATGGAGATCTCTGGCTATGATTTGTTTTGCATTTAAAATATGTGAAGGGAGATAAAGAGAGGATGTCCGTGAAATAGAGACCAAGGAATATAAAATCAATGGCGTAGATTCCATCTTGGAAGGATCGATGGCTTAGGAAAGGCTGCATCTTTCGACGGTTCAGATTGTTGAAGGTTTAAATTGGGGGCCAAAAATCATTTCAAAAAACAAAGATGCGAGGTGGGTAAGAATGTAAAAAGGTATAAACAAACCATGCACGTGAATTTGCGGAATTATTTTATTCTCTAGAGCATTGAAAAGAGAGAACCAGAACAGTGTAGGAGAATCCATCTCACACGACGATGTTCAACCACCTTTCAAAATCACTAGGTATAATTTTTCTCCCCTCCTAAACTATAAAATGGCCCAAGTTGATAGTATGGAAGTTCAGGACCTTGAGTATCAAAAATTAGGAGAGGATTTCGAAGATAGGGATGTTGAGGTATTCAATACGCTTCTGTTAAATGGTCCCATTAGTGAGGTTAAAGAGAAGCCGAGATTTCTTAAATAGAAGGAAACCATTGGAAGGGACCTGATCTGTCGTTTTCACATCAAGAAATCTTGAGCTCTATCCAACAAATTACCATTTTAATCCTGCATGCTCGAGATTCCATTTTCCCTGTTCCATGTAGAAATCATGGTAAATGCGCCACCTCACAACTGTCAAGAGATATTCTCATTTTTTGTAGACTAATTAGGCTCTATTTCGAGGTTGGTATTGGGAGCCATAGCACTATAAATGTATCCTCTTTAGAGGAAGTAAAGGGTTGGAGGATTGATTAGAATTTCATATTTTTGAAGCCTCTGTGCTCAGATTGTAGCTCTACAAACTTTCTTGGAAGTGATAATGAAAATTTTTCTCTTAGTTTATGAGATTAATTATGGTGTTAATGTCTAGTTTGTGTTTCCTGTTTATATCATTTCATATGTGTATATTCCTGCTAATGCTTTCTAGATTATATGCGAGCAATTTGTTTTATTAAGCACTCCTTTCATCAAATGTATCATTGTAATGTGTGTGTTATGATTGTTATGGAATTCATCCTTGTTAGATGCTCCATATTTGTCATTTCCCTTATTTGTTGTTTCTGCTAAAGGTGCTTTCAAGGGATTCATCCAAACATAGGTGCCCGTTGCAACACTGGACATTTCCTCTTTTCTCATACCACCACTTGAAGATATTCGGCTGAATATTGCACTTAGTTTGCCTCAGAATGCAAAAGGGAAAATCATTGTTCATTATTTGTTGTAATATCCTTGAATGATTCAGACTATGATTCCATGGGCAAATGGTATTTCTTATTTTTCTATCCTACAATCTTTAAATCTATAAACATGTTATTTCTCTTCAGAATCTAGCCTTCGGACTGCTTTTTTAAAGCTAAAATATGTATGTGAATTTGTTTCTTTGTCATAGAGAGGCTAGACTACAGTCTAAAGATTGGTTTTAAATGGTTACGCCTGTGAATTCCTACCACAACCATAGGAAAATTACAGGGTGCTAACAAGACCTAAAAATGAAAAAGATTATGAGTGCACTTTATGTCTTTGTCATGCTCGCTAAACCCTAAGAACAAATCATCGAGTTTACTATTGTCCGTACCATTCTCAAATAAATGGAACTTTCCGAGTGATCTTGTTTTTCTTCACACTCGTTAAAAATAGAGCGTTCTGCTCACTTATGAAGGAGCGTCGGTCTGGTGATAGTTTACCCCTTTTTCGGACGTTTCCAAATAACTACGAAAAATACATAGCTTAGTTCACTTGGGATAAGAGAGTTCTCCTCTGTATTGTTTTACATTTTTTTGGACTTAGGATACTAACTTTACGAAAAAGCACCCCCCCTAGAGTATTCTTTGGAGTTTTTAGACTCTCAAAACTATGAAAACATCATCGAGCATCCACTAATTTGGGCTCATAAAATCCACGAATCAATGCTTTATCAAGCATTCTTCTATTTCTTCTTTGATCTTGTCAAAAATGAAGAAGGTCCCAATTTTGTTTTCTTGGACTCGTTAAAACTTTACAAGAAAGAGAGAAGGGAAGTTCATTCACATGTTTTTTTACATCATGGAAGCAAGTCTTGTTTCCTTGAACAAAGCACCAGTTTTCAGTCTATGAACAGTTGGATCTCAGTTTTTGAACCTATCCTGATTCAGATTTTTTACTCCTCTAGTTGTCCATTTTTCCAATTATATGGGGAATATGACAATGTCTGCTACATTGCAGATTTGTATCGTTGGTCCTTCTGTGTCAAAATATTCCTAAGTCACTTTTGTGTCACGCTCACTATTCAAGGATAAACCTTTGTCAGAAATTCTACAGTTGCCTTGACCTTTTGTGTCGGCCATTCCCTAGTATCATTTCATTACATTATGTCTTCGACGGTCCTTCTCATAAAATTTGGTACCAATTCCAGATCCACTCAGTATTTGACTTACCTCATGTTGGATGATGAAGGATGCCTTGATTCCTTCCTTCCAATGAATCTCTTCCTATTGAAATCAACACCTCTTGATATGGGAATGATATGTAGAGTTTCTGATAGTACCTTGGGGATTGTAGTCATCAATGGAAATTTCCCTCGCTATTGGGTAGTGGGAATACCTTACTGTCTCCTACTCGATGGATTCTCCAAGTGTTCGACTTCAAGTCCTTGTATTCATACTTGTTAGAATGTACTAGGTACCTTGGGGACCATTTTCATTAATGGTGGTTTCCCTCATGTTTGTTAACAATTCTCATTAATGACCAGTAATCAAATGGTTTCCTCAATGTTTGACTTTAGTTCCTTTATTCGAGATGATTCGTACCTTTGGGAGGTTTGGATTGAAGACCTTCGGCCGACAGTAGCATCTTCATATTTTTCTATTTCCGGAGTTGCACAAGACCTTGTCACACTTCATACGACATTTGTTGAGACATAGATCCACCTTGTATTCTTGTGGCTATGATAGATTTCTTAGCATGGATCCACTTTATTCACTTGTGGCCATGACTCCTTTATATTTTATATGGTGCATTTTTGCATATTGTGTGACCATGATAGTTACAACAGTTATACACATGTTGGATCCGCTTGTATATTTGTGGCAATGATTTGTATATGGACCTGTATGTCAAAGAGATCATTTTTTTCTGACATTTAACTCTCTTTCAGGTACCTTTGTTTGAGCCTTTTGATATTGGATTCGTTGCTCTCTCCATACTTAGTTGTTTCCTTTATAATGTATTTCGGCTATCGTCTTCCCCTATAACCTCATACATTATGGGGCATCTTTTATAGCCTAAAATGACACATCTCTTCCTATGACCACTTTCCCATGATTTCATTGCATGTCGACACTTCCATGATGACACTTCATGAAAGTCATTGAAAAAACACCTAACTTGGAGGATCCATATCTGGAGTTTTGTAACTCTGTTTGACCTCTTCTCTGCACCATTGGAAATGTATATGAGTCGAGAAAAAATTTCCAGCATACTCCAAAGTCTAAAAATTCCCATAAGTACCCTTAAAATGAGGATATTTGACCTATTTGTGACTTGTCCTACATGGTACCCACGTGTTCCACCTTTGTAAATGCAACTTCCTTGCATGCTACCCATGAATTCCCCAAATTACTATTGTCAATGAAACCCATGAATCCCTTTGTATTCGTGACTATTGTCATTGTATCCCACAAATATCTCTTTACATTCGCGACTGTTGTCACTGCAACCTGTGAATATGTCCTATACATGTCAAAAATTGATGTTTCTTAAATTTTGGGTAGTTTGGGTGGTTATGCAACTGAATCCTTTATTTGTAACTACATGGTCTTCGACCCTGTCTCTTCAGAAAGGTATAAATAGAGGTAGAGAGGTCCATGAGAAGAGAATTGAACTTTTGCATTGTTATGCTGGAGGAATTGGGACTCTCATTCCCCTCACCTTTTCCCTAGAAGCTATCTCCTTGTGTTTTAGAGCTTGGAGGCTGAGTTCCTTAGAGAAGAGAAGAAACAGAACCATATCAAGGTTTCATGAGGTGCTTGACTTGGAGAAGCTATAATTGTATGTCTTCCATGTTTAATAAATATATGATGCACTTCCTCTTCCAATCAATATGTATTGTATATTGAATATTCGATTATGATCATATGATGTTTTCTATCATATTAGGTTTTCATATTGATTTGATTATCATTGCTTCACATTTAGTCATATTGGTTTGGTTAAGGTATAATTCATTTTTCATGTCTCTTGGAGCAAGAGGAGCAAGAGGAGGATTGAAGGGCTGCTTGGATCAACCTTCATTTGGCTAAGGTATGAACCATAACTATATGCATCTCTCTTTCAACCCCAGTACATTGATGGCCTCTTAAACCCTATACATATGACACTTTTCTCTACAACACAACTTGGTAAGCATCAATGGTTTTCATGAAAGGGATACAGGTTCTTGTCTTGGAAAAATGGAAAACAATGGAAAAAATGCAGTAAAGTGTGGGAGGAATATTGCTAATAAAATCCATGGAAATGGATTTTCAAATGTGAGAAGAAATATGGAGAGGTTGATAATGCAAAATTTATGATTTATAGGCTTAACATGACTACAAGACACACGATGGATGAAAAATTATACAAATTTATGAAAGGATGGGAAACAAAAGTGGCGTTGTAAGTGAAGGAGGATTTTATGAGTGTGAAACTGTTGGATGAGGAATGGGATTCCTTGACTACTATCAAGAAATTTGGGGGATGGGGAACACATATTCGATTTAATTTGTAGAGGTAGTATTCATGGAGTTGGTAGTCTAGGAGGGAGCTTTAGTTATTGTTGGTAAGGCTCTACAAGGCATGAAGTACTAAGGTGAAGGAAGGATAAGAATTGTACAATTGCTTCCAATGTTTGAAAGAATACACCACTATAAGAAAAGTCTAATATAAGAATACTTTCAGTAGGTGATGACCTCCAAAAGGAATACTAAGACTTCTAAAAAATGTGATGCCACAGGATGGAAACAAAGTTTTATGGACAACATTATTCCACCCCCTCAAATTCACTCCAAATTCTAAATGAACACACCACATAATGATATGAATTGGAAGAACATACTATAATTGGTAGAACATACTATAGTGTAACTCTCGAGTAATGCACCTTACCTATGGATGTATTCTTGAGCAATGTCCCCTCATGCATAAGAACCTCTCTCATACAAGTGTGTCATACCTCCTCAAACATCAAGCACTCAAATAGTAAAAGGATAATGGAAAATGGATTCAAAGCAATAAGAGACAAGTTCTCAATCAAACCAGTATATTCTCTCATCATCTTGAACTTCCCCTTTTCTAGGGTCTTCGATAATATGTTGGCCACCCACGAACCTAAAGGTATATTAACAAAGACTATTCTCCACTATTGATTCCAAATTTGTTCCTCCTCTCTATGTAATCCTATGGTAGTTTCCCTTTTCCATCTTTGTTTCCAAATGGATGATAGAGCTAGGTCTATTTCATTTGCTAGAAAATGAATGTCTTATGAGTTAAGGGTATTAATAAAAGGATTAAGTAACTGGCCTTGACTAACACATCCAAGCTAGGGGTATCCCCCCAATATATTGTGCCCATGTCTCATTGTATTTATGCTTGGTCCTTCAAGTGCTATGTGTTGTGATTATGTGAAGAGCATATCATAAAACCCAACATGTATTATATTGATCCCCTCTTTGATGGTCTCACCACCATCTATACTCATCATGGTTATTTGAAATGATATATCTCACTTGGGTATAATTTTCATCTATTTAAACTTTACCACTCCATTGGTCACTACGTTAAATTTGGCCCCTAAGATGATTTTCCAAATGCCATGTACAGTAGCAATATTATAACTGATGAAACAAAACAATAATATTGTATAGGAAAATAATAGCACTACTAATCAATAACAAAGAGTGCTAGGACCAAGTAGAATATAAAGGACCATAAGTCAACCAAAGGGGGTCACAATAAGATGCTAAGGAAACCCTCATATACATAAGACCAAGGTGTACCATAAAGGTGGATAACCAATACCTTTTACACATAGGACCAGTAAGAAGCTAAGGAAACCCTAATATACATAAGACCAAGGTGTACCATAAAGGTGGATAACCAATATCTTTTACACATGGGGAAAGGTTGATTGAAGAAGGTGAAAGGTAATTATTAGATGATGGAGATTAATTATAATATATTTTACTATTTTTTTATTTAGTTTTTAATCTTTGATATGGATCAATTATAAATGTATGTATATCATCTTAAGTTATTATAAATTTGTGAATTGTAATTTTATTTTCCTCCCACAGCTGATCGAGAATGGGATGTGCTACATTTATACATCGCAAACATAATTGATTGGACAAAGGTATGGATTGAACGATATAAAAAATATAGTCATGGAATATCATGGGAAGGTGTGGGTTCATTGGTTAAAGAAACTCATCGCAATGGATATACCAATCTTGCACAAAGGGAAATCAATTTAGCTTATGGTTTAAAAGATAAATAAGATATCAAATCAACCATACTATTTAATTACTTTCAATATGTACTTAATTATCAATTGACGATGTAATATCTATGTGCCTGGAATATTGTAGGTAAAACACCATAAGGCTATGTGGTGCCATGGTCAAAAATTTTGCATCAAAAAGTTGGATGAAACGAAGAAAACATCTTATTGTGGGATAATTGTAGTCGTTTAGGTAATCAATGTTTCGTCTTGAAGTTACAGATATACAAAAATCTTAGAAAATCGATAATATGGGTATTTGGAAGATATTATTTAGTGTGACTTCAAATCCTTGAAATTAGTTATGTTCATTGTCAAATGGTATAGGTTAATATTGAATCAATGTGATCCCAATATAACTATTATTGAACATGCCAATGGATTTGTCATGTTCAATACAAGGTTGTTCGATATAGGAAAACAACCATATGTTATTCCAAGCCAATGTGAATAGTTATTTTATTCATAGGTTCTAGGTAGAGGTGGTTGGTCATTTGTTGTGAGACATGATACAAGGGGAATGCTAGTAAATTATAATGTAGAGGAAGATCAAGTGGGTATTGAAGAAGAATATGATGTACACTAGTACATGTACAAATTTTTCCCACGACAAATCGTCAATATTGCAACACTTTTTTGTTGCAATAGTGATGAACATCACCCCATATTTTCATGCAAACACTTTTGCCGCTATAGCCACATGTTGAACAATTCATCACTATGGAGACAGGAAAGAGATGACACATGGCATATGTGGACAATGTCTTACAAATCAATTTTCATCGCTATAGTGACAAAGATACGTTGCTCTAGCGACAGACCAATGCTCCTATACCAACAACCCTTCATGTGCATAGAAACAAACTTGCTATACAAGCAACAGATTCCCCATCACTATAGTGATGGCTAAGTGTCATTATAATGACGAACCACCATACACAAATTGATGAAATTGTCATACAAGAGACAGTGTCTCGTCACTATAGAGATAGAATATCGTTGCCAGGATAATGAACTACTAATTCATTTTTGTCGCTATAGCGATGCTTTCTGGTTATTTTGATATAAAAATAAATACACCACCATAAGCAACGTCTAATCTAAGAAGAATTTAAATAGGTGATAACCTCCAAAAAATTTTTATTGTTTGAAGTATTGTTTCACTCAAGGGATCCATACATGATCACTAGCAAGAAATGTAGAAGGTAACCAATGTTCATCATGGAATCCATTGTGACAAAGGTGTAAGCTTGATCTTGTTTGGAAGCATAATGAGAAGACAACACTAATGGTATGGTTATTGTACTTTCATAAGGAGTGATATGTTGCAAGCCATAGAAAACTACAAATGGACTATAGTTAGTAGAGGTGTGTATGGCTCTCTTATAACTATTTTGGATGATATGAAGAAGAAGAAAGATGGTACACTTAGGCTGTGTATTGATTACAGACATCCAAACAAAGTCACTGTGAAGAATAAATACCATTTTCCTAGGATTGATGAACTCTTTGATCAAATGAGAGGAGCAAAGGTATTTTCCAAGATTGACTTAACGTCTGGTCACCATCAGGTAAGAATCAAGGATGAATACATTCATAAGATAACCTTCAAAATAAGGTATGGATGGGTTTGTAGTGGAATGATTTGGTCTCACAAATGCACCCGATACATTTATGTGCCTTATGAATAGTGTCTTCAATAGGTATTTGGACAAGTTTGTTCTTGTTTTCCTTGATGACATTCTTATTTATTCTAAAAACGAGGCAGAGCATGAAGAACATATGAGATTGACATTGCAATTTCTCAGGGAGAATAAGCTATATGCAAAGTTGAGCAAGTGTGACTTTTACAAAGATAGGATTCATTATTTGGGTCCATTATCTCAGATGAGGGCATATCTGTAGACCCTGAAAAGATTGAGGCCATCATGAATTGGCCTACCCCAAGAAATGTGATAGATGTAAGATATTTTATGGGCCTTATAGGTTGCAGGTTACTATAGGATATTCATTGAAGGATTCTCCAAGGTTCCACATCCAGTCACTTCCTTGCAAAAGAAGGGAATAAAATTTGAATGGACACCAAGGTCTAAAGAAAGCTTCCAGCAGTTGAAGAATCTTCTCACAAGTGCTCTAGTGTTGAAAATTGTAGACCCAGAGAAAGATTTTCTAGTGTGTACTTATGCATGTGGAAAGGGACTTGGAGGAGTTCTTATGCAAGAAAACCATGTGGTGTGCTATGCGTCAAGGAAGTTGAAGGATCATCAGAAGAACTATGCCACCCATGCTTTAGAACTTGCAACCATAGTACATGCTCTCAAGATGTGGAGGCATTACTTAATGGGAAGAAAGATTGAGTTAAGGACATACCACTGTGGTCTTAAATATTTGTTTAAACAACCAAATCTAAATTCTAGGCAAGCTAGATGGCTTGAGTTTTTATGTGAGTTTGATTTTGAAATCAAACAAATAAAAGGGAAAGAAAACAAGGTGGTTGATGCACTCAGTAGGAAGGTGCATGAAATGCATGTGGAAACTCTTAGTATACGGAAATCAGATTTGAGACAAACAATTGTTAATCATACTACTGAGGATGAATTGTATGAGCAGGTAAAAGACAAATCGCAGTAGTATGAAGGATATAAATTGGAAGAAGGTGGGACTCTTACTTATAAAACATAATTTATATTCAAAATGTAGCAGATTTGAGGAGAATTGTTATGGAGGAAATCCATCAAACTCCATATTCTGGTCACCCAGGATGTCAGAAGAAAATTTCTACAGCAAGGAAGTAGTATTTTTGGCCAGGAATGAAGAAGGAAATTGTAGACTATATTTCAAAGTGCATGAAATGTTAGCCAGTGAAGGTTGAGAATCAACACCCAGTAGGTTTGTTACAGCCTTTTCCAGTTCCAGAATGGAAATGGGAAGTTGTTTTCATGGATTTTATTATAGGATTTCCAATGACTCGGAGACAATATGATTCCATCATGGTTGTGGTGGACAAGTTGACAAAGGAAACACATTTTATACTAGTCAAGTCCACTTATAAGACTGATGCCATTGCAAAAATATTCATGAAGGAGATTTCCAGGTTTCATGGATTTCATATGGCAATAGTCTCTGACCGAGATCCTAAGTTCACTTCCAAGTTTTGGAAGGGTTTGTTTGCAAATTTGGGGACAAAGCTGAACTTCAGCACCGCCTACCATCCTCAGACTGATGGGCAGACAAGAAGAGTGAATCAAGTGCTGGAATACATGCTTCTATATGTGATGGAAAAACCATCCAAGTGGGAGGATTATTTACACTTGGTAGAGTTTTCTTATAATAATGGATAGAAAGCATCCTTGGGGATGAGTCCATATGAATCCCTATATGGAAGAAGGTGTAGGACACCTGTGACATGGGATAATCCAGTGAATATGATTGTGCTTGGTTCAGAATTGTTCAAAGAGATGGAGAAAGGGGTTGCAAAGATCAGGTAGAATATGAAAGCATCCCAAGATAGACAGAAAAGTTATGCAGATAAGCATAGGGTGGAAAGAGAGTTCAATGTTAGGTATCATGTTTACCTCAGAGTGAGGGAAAGGAAGACTTCCTTGAAGCTTGGAATTTGTTCTGACTTGTCACCTAGATACTGTGGACCTTTTGAAGTGCTTGAAAGGATAGGTCCAGTTGAATATAGACTTAAATTTCCTACTAGCACTAGGGCTCACAATGTTTTTCATGTTTCTTTGCTTAAGAAATATGTACATGATCCTAAGCATGTGATAAATTGGGATGTGATTTAGGTGGAACCTGAGGGATAGTTCCAAACCGATCCACTGTGAATCCTCAATAGGAAGGTCACAGTGCTCCAGAATCAAGTCATTGGACATATAAAGGTGAAATGGGAGCACTACAGTCTTGAAGAGGCTACGTAGGAGCTGGAGGATTCCATGCAATTGGCACATCCATTTTTGTTCAATTTTTTTAAGAGCCAAGGACAATGTTGTTGAAGCGGGGGGCGAGGGGAATGTAACACCCCAGTTTTGACCCCATGATATTGAATTAAACATGATGTATATATTGCATTTTAAATCATGGCAAGAAGTTCAAGGCCAAGGCCTTGCCATTGATTTGGTGTTGTGTATAGATGATCAAGGTTGATTCCTTTGGTTATTATGTTGGTAATGCACAATATGTTTTTTAATATCATGTAAATATACAATTTGATAAATACCACAACTAGATATGGAATTGCAATGTGAAATAGATGGGGGAATTATTTTCACAAGGGATAGGGTGGGGATTTATTCAAACCCCCTGAGCCAATAAGGTGTGACCATATGTCAATGGGGAAACCCATGAACCCTCCACCACCCCTTTGTCCTCTGTCATCAATCATTTATTTCTTCCAGAAGTTGGTTGAGGTAGTTAATGCATTGGGAAGAGAAAGGAATGGAGTCTGATGACAATCTGAGCAAGCCTGCAAGTCTGTAGTTGCATTCTTTCTTTCGAAGTAAGAAAACCCAAGATTGCATGCCCAAACTGTTTCCTTGTGGGTCATGCATAGCGTGGGGGGGTTTAATCTTCCATCCTGCAGTTGTAAGAAGGTATTCAGATTCATTTTGAGTTTGGACTTAGGAGGATAGTCCATTCTCAATTTTGGATAGTCGTGATCTTTCTAGGAAGAGGCATTCTGTACGTTGTGGTAATTTAGAACCTCTCATTCACCCTTGATTTGGCATTATTATCCATTGTTCTGCATGGTTGTGTATTAGGGTGCACTCTGCTGAGTGAAAGAGAAGGTTCCATTATGATAGGGAAGTGTGGTTCACTATTTAGAGTTGTTCAGACCATTCTACTATGTTGTAAATTGGTCTGCAAACTTGTTTTCTCTGTGCTACAGAGTGTTGTTTTGTTCTCCAGTGTTAAACCTTGTGTTGATGTGTTTTCCCTATGGATATTGTGATTTGCACCCTGTTTCTAGGTCTGAACTGCATGCTAGACTGAGGAGTGGAAGATAAGAGGAATGGGCTTGATAAACCTAGTGTAGAGAGGAACCTCATAAAAAGGTAAGAGTCACTGGAAAATCTTCACTCCATGTCCTAAAGAACACTGGAAGGGAAGGAATAGCCTGAGGGACTATGGAGCATAGAAGGGGATGCTTCCTTGTGTTGGGTATGAAGTTAATGTGGATCTCAGGCCAGATAGACATTATGGAGGTGTCCCTATCTCTTGAATGAGCCACTAGCTTAGTCATTCTACCTTTCCCTTGCCTTAGCAACCTGATAAACCCAATTGGATATTGGCTTGACTGTGTCTTGTTATGTTTTGGCCATGTGTATTCCTTGGCTGAACAACCTGAGAAACCCACTATGAATGATGGCTTGGCTAAGTGCCCGATAAACCCATTTGTCTTGGTTGGTCCTTATGTGGGAAGTTGGCTTGAATATGAACAATCTGATAAACCCAACAGTATGCTGACTTAGCTAAGTAAGCCTGATAAACCCAACATTGTTTGGCTTGTAAGCCTGCATCCTGATAAACCCAACATTGTTTGGCTTGTAAGCCTGCATCCTGATAAACCCAACTTGGTGTTGGATTGGCTGGACATTCTGATAAACCCAACTGAAGGTTGGATTGACCGTGTGTGTGTTTTGATCTCACTGTGTGTAAGTATGTTGTTCCATACTTCCTTGTGGAATTCATGCTTAGCTCGGGGGTGGAAGTTGTGTTGAGAGCTTGATGAACACAACTGGCCTATGGTTGTGGAACGTTGCAGCCACATAGCTAGTTGTGGTACAGCTTAATCATCAAGATAAGTATCTTTGTTATGGTTTTTTATGCTATGTATTTTCTTAGGATTTATTATGATCATGTTGAATTCTTATTGATGGTTGAGTAGAAGTTACTTTCATTATGTTTTCCTGCATTTTACTTCTATACTTTCCTTGTGTTTTCCTCGCGGCCTACCCTCACGAGACACACATATGATGAACTGGAGTTTTCCTCACTCTATTCAAAGTTCATCGCGTCGTCCAATTTGCTAGTCTTATAGGTATAATTTTTGCCTTTGTGTCACCTAATGTGGTTCGATTGGAAATCATATTCCCATCACCTGCACACACAAAAACTCACGCATTAAATCTCATAAATAATATTTCAACTATAAAAAACCATCAATCGATCTCAACTATCGAGGTTTCTTGACTCATCCAGAGTCTATGCATTCTAGTGCATCATACATATCATAATTCAATCATGCAATATACAGGACTGATATCACCTGCCATAGTCATCGATTCAGCTAGATTATTTGCATACTAATGCTTTCTTGCAGTTCATGTACCTTCCTTTCCTGTCACACTCGACAGACCATCGTAGTACATGCTACATAAATTTTTCTAATAAAACATTATACAACTTTAATACTTGTTAATAGATTCACATGATTTTTCATTCACAATTAAAATCATAATATAATTGCATACATAATTGAACAAATGTTGATATTATTTTCTTAATCATTATTTACTTATCAATATGTTAGATAATGCTTCTTAGGTCATCTCTCATCAATAATTCAAATATTCAGACAAATCTAGGTCATTTGAAACTAGATTCCCTCAAAAATACGTCCATACAAAGTTTTTAGATCTCAAATAAACAAAGATCTGGGTCATTCATCATATAATGCCCTCATTTAATTGTTATTCTTATCTCAAGAGTCGAGGTAAAAATAGGGTGTTAAAAATCTTGTGATTTGATTGCATCACTTGTAGATGGTTGTCATCTAAAGAAATCCACAAGGAAGATATACAGTATTGGAGGAGAGAGATTCCTCATGTAATGTGTGAAAAGAAAAAGTATCTACCTTCTACATGTTTCAATGCATAAGAACATTACCTCATACACCAAGTTGAGGAGATTGAATTGTGTGGACCAGTACACTCAAGGTCAATGTGGGTGTTTGAAAGGCACTTGAAATTGTTGAAGGATTTGGTTAGACAATTAGAACATCCCGAGGGTTCAATGGTGGAGGGATATATGTTATACTAGAACATGGTGTATATTAGTGAGTATCTTTGTAAATTAGCGTCAAATATCGATTTAGGTCGCATTTGTGATATGAACTTGATTAACAAATTTGAAGGGAAGTACCTGATGGGGAAAGGTTGATTGAAGGAGGTGAAAGGTAATTATTAGATGGTGGAGATTAATTATAATACATTTTACTATTTTTTAATTTAATTTTTAATCTTTAATATAGATCAATTATAAATGTATGTATTTCATCTTAAGTTATTAAAAATTTGTTAATTGTAATTTTATTTTCCTCACGCAGATGATCAAGAGTGGGATGTGCTACATTTATACATCACAAACAATCTTGATTGGATGAAGGTATGAATTGAATGATATAAACAATATAGTCATGGAATATCATGGGAAGGTGTGGGTTCATTTGTTAAAGAAACTCATCGCAATGGAGATATCAATATTGCACAAAGGGAAATCGATTAACATATGGTTTAAAAGATAAATAAGAAATCACATTAATCAACCATACTATTTAATTAATTTCAATATGTACTTAATTATTAATTAATGATGTAATATCTATGTTCCTGGAATATTGTAGGTAAAACACCATAAGGCTATGTGGTGCAATGGTCATAAATTTTGCATCAAAAAGTTGGATGAAATGAAGAAAACATCTTATTGTGGGATAATTGTAGTCGTTTAGGTGACCAATGTTTCATCTTGAAGTTACATATACCCAAAACTATCATAAAATTGATAGTATGGGTATTTGCAAGATATTATTCAGTGTGACTTCAAATCCTTCAAATTAGTTCTGTTCGTTGTCAATTATAATTTTTTATCATTTAATTAATATGATCTAGGCTCTTATCTGAGAGAATAGCATGCACAATAATAATCACAAGAGACAAGAGACACAAAGAGTTTTCCTCGGGGAAACCATAAAGGACTAAACCCCGCAACTTCCTTAGAGATAGAATGAGCACCAATAGAAAAAGTAAAACCCAAAAACACCAAGACGATCTCCGACATCTGTTCTCTCTCTCACTTGTGCGAGTTCCTCCTCTCTCACTCATGCACTACAATTGAGTGAGTGTGTGTATCAAATAGAGAGTCTCACTCTCTATTTATACTAGTTTTCCACTTGACTTTTAATCTTACAGGGCCAACCTCACTAGGAGAGTCTAATAACCCTAATACCCCTCAACCGTGGAGACTATTGCCCTGACTTACAATAGAGGGTTAACCTCAACTCAATTGTGGGGACTATTTCCCTGACTTACAACGGAGGGTTAACCTCAATGACTTTACATGAATTTATTATATTAATGATTCTCCTGATAGGAACACTAGGGTACAATGAAATACAATATAAGATATACAAGTGAATACATTCTAAAGTTACAAATACATCAACACGTCCTCTTAAATAGGAAGGTATTCTCTTAACACAGTTCATCATCACAATTCTTCATCACTGGATCATCATCAAATCTAGATCATCATCAAAGCTGGATCATCATTAAAGTTGGATCATCATCAAAGCTGGATCATCATCATCATCACTGCTCCCGCTATCTCAAGAAAATGGTGCTATCTCTCAATTATACTCATCATAGGAAGTCCTACAGAGCCAACCCCTTTTCATGCTAAATGTAGACCTAGCCTCCATGTAGGTCTTCATAGATATATCCAGCCCTTTTTCATGATGGATGTAGGCCTTGCCTTTGCAAGGAATTTCCCTATAGAGCCAACCCTTTTTCATGTTGGATGCAGTGCCTTGCCTTTGCAAGGACTTCCCCTACAGAGCCAGCCCTTTTTCATGCTGGATGTAACACCTTGCCTCTGTAAGGATTTCCACTACAGAGTCATCCCTTTTTCATGTTGGGTACAGTACCCTACCTCTGCACCGATTTCCACTACAGAGCCAACCCTTTTTCATACTGGGTGCAATACGTTGCCTCTACAAGGATTTACACTATAGAGCTAGCCCTTTTTCATGTTGGGTGTAGTACTAAGCACTTATATCCGACCATGGGAGGCCCAGCCTGCCACCATGTCAGAAAGGCCTAGCACTTATATCCACCAGCATGGTAGGACACACCATCTACCATCCAGGGAAAGGATCTGCACTTACATCCACCGTCATGGTAGGACACACCATCTACCATCTGGGGAAAGGATCTGCACTTACATCTGACCATGGGAGGCCGCGCAAACCACCATGTCAGAAAGGCTCTGTACTTACATCTGACCATGGGAGGCCCCAACTACCACCATCTCAGAAAGGATCTCAGACTCATCACTTCCCCTTAGAAGGAACCTCGATATGAAGAACACCAAGATTTTCTCTGAAGTACATAAACTTCATTCTGGCCATTTCTATCATAGAATCACATCAGGGCTGATTACATCCAAGGATAACCTATGAGCTTCACCAGGACTGACTACATCTGAGGAAAACCTACAAGACTATTTAAATTTGAGCAACCTACGAGATTTGCTAGGATTTTATGCTTAGACAACTTATCTCACCGGCTATGCTAGAACTCCCTCTTTCTAGAGATCTTGATTTGGATCACATACTGGAGCTTCAATACTCCTCTCTTGTCAATACTCAGTGCCATGCAAGAATCCATCCTGCCAAACCAATAGCCCATACTGGATCTCAAACTGAAGAAGAAACCCAAGGTGCTCTTCTTCTTAGTGGCACTACCAATTCGAATCAACATAACCATGCAGGTTAGTCTTCTGATTCGTATCATACTTGATCCCATACTCAAGTGTACCCTTAAGGTACCCCAGAATATGTTTTGCAGCAATGAGGTGAACATGTCTTGGATCCGTTAGGAATTGGCTCAATGTGTTCATAGCAAAGAAAGTATCTGGTCTCGTATTCATCAAGTACATAAAGTTCCAAATCATCTCACAATACATCATGGTATCAATCGACTCTGATGAAGCATTTATCAATAGCTTTAGGTTCGATGCCATAGGTGTGGACATGGCCTTACAGTCCATCATCCTGAACCTCTTCAGGATCTCCACTGCATACTTCCCCTTTCCAAGGAAGATTCCATCTGCACTCTGCCACACCTCCATGCCTAGAAAGTAGTGCATCATAGCCAAGTCCTTCATCTTGAACTCGGTAGAAAATCTCCTTCTTGAAACTTTAATGAGTTCCACTTTTTTTTTCAAGAACAAGTCATATAATAGGAGCATCATTGGTCTTCTGCCTTCAACCTTGAAGTAAATGTTGGAATCAGCTTTACTCTCAGTAAATCCTAGAGCCATCACTAAGATTTCCATCCTGTCATACCATGTCGAATATCAGGATCTTCTGTAGTGACTCCCTCTAAAGTGGAGCATCGTTCTCCCTCTGCCTTTCGTACTCTATGTATTGAAACATTATGTACTGGAATGACAAGTAGCTTCCTCTGCTACTAATATTCTATGTATCCATCTAGGGTCACTGGATACCAAAATCCTCTATCTTGAACCTTTTCAAAATTTCTTCTCCCACCCATCTGTGAGCTTTTCATCCTCTATAGGCTTTCATATCAACCTTGTAGCAAAGGTTAATATCTTCATCACTCTAGGTGATCTTCAAGCTCCTCATGTATGTGTTATCCCATGGGTGTCTTCTGAGATCGTACAAGGCCTTATTTAATTTGCACACATGAGTCTGTCTGTCATGTGCCTTAACTTCTAGTGGCTGCAAATATCTCTTCGTATTCTATGCCTTCTTTCCGTGAGACGCCTCGTGTTAGGAATCTTGCCTTGTATCCCATGATGTTGCCATTTACTGCATGCCGAAACTTGCAGATACCGCATCCTAGACATCATTCTTCTTGAACTGGTACTCTCATTCCCTTTCTTCTTGGCTACTTCTTCATAGAGGGAAGGCTCTGCATCAATGATGTCGCTCAAAAGTGTCACATAACTAGAGTGTGTCTAAGGCCTCTTGAAGTCTTGTCATACTATTCTTCATTTTGGATTATTTCTTGAACTGTCATCACTTGTACTTCAGAACAAGTCTCATCCTTCTTTTCTTGTAGGTGATTTTACATGATCATTCCTACAAGTCAAATGCATTAGTTGTATCATTAGAAACATTTCATAAGGAATATTCATAATGGAAAATTCTTATGCATAAAGATATAATCATGCAACTATTTTAGCCAATACAACATTCATCCATATCTCNTTTGTATAGCACCATGGGATACTTACCCATCATATTCATATTAGTAGTATGCTGTCATTAATGCAAATATTCTATCATGCATAACACATCAACTGAATATAAACAAATTCATAACCAAATAATATCATGAATGAAAATTGAATACTTATCTTTATATTTTTTGTGGGTAGAATCCTTTCAGCTTCATCATCTTCTTCATTCATAACAACATCAATCCTTATCCAAATGCTAAGATGGATAAGAGGTTCTTCAAGAATTGAGTTCTTCATTATCCTCATCGCTTGAGGGATATTCTTTGAATCGTGAGCGCTTGATCTTTAGTTGCTCCCATATTTTCTTCTCTTATTATGAGTCAAGCTTCTTTTTGTGTGCACTCTTTCCAGAGTTCGCTGAAGGTAATCACTTCCTTCTGGTACACATTCCTTGAATGAATGAATCCCATGATCCTGGGAGGCATTCAAGGTGGTTATAACAATATCTATTCTTCTTCGATTGCTTTGTCATAGCATCGAACAATTCCTTTTGGTGTCTTCATGAGGGATGAGATTATCTTTAATAGAATCTGCAATGATTCTCTTGCTCTAGCCTTGTCCTTATCTCCCTCTGGCTCCTATACCTTTTTTACGATTTTGAGGTGTATACCTTGGTTTCGGAGCTGGCTGATATAGGGTTTGTTAGAGAAACCTTAATTTTCAAAACTTGTAATCTTTCAGATCTGATTGGATAGAAATATTTTCCTCCTGAAGGTGAGCCGAGCAGCATATTGATTTTCCCAAAACTGTGATCAGAACTGCAAAATATATGATGCCTAGTTTTCTTCAATTTATTCTACAGAATGTCTTGATATTGTTTCTACAATATATCCAAAATTACTCCTCCTCTATGTCTAAAACTTCACACTAAGGTATCCTCATTTGTCCTCATTCCAAAAACATAGGTTTGAGAAGAATTGGTTTCACCAATTGGGACTTATGAGAGTTTTCCCAAGGTCACTTATTTCAGGACTGTTCAGCATAATGAACTTGTACAGACTTCCTCATGTCACTGGTTCACCTTTGATTTCTGAAACCTTTACCACATAAATTCTAGTTCATTCCCTATATGTAACATCTTGATAGATTTAATTTGGACCTTCGTAGCCCGAGATATAGAATTTTTCCTTAGGTGTCTTGTTTTGGGATGAATCCTGGGAGAGCTTGGAACCCTGATTTGGAGGATTCATATCTCCCAGACTATAGTGAATCTGAGGCTGAAACATTTACAAAGGGTATATCAGGAATTTATCTTTGGCCTGTAAAATTTTTGGTTCCTGAGCCTTCTCCAATCTTGAGATATAGCGAATGATTCAAAATGACTAGTCTTAGTCTTTTAGGGTTTTCTAGTCTGGGGTCAAATCAAGGTTTGACTTTCCCCGAGTTTTACCCAACCAAAAAATTTGATCTTGGTCTCTAAATTTCTATTTTGAGGAGTCACGAAATCCTATGCTGGGCTCACTCAAAAATTCCTCTTCTGTGAAAAGCCTTAATTTCCCGCAGTAGTGACAGGTCAAAAAATGAAAATGCCCAAAATCAAATTTTGGTTCGACAGAAAGATGCGCTCTTCAATGGAGAGTTATCCTAGTCTCATTTTGTTGATGATCTGTGGAGAGAGATGAAAAATGTAGGAATCCCTAGCTTCTATAGATGCACATTGTCTTCTACTCAGGTTAGATCTAATACCATGTTATATTTCTATTATTTAATCAATATGATCTAGGATATTATCTAAGAAAATAACATGCACAAAAATAATCACAAGAGACAAGAGATATAATGAGTTTTCCTTGGGGAAACCATAAAGAAGAAAAACCCGCAACTTCCTCAGAGATAGAATGAGCACCAATAGAAAAATTAAAACCCAAAAACACAAATATGATCTCCGACAACTGTTCTCTCTCTCACTTGTGCGAGCTCCTCCTCTCTCACTCATGCGCTACAATTGAGTGAATGTGTGTATCAAATAGAGAGTCTCACTCTCTTTTTATACTATTTTTCCCACTTCAATTTTATTCTTACAGGGCCGACCTCACTATAAGAGTCTAATAACCCTAATACCCCTCAATTATGGGGACTATTTCCCAGACTTAAACCAGAGGGTTAACCTAAACTCAATTGTGGGGACTATTGCCCCGACATACAAAAGAGGGTTAACCTCAATGAATTTTTATGACTTTATTATATTAATGATTCTCCTGATAGGAACATCAGGGTATAATGAAATACAATATAATATATACAAGTGAATACATTTCGAAGTTACAAATACATCAACAGTCAAATGGTATAGGTTAATAATGAATCAATGTCATCCCAATAGAACTATTATTGAACATGCCAATGGATTTATCATGGTCAATACAAGGTTGTTCGATATAGGAACAATGCCATATGTTTTTCCAGGCCAATATGAATAGTTATTTTATTCATAGGTTCCATGTAGAGGTGGTTGGTCATTTGTTGTGAGATAGGATCCAAGGGGAAGGTCAGTAAAGTATAATGTAGAGGAAGATTAAGTGGGTATTGAAGAAGAAGATGATGTACACTAGTACATGTACAAATTTTTCCCATGATAAATCGTCGATATTGCAAAATGTTTTTGTTGCAATAGCGATGAACATCACCCCATATTTTCATGGAAACATTTTTGTCGCTATAGCCACACATCGAACCATTCATCACTATGGAGACATGAAATATATGCCACATGGCATCCATGGACGATGTCTTACAAATCTATTTTCATCGCTATAGTGACAAAGATTCGTTGCTCTAGTGATAGAACAACGTTCCTATACCAAAAACCCTTCATGTGCATAGAAATGAACTTGCTATACAAGTGACAGATTCCCCATTGCTATAGCGACGGTTAAGTGTCACTATAGCGAAGAACCACTATACACAAATCGATGAACTTGTTATAGAAGAGACGATGTCTCGTCGCTATAGCGATGGAATATCATTGTCAAGATAATGAACACTAAGTCATTTTCGTCATTATCGCAAGGCTTGTGAGTATTTTAATATAAAAATAAAGACACCACCATAAGCAACATCTAATATAAGAAGATTTTCAATAGGTGATGACCTCCAAAAAGTTGTTATTGTTTGAAGCATTGTTTCTCTCAAACGGATCCATACATGATCACCAACTTGAAATGTAGAAGGTAACAAATGTTCATCATGGAATTAATTGTGACAAAGGTGTAAGCTTGATCTTGTTTGGAAGCATAATGACAAGACAACACTAATGGTATGGTGATTGTAATTTCATAAGGAGTGAGATCTTGCAAACCACATAAAACTACAAATGGACTATAGTTAGCAGAGGAATGTATGGCTCTCTTATAGCTATTTTGGATGATACAGTGATAAGTGTTGGAAATGTTTGTTGCAACTAAAATGGGTGTAGAGAGCATGAATTAAGGTACAATTTGTGACTTTATTTTCTCTGTCAGTTTAGGGTTGAAAAGTTATGAATAAATAAGCATATAGCCAAGTAATTTCCATATATTTTTCTAAAAATGGTTAAGAAATCAAGAGTCTCAATCATAAATGATGGAGGGAGGGAACCCAAAAGATGTCCAGGAATGTTGTAAAAATAAGGAAACAACTTGTTATAGCCTAAAATGACACATCTCTTCATGTGACCACTTTCCCATGATTTCATCGAATGCCGACACTTCATGAAAGTCACTGAGAAAACACCTAACTTGGAATATTCATATCTGTAGTTCTATAAATCTGTTTGATCTCTTCTCTACACCATTGGAAATCTATATGAGTTAGAAAAATCTTTCTAGAAGACTCCAAATTCTAAAAATGTCCATAAGTACCCTTAAAATGATCATGTTGAGAAATCAAGAGTCTCAATCATAAACATGGAGGGAGGGAACCCAAAATATGTCTAGGCATGTTGTAAAAATAAGGAAACAACTTGTTATAGCCTAAAATTAAACATCTCTTCCTGTTACCACTTTCCCATGATTTCATCGCATGTCGACACTTCATGAAAGTCATTGAAAAACACCTAACTTAGATGATCCATATCTAGAGTTCTGTAACTCTGTTTGAACTCTTCTTTTCACCATTGGAAAGGTATATGAGTTAAAAAAATATTTCTAGAAGAATTCAAAGCCTAAAAATTCCTAAAAGTAACTTTAAAATGAGCATCGCTGACCTATTCATGACTTGTCCTACATGGTACCTGCATGTTCCACCTTTGTACATGCGACTTTCCTTGCATGCTACCCCAAAACACCCCGAATTACTATTGTATTTGTGACTATTGTCACTAAAACCCATGAATCCCTTTGTATTCACAACTATTGTCACTACAACCCATGAATATCTCTTTGAATTTGCGACTGTTGTCACTGCAACCCATGAATACGTCCTATACATGTTAAAAATCGATGTTTCTCGAACTTTGGGTAGTTTCGGTGGTTATGTGACTGAATCCTCCAGTTGTAACTACTTTTTCTTCAGCCCTATCTATTTAGAAATGTATAAATAGAGGTAGAGAGGTCCATGAGAAGGGACTTGAACTTTTTCTTTGTTATGCTTTGGAATTGACACTCTCATTCCCCCCACCTTTTCCCTAGATGCTATCTCCTTGTGTTGCGTAGCTTGGAGGCTGAGTTCCTTGGAGAAGAGAAGTAGCAGAACTAGATCTAGGTTTTGTGAGGTGCTTGACTTGGAGAAGATATAATTGTACTTCTTCCATGTTTAATAAAGATATGATGCACTTCCTCTTCCAATCGATCTGTCTTGTATAATGAATCTCTAATTATGATCATATTATGTTGTCTATCAGATTAGGTTTTCATATTTCTTTGATTTCCATTGCTTTAAATTTAGTCATATTGGTTTAAAGAAGGTATAATTCATTTTGTATGTCTCTTGGAGCAAGAGGATCAAGAGGAAGGTTGAAGGGCTGCTTGGATCAACCTTAGTTTGGCTAAGGTATGAACCATTCTAATCTCCGAATCTTGTTTATATTTGCTTGCATAACTATATGCATCTCTCTTTCAACCCCAATACATTGATGGATTCTTAAACCCTATCCATAGGAACACTTTCATCTACAACAGAATTGGTGACTCTGCTGGGGAGAGCCTTGACTGTTTGGGGTTTCTCTGTCTTTCTTCTAGTTTTTTGTAATGTTTCAGGTCCTTCTTGCAAGTTAGGAACACCTTTTGACAATTTTTATGCTTTCTTCCACCCATTTGCGAGTTGTAGACTGAAAAATTGAGAGTTTGTGATGTATTCATGACTTGTACTACCTGCAACTTGCATGTCATTCATGGCCTGCCTTAAGAAAACTCACGAATGCACCTGAAAGTGTGTTTTTTCACCATTTTTAGGTTTTTTTGGGTGATTAGAGGGTTGTCTGTCCGGTTTTCAAGGGTACTATACATGTGCATGATTCCATAAAGGTTGTTTCATATCTGTTAGGTTCTTTTAATCTATCTTGTAAGTCCTTTAGTAGCATTAGGGTTTTCTCTTTGCTCATCTCCCCCACCCCCTTTGCTTGGTTTAATTTTTTCCTTATGTTTATGATCGACCTCTGTTAGTGATCTTTGTTTGAACTCAGGAGTTTATTGGTTTTTGTTTCCTTCTTCCTTTTTTGGTTAACTTCACCATGCCAATGTAGTGGACTTATCTATTATGCAAGCCTCCCTTCCAAGTAGGGTTTATACTGACTTTAGGGCAGTCTAGAGTCTTTCTGGTTCCTGTATAGTGAGAGTTCCTTTTGCTTTGTTCTTGTTATCTTCATACTTTTATTTGTAGGTAGTTTTTTTTTTGCATTTATAAAAGAAAAAGAAAAATAACATATAGTTGTTTAATATGCATGTAGATTAGGGTTTGTCTTTAATGCATTGCATATCATTATTCTTGAAAAAATAAAAAGAAGTTGTTCTTTTGTGGCTTTCAAGTTTCTATTTGAAAAAGAAAGAGAAGTAGGAGTTTTATTTTGCATTTCAATTCCTCTTTTGTTTAGTCACCATGTTTTAGCTTTGATTCGAAACACAATTGGTTTCACCTTCACCACCCTATTGAGTAATCAACAACCCTTTAAAATAAACATTTAAAATCTAAAATTATTTGTAACTATTTGTTTTAAGGATTACACACACTAGTCTAGGTTGGTGTTTTGGGTTAGGGATATCTTAACTGCCCAAAAATTCAAACTCAAACATAGTGGTCTATCTATTAGGAAATCCAAATTTTTTGGGAAAGACACCAGAAATATCCTCTCACACAGGAGTCAAGCACGAGGTCGTGCGATACTGAGTTGTTGGAGATACCCCTCCTCTTCTCAGTAAAGCATACACTAGAGCTGTTGCACTTCTGGGGACTTAATCAGTACCTTCTCCTGGCCCCGTGTGGTGCCTCGTAATTTTTAGCTTTTAGGATTAGCTACCCTATCCATCTACATTGACTGGATTGACGACTCTTCCACCAGAATTTCTCCACAATTTTGGTAGCTTTAGTATCTTGTCTGTTAGGATATTACACGGGTGGCATTGGAAGGCTGTTTCTAGTGCTCCTAGGGTAGACTTGGAAGGTAACCTCAGTAGAAAATTTGGGAGTGTGGTTGGGTGATTCCCACGCTTGAATCCATAGGGATCTTCACCAGACACCAAATAACTACTCTCCTTCCTTCACTGGTTAGTTCTGGGCCCTCATCATCCCATAATTTCCTTTGGAAGGCATCTTTGTTTGCTTAGCTTGATACTTAGGTATTTTTTGCTTGTGGTGTGCTCTTTGTACTGTTGGTTTCTTGTTGACCTCAAAATTTGTCTGCTTGTTTGAAACTATGACTAACACCCCTATGAACACCAACCAAGAGATCCCCATGCTCGGAACTCCTTGTATTATTCCTCTCACAGGGAATGTTGGTGTTCCTTTGATGGCTACCTTGAATCTTCCTAGATCCACCCTAGGGTTACCGGTGTGGTTTTTTTTCACTCCAAATGTCATGAATGCTCCTGATGCTTCTCAATAAAGCTCCTTATATCAACAACATCAAAACCGTGCTTCCCCTTCACCTGCAACAGCTTATCCTCCTCCTTCTACCTCATGCGGTGAAAGTATTGATACTAATAACCAGTAGTATAAAATGAGTTAAAGAAGGAAGATTAAGAACACTCTAAAGCAAGGGAGAACCCATTCAACATCTACAGGTCGTCAGTCGAGTTGAACCTCACCACCCAGCCTCTGTAGTTCATGCTAGGGGAATCCATCCAACCTCTGTAGGTCATGTTGGATCTAAGCACTCAAACTATGCAACTCAAGTTGATTTTAACCATCCAGTATCTACTGATCATGCAGATGGAACAAGTTCCAACCTCTGCAGGTAATGTTGGATCCAGTCACTCAACCTCTAGAGTTCATGCTGAGGGCACCCGTTCAACCTCTGCAGGTCAAGTTGAACCTCCCCTTCCAACCTCTATAGGCCATGTTGGACCCAACCAACCAGCCTCTGCATTTCATGCTGGGGGAACACACTCAACCTTTGTGAATAATGTTGATCCTAAACATTCATCCTCTGTAGGTCATGCTAGTGGAACATGTCCAACCTATGCAGGTCTTATTGGAACCAGTCTCTCATCCTTTGTAGGTCATGCTAGGGGAAAAATATCAGCCTTTGCAGGTCATGCTGAGGGAAAATAGCCATCCACTGTAATTCATGTGGACACTATTGAAAATATTAACCGTTCAAAACACAAGCCCAAGTTTCCTTGTAATATTTTTTAGGGAGACCACCTTACTTATCAATTCCTTGCCACCATAGAGGTACGAAGAGTTTGGTTCCAAGGCCATCTCATTTTTGAACATCTTGAATTTTTTCAACAACCAACCTCTCTTAGTCAGGTTGGACCCTGTCTCTCAGCCTCTGTAGGTCATGCTAGGGAAAACTCTCAGCCTCTGTAGGTCATGCTGGGGAAAACTCTCAGCCTCTGTAGGTCATGCTAAGAGAAAATGGTCAGCCACTACTAGTCAAGTTGATACCATTGAGAAAATTGGTTGTTCGAAAGGAAAACTTAATTTCCCTTGTAATCTATGTGAGGGAGATAATCTTACTCACCAGTTCCCTGTTATCATAGAGGTGCGAAGAGTGTGGTCCGAGACTCAAGAATATATTGTTCCCGAACAGCGTGAAGTTTCTCAACAACCTACTCAACCTTTGGTTGATCAAGTGGTTGAACCAATGTCATATTTGGTTCACCCCACTCTTCTTCCAGAGAGTGATCCTTATGTGATTGAACGAATGTCATCTTTGGTCAATCCCACTCTCCCTTTGGAGAGTGACTTTCATGAAGCGGTTGAATTGATTGCATCATCGATCAATCCCACTCTTCTTTTGGAGAGTGAAGTTTATTCTAGTCACATTTTCTTCATTACCAATTCAAAACTTACTGAACAAGGGGGAACTTAACTCGCTTCAAATGAACCCGCACCAATCTCTAGGATTGCTTCCTTTGATTGGGATAGCCTAGTTGAGCCACACCTTCCTTCCGATGCACCTTTCCAGATAAATGTCCAAGTGAAACAATACACGATTGCTTACTGTATTGTTCATGAAGGAGACTCAGTTAGTATCTTGTCTACTCATGCTTGGTGAGGCATAGGATCTCCCAATATTGTGTTGAAAGCTAGTCAGTTACTTCATTTTATAGAACAACTAGTACAACCTTGGGAATTATTGCTCAAAAACCTATTACTTTGGGTGGGAAGACCATCTTCGTTGACTTCATGGTGATAGAAGACCCCTTGGACTTCAATATGCTCCTTGGGCGTGATTATGTTTATGCAATGCAGGCTATGGTGTCAACGTTCTTTCGCATGATGTACTTTATTCATAATAGGGACATTGTCACTATAGATCAATTGGATTTTCTTGATCCATCTCCTGACCCAACTAGAGACTAGGTATTTCCTTTATTGATTCCCAGTGTCTTGATAGACACTACCCCGCAATGGGTAAGCTATGTGGCCTCATATCTCTTGCATTCGGTTGCTACTGAGAAGAAGCCTCTATGTTCATGTTTACTTTCTCGGGACTCAATTTTGACAATTGACCAAGTGTTTCATCCTATACAGGCCATGGAGCCTTCTCTATACTCTATTGATCCATTCGAAAGTTCATATATGTGTCCTATATGGGATGGTCTACTTCCTTCTGAGGAAGTCTTCCTAGAGTCTTTGATACAATTTGACATTCTTTTGGATGTTGGTTCAATTATGACTTAGTATAACCCTGATTTTATTTGTAAGCCTGATATTCCCATGGATCGGTATTTTTATGTTGGTCTTGTTGATTCTGTTGAATTTTCCTTATAACAACAAGTCAGTGATCCTAATGAGTTTGATTTTTCTTATATAATTTTTAACTCCTGTGATACTTAGTTTGTTCCTGCAGACTCTATCTCCCCTATTTATTTTTTCTTTTCTTCTGAGTTTGATCTTACTGATTATAAACCCTCGGGCCTTGGAACTATAGAATTTTATTTGGTTGATTATGCCTTAATTACACCTTGTGTAGAAGATAGAAAAGTTGCATGTGTTTCTGCCAAAGTGACCTGCATCGGATATTTTATTTTGAATGTGATTATGATGTTGTTGTTTCTTGGATACAAAATTTGTAGTTGGATCCACAACTGTTTACTGACATCATCTTGTTGTTTAAGCTGTAACTGCATTTGCATGTACCCTGCTCGTGCTTTTGATATTGATAATGACTTCGACACTTTTAGCTCGTTATATAATTTCTCATCTCTGCTCTCATCATTGCTCAACCTTGTACCAGTTTGCCTTTACAACTTGACATCTTTTTCCTTGAGGAGATGTTCCTCGAGTGTCTTTATCTTGCTCATGTTCCTTGCATTATGCTTAGATTTGTTCCTCGTGCATGGAACTAGTTTCTCCTACCTTTGACACTCATCTCCTCGCATTTAGAGAATTCTCTCTGATATCCTTCGAGCTCATTAAAAATAGTAAGGAGGTCACGAGTTGAGTTTTCTGGACTCATTAAAACTTCATAGGAAATATATGGAGTAATCATTAATCCCTGGCCGGACTCCTTAAAATTGACTAGATTGGCGAGTAAACTTGTTCATTCAAACTTGTTAAGGTAAATTGAACGATCATCCACATAGGTATAAGTTTACCCATTTTGATGGCCTTGTGGATTACTTTCGAAAAATGAATACTCTATCTTCTTCAGAATCTAGAAGAGTATCTTCAAGCATAGGTTTATCTCTTTTCCGGACCTGGAGGACTAAATTTACGGAAAAGGAATCCCCAGTATGAGCTTAGTTTTCTCTTTTTCATGCTTTGGACCTATTAGCACTTGTGCTAAATTTTTGGAGATTTCTACATAGGCATCTGCAGTAATTCCCTTGGAGAAGGGGGTATAGGAAAAACATGTCCACGTCTAGCAATTTGGAAGTTGTCGGGGAATCTTAGCTTGAGCGTGAGTGTCAAAATAGATTATCCCATGGTGTGGCATAAACAAAAATAAAAAAATCATGGAGTATAACCTTGCATTTGGGTCCAGATCCAAAGATCCTCTCACGGTTATCCGATGGAAAATTTGAATGGCGTAGATCCATGGAAAAGAAGATCAACTATTGATAAGTATTTCGGTGGGAGAAGATGCATGATTTTAACAGAAGCTTGGTATGGGTGGAAAGAGGTTAAATGTCAAGCAGGATCAACCATTGGATGAACATGCAACACGAATCGACGGATAGGGAAGACTTTGCTTGGGAAAGATGTGTCGAAAAATGAACTATGAAGGTATGCTAAATCTGTTAAGCATTCCATATTTTGATGATCAATATCGAATGATTTTGGATATCAACAGCAAATGGAGATTTCGCAAAGCCTACATGCACAGAGGATAACTTGTGGTGAGGCTACAAAATCTTGTAGGGTCCGCTTATTCCAACGACCACAATTTTGAGCAAGCCATATCTATGGCAAAGACACGTTTCGTAGTTGCAAGGTGCACGAGGGATAGGACATGTTGGAATTTTGAAATATTGGTAGATCCGCACCTTTGAACGATGACAATCTGGCGGACAGTCAATCAAAGGTCTTGATCGATTTTGTGGAGCGAATGTGCATGAAGTATAGTAGGGTGAGGCGCAACGAAATATTGGTAAACCCCATACCTTCAGACGGTGGAGATCTGTAGAATATTACATCAAGGATCCTAGTCCATTTTGCAATGAGAAGGTGCGCAAGGTTTAGCAAGCTAATGGATTGCGAAATAGGGTAAAGGGTCGCATCCTTGAATGGTCGAGATCTCTCGTAGAGGAGATATACAGCTGTGATTTGTTTTGCATTTCAAAGATGTGAAGGGAGATAAAGAGAGGATGGCTGTGAAATGGATACCAAGGTGGAAAAAATCAACGATGCGGATTCCATATTGGAAGGATCGATGGCTCATGAAAGGCCGCATCTTTCGATGATTCAGATTGTTGAAGGTTTAGATCTGCGGCCATAAATCATTTCCTAAAAAAAACATGCGAGGTGGGTAAAAATGTAGAAAGGTATAAAAATACCATGCACATCAATTTGCGGCATTATTTTATTCTCTAGAGCATTGAAAAGTGAGAGCTAGAATAGTGCAGGAGCAACCATCTCACACGACGAATTTTAGCCACCTGTCAAAATCACTAGGTAGACTTTTTGTCCCCTCCTAAACTATAAAATGGATCAGGTTGATAGTATGGAAGTTCAAGACCTTGAGTATCAGAAAGTAGAAGAGGATTTCAAAGATAGGGATGTTAAGGTATTTGATATGCTTCTATTAAATGGTCCCATCAGTGAGGTTAAAGAGAAGATGAGATTTCTTAAAGATTAGGAAAGCGTTGAAAGGGCCTTGATCTGTCATGTTCACGTCAAACGAGCTTGAGCTCCAGCCAACACATTACCATTTTTATCTAGCATGCTCGAGATTCCATATTCCATGTTCTATGTACAAATCATGGCGAATGCGCCACCTCACAACTATCATGAGATATTCCCATTTTTTATATCCTAATTAGGATTTGTTTCGTGGTTGGTCTCGAGAGCCATAACACTATAAATGTAACCTCTTTGGAGGAAGTAAAGGGTTTGAGCATGGATTAGAATTTGATATTTTTGAATCCTCTATGCTCAGATTGTAGCTCTGTAAAATTTCTTGGAAGCGATAATGAAAATGTTTCTTTGAGTTATGAGATTCATTACGGCATTAATGTTCAGTTTGTGTTTCCTGTTTATATCATTTCATATGTGTAAATTACTGTTGATGATTTATAGATTATATGTGAGGAATTCCTTTCATGAAGCGCTCCTTTCATCAGATGTAGCATTTGTAATGTGTCAGTGATGATTGTTATGGAATTCATCCTTGTTATATGCTCCATCTCTGTTATTTCCATTATTTGTTGTTTCTGCTAAAGGTGCTTTCAAGGGATTCATCCATAAATAGGTGCCCCTTACAACACTGGACTTTTCCTCTTTTCTCCTACCACCACTTGAAGATATTTGGATGAATATTTCACTTACTTTTCCTCAGAATTCAAAAGGGAAAATCATTTTTCATTATTTGTTGTAACATCCTTGAATGATTCCGAATATGACTCCATGGCCCAAATGGTATTTCTTATTTGTCTGTCCTACAATCTTTAAATCTATAAACATCTTGTTTCTCTTCAGAATTTATCCTTCTGAAAGCTTGTTTAAAGCTAAATGTGTATGTGAATTTGTTTCTGTGACATAGAGAGCCCTCTCTCATTGTAATGCTAGACTACAGTCTAAGGATTGGTTTGAGATGGTTACCCCCGTGACTTCCTACCACAACCATAGAAAAATTACAAGGTGCTAACATCTTGGTGCCATTGTTGGGGAACTAATTTCTATCATCTCCTTGGGGAAACAACATTGTTTCAGTCCTATGACCTGGTTGGGAAGTTGTTCCTAGACACATGCTGGTTGTATATGCTCTGGCGACTCCACTCAAAGCCTTATAAAGGTGACTCCACTGGGAATATCGACCACCCAGAAGCTACAAATATTTTCATAGTTTCTATGTAAATTCTACTGGGAAAATAAACCCATTGAAAAGACATGGAAAAGCATGATGAAAATGATGTACTCCATTGCGAATATTCTCCAAGATATCTTGTCCTTCCTAGTAAATTTCTTCTTATCCTTTCCTAGGATGGTCAAAGCATATTTCCATTAATCAATACACTCAGAAAAAGGCCAAGGGTTCACCCCTGTATATCCTTCTTTGAGAACTAAAAATATCACTTCATCTTGTACATATGAATTCGACCAAGATCCTTCAGTTGAGCCACACAAGCAAGTTGATCATCCCTGCAAAAACCATGATGCTACGACTGACACTACTTCCTGAGTCCGAGTCTCTAGGTAAGGGTCTCCAACCCTCATCTGATAAAGAATTCCCTCACTTCGTTCTAAATTGGACTCATTAAGCTCTACTTCTACATGACAATTTGCTACTGTATCCTTATTCCCCCTGCTTTAGAGCTTGAGAAACCTCCATCATTTAGCTTCACAGTCCTTCATAGCTCTGTGGATCCTCACATCAGATTGATTTTGTCTGTCGTACCACCTTCAACCCCTCTCAAAATCCTTACTAAAACCTCAGTGAAAGCTAAAAGGTTCGCCCATATACTTCTCCCTGTTGTTATACATAACCTTCCCCAGGGATACACCCAAAAACTCAAGCAGTTTACTGGGGAAAGGGGGTATTCAACTAAAGAACACTTGAGGTGGTTTGCATACTGGGTGACCTAGAAGAAATAGACCATGAGGATGTTAAAATCATACTGTTCACCCAAAGCCTTGATGGAGAGGCAAGGAAATGGTTCACTAGCCTTCTAGACAACTCCATTCTGAGCTATCAGGATTTTGAGGATTCTTTCAAGAACTAATGGGTAGAAAAGGAAGACCCCATGAAATGTTTGTCAAAATCCCATTCCATGAAGAGGAGGGAGAGTGAATCTGTCTAGGATTTTTTTGACAGGTTTATGAAAGTATATAATGCCATCCCTTCCCAATTCAGGCCTCCCCTTGGTTCTTCCCAACTGTAATATGCTGAGGAATTTGATAGTGAATTTAACCTATGTATAAGTGAAAGAAAATCATACTCCTTAACTAATATGATGAACGATGTTTATAGGTAGACATAAACTTGACTACTTCTAGAGAAAAAAGGAGAGAGGCAGAAGAAAGAGGGAAGGATAAAGAGCTCATTCAACCTTTTTCCTCTATTGCACAAGAGGCCAAGATGGACTTGATGATGGAAGCCATGGAAAGGTTGATGGAGAGACTCACTGTGGATCCCAGCCTACTTAGTAATCATGATATTTCCATGGATCGATATTTTTATGTTGGTCTTGTTGAGTCCATTGAATTTTCCTTAGAACAACAAGTCAGTGATCCTAATGAGTTTGATTTTTCTTATATATATTTTCAACTCCTGTGATACTGAGTTTGTTCTTGTAGAATCTATCTCCCCTATTGATTTTTTCTTTTCATCTAAGGTTGATCTTACTGATTATAAACCCTTGGGACTTGGCACTATAGAATTTTCTTTGGTCGATTCTACCTTGATTACGCCTTCTGTAGAAGATAGCAAAGTTGCATGTGTTTCTACCAAACTGACCTACATCAGATCTTTTATTCTGAGTGTGATTCTGATGTTGTTGTTTCTTGGAGACAGGATTTGTAGTATGATCCACAACTATTTACTGACCTCATATTGTTGTTCAAGTTGTAACTGCATTTGCATGTACCATGCTTGTAGTTTCGAGCTTGATGACGACTTCCACACTTTTAGCTCGTTATATAAGCTATTATCTTTGCTCTCATCATCGCTTATCCTTGTACCATTTTTCCTTCGCAACTTGACACATTTTTCCTCGAGGAGACATTCCTCGAGTGTATTTATCTTGCCCATGTTCCTTGCATTATGCTTATGTTTGTTCCTCATGCTTCGAACTAGTTTTGCCTGCCTCTAACACTCATCTCCTCACATTTAGAACATTCTTTCTGCTCTCCTTCGATCTCGTTAAAAATAATAAGGAGGCCGCGAGTTGACTTTTCTGGACTCGTTAAAACTTTAGAGGAAATATATGGAGTTATCTTTAAGCCTTGGTCTGACTCCTTAAAATTGACTAGATTGGCGAGTCAAATTGTTCATTCAGACTCATTAAGGTAAATTGAATGATCATTCACATAGGTATAAGTTTACCCCTTTTTTCGGCCTTGTAGATTACTTAGGAAAAATGAATACTTTATTTTCTTTGGAATCTAGAAGAGTATCTTCAGGCATAGGTTTATCTCTTTTTCGGACTTGGAGGACTAAATTCATGGAAAAGGAACCCCCGATATGAGCTTAGTTTTCTCTTTTTCGTTCTTTGGATCTGTTAGCACTTGTGCTAAATTTTTGGAGATTTCTACATAGGCATCTGTAGTAATTCCCCTATAGAAGAGAGTATAGGAAAAAAATTTCCACGTCTGGTGATTTGGAAGCTGCCGGGGAAGCTTAGCCTGAGCCTGAGGGTCAAAATAGATTATCCCATGGTGTGGAACAAACAAACATAAAAAAATCATGGAGTATAACCCTAAATTTGGGTCCAAATCCGAAGATCCGGTCACAATTATCCAATGGAAAATTTGAATGGTGTAGATCCATGGTGAAGAAGATCAATGGTTGATAAGGATTTTGTTAAGAGAAGATGCATGGTATTAACAAAATCTTGGCATGGGTGTAAAGAGTTTAAACATTGAATAGGATCAACCATCAGATGAACATGCAGTGCAAATCGATGGATAAGGAAGATTTTGCTTGGGAAAGGTGTGCTAAAAAATGAACTATGAAGGTATGCTAAATCTGTTAAGCATTCCATATTTTGATGCTCAAGATCGAATGTTGTCTGAGATCAATGGCGGATGGAGATTTTGGAAGCCCACATTCACGAAGGATAACTTGTGGTGAGGCTATCAAATCTTGTAGGGTCCACTTATTCCAACAACCACGATTTCAAGCAGGCCAGATCTATGGTAGAGAGGTGTTTCGAAGATGCAAGGTGCACGAGGAATAAGACATGTCAGTATCATAAAATATTGCTATACCTCGCACCTTCGGATGATTGTGATATGGAGGATAGTTAATCAATGATCATGATCGATTTCGTAGAGTGAATGTGTGTAAAGTATAGTAGGGTGAGGCACAACGAAATATTGGTGAAATGTTATACCAAAATCCTATCACCACCATGTGGTAAGACCTTTGACTTACATAATTTCCCTTAATCTCGGCACTTGGAGTGGAAACCCATGTTGTTTGTCAATCTTTCATGAAAATACTCAGCATTGCATTTTCCTCGTTATCCAGGAGTGGTACCTTCCTCATACCGCCTGTATCTTGTTTACCATAAGCGGTGCCACCGCTTATAGCCTTTGGTCCATAAGCATTTTTAACCTGAACCGCTCTGTCATAAGAGGTAAAAGGTGGTACCCTAGGTAAAATGGGAAAAAAGAGAGGCTTCTCGAGGCTTCTAGATCATGAGCCTCATGTCCTCTCTTATCCCTAACATTGTGGGTCAGTTGAACTCGAGATCCCCCATCATAGGATCTTAGAGGCCGCCTGATCCACAAATATCTAAACCATTCCTATCCATTGAGCCTTATAAATACAAGCTCATGTCCATGGTTGAGGGGGAGAACCATAGAGGTATTGTTATGCTGATGGATTGACCACTTGGCCCAAGCCATTAGAGAGCATAGAGAGAAAAGTTGGAGCTTATGGGGATGAAGTGTTGGTTTCATGGAGATGCATGTCGAAACTAAGGCTTAATTGGTTGTAAACTTCTCCATTCATCTTAATGCAAAGCTGATTTCCATCCCACATTACTATTGTTGTTGATTTCACATGTAAATGTTGTTGGATTCCTTAGTCACTGACATGGATGAATAGATTATGTTCTAGTATCTTTGATGTGTTTGTGTGTTTAATCTGATTGCAAGTACACAGGTCTACTATCAAAGTAGAATTCCAAGGAGGGTCTTCATCCTTTGTTGTTCATTTGTTCTGGATCTGAACCATTCAGACTAGAGGAACAACTTTTGTCCACAGAAGGTGAAATATTCCTGCTTACAAATATGGCAACTCCACTGGGGAATGAATATACGTATCAGTTGATCTGATCTTCCTCAGTTCTTCAACTCTTGTCTAAATCTAGGCTCCTTCTCGAACTCTCTTCAGTTAGATCTGCTATCTGACTCAGTGGATTTTGGTTTGAAACTTCCAGATCTGTCTAGATCTGAATTATTTTTGACCTTATATGCTCTTTCTCACTCTCAATCTATCAGTTTTTACCCTGATCTGGTCTTGTTCTGACTTGATATTTCATTCTCTTTTTGTTTTGTATTTTTACAGGGAATCACGCTAATGCAGTTGGCGAGAAGCGGTGCCACCGCCTGAACCTAGTTAGCAGCCCGCGGTGCCACTGCCCAAGTCCTGTTGGCGAGAAGCGGTGCTGGTCTAGAACTGCTCTGTCAAGATCTGTCCAGCGCGGTGCCAGGTAGGCCTCATTCCAAGACCTCTTTTTTCTCATTTTTTGCAAAAAAATTGAATGGATTTGCTTTCAGCCCTGCACTATTAGGCTTGTGTGTCAGAATCTGATGCTTGTGGTTTGAAATTGTATGGTTTAAATATTAGTTTGATTGGAAGATTCAAAAGCTAGATTAGGCTTATTGATTTTTCATTCACTTTGGTGCTTGTTGGTTTTGATTGTGAAAGGACTTCTTGTTTTTGAAAAGCTTAGGGTGTTAGTAAGATCTCTTTTCATCTCTATGATATAGACTGAAAGAAAAACATTTGATTAGCGTCTAGGTTTCATTTCTTGTTTGCATAGAGAACTTCTTTTTCCTCCTTTAAAAAAGAAATTTTTTGACTGAGATTAGGTTATCATCATTGAGCATTGGACATTGGATCTCTGATTGGCTTTATAAGCTTTCAGGATCTTCATGTTCTTTTGTCTCTTATGCATTTAGTACTACCTCGTCAAAATAAAAATATGGTAGTTTTAAGTTAGATTTTCCTATGTTTTAATAAAATTGAAGATAGAGTGCATTTGCATGTAGTGTGCTTCTTGTTTTTCTTTTAGGAAAAGAGACTCTTCCCCTTCTTATTGATTTCAGAAAAGAGAAACTAGTTTGGAAAGTGCTTCTTGTCTTTGATTTTTTGTTCAAGATTGTTGTTTGGAAATATTTTTTGTTTTGAAACAAAAGAAAACACTCTCTTTCCCTCCCATAAGTAGGCATACTAAACGGTAAAGTGAAATATTTTTCATAAGCATACTGCATGGTTTTACTTTTCTGTAAAAACACCATGCATTCACCTAACCGTCCAATTTAAAATTAATAGTAGTTATAGGTTAAATTTACATAGCAATTGGAGTGATAGGTTAGAGATGTGTTCGGGCATCGTTAAGCATAGGAGATGTCGTTATTTGTCCGCATTACATCTCGAGACTTGCGCGGTTCTTCCATGTACCATCGATATATTGAATGGCCTTTCACGTACCCTTGAGGTATATAGAAAGGTACTTCATGTACTTGATTGTATATTAGAAGGCCCCTTGTGTATGGTTATGCATTAGACAGCACTACTACTGATTTGAGCTCCCACGTACCTTGAGTATATCGGGAGACCCCACTAGGATACCTTATCCATATGAGAAAATCCCTTTGGACATCTTTCTTGGAGCCATACACCGAAAATAGCATTTAAGGAGATTACTACACATGTACCCTCGAGGTATATCGCAAGTGGCACCTTCTTGACAATCCTGGTGAGATACCTGACTATATGAACTCCTCCTATCATTTTAAGTGTGCTTGTTTGACCTATAGCTTGGGTAGGGAAACTTTTTGGTGTTTTTTCTAGTTTTTCAGACCTTAGGTTAGATAGGAACTGTACAAAATGGATGAGTTAAGACAGTCCATAAGAGTATGGGGATTTCCACCCAATTTTATTCCTGGTTCAGGAGAAAATCCAATGGAAGCTATCGACCAAGGAGCTGCCACCACCTCCCAGGTGGGAGATAATGTGGTTGCAAAAAGTGGAGGACAATATTCTTCACACTTGCCTCCCTTAGTCCAACAACCTTATTGGGGAAATACCTTGTTCCATTATCCCATAGAAGGCCATGTTGATGATACCACCCATCTGGATTATGGTCCCAATGCTCCATTTTGGGACACCCCTGTAGGATAGGCCATTGCCTCATTTGGCACCCGTTTAAACTCTTCTGAAGATGAAGAAGAATGTAGGCAATACCATGCTGCCATTCTCTGTGCATAGGAGATTGACAGGAAAATAGATGACCTATTAGGCACACCACCATCACGTTCCAAATTTGTTCCTGTGGGATACCGTTCACTTGTTGATTCTATGAGACCCATTGAATCAATTATAGATCGCACGGTAACACCACACAACCCAGGTCAAAATGCCACCCCCACAACCTCCCATGTTATGTCTGTTCCCAATATTCCCAGGTCTTCTAAACCTGAGACCCAACCTTCAATTCCCGTGTCGCCATTACCTTCTAGTGCCGGGGGGCAACCCCAAGCAGGACCTATGTTTCCTGGCACTGGAATTGTACCTAGTCAAGGACATACCTCTAATATAGAACCATCTAAAGTTTATGTCCCTCCCACCCACGCTAATGTGGTTAATCCCCCATCTAGTTTAGGTCAGCCCTTGGGGGCACAACCTATAACCAGTCAATCTTCTGGAGGCTATGGTTATCAAATACCTGTAGGAAACATTAATCATCCACCTAATCCTATAGGAATGCCTTATGCTAGAATTCCATACCCTAGTGTTATAGATATTTTCACCCCACTAGGTGAATCACACATTGTATGGCCTTCCCTTGTCCCGCTGCAGACTCATTATCCCTTATGGACCATTTTTTGTCTTTTGATGTATCATTGACCATCCCTAAAAACATTATAAACTATGATATACACGGCTTTTTCCCCGATAACCACGTACATACGCGGGTTTGACCCCTATAGTCGCGTACATCGGGATGTGTGCATAATCCAAATCCTTTTGGAGTTTTCCTTGACTTGGATCCGACTCATTCGACTCCTGGCCTTCCATATGCCTTGAGATCGCTCGGATTCAACCTTTCATTATCTATCATGAAGCTATATAAGGAACCCCTTGGTACATTAAAAGGGGGGAGAGATAGATAAGAGAGAATTGAGAGTATCGAAACTATAGTCCATTGTTGCCAGAACTATACTTGAGTTTGCATCCCTTTGTCCCTTTGGAGCACTATTGTGTTCTTCCCAAGATTGCCTTTGTTAGTGAGCTTGCTATCAGAGTGATGGAGGATTGAGGTGGTGGAGGCCCAAGTGGGGGATTCAGTTTCTCCAGTTCCCAGACGTGCCGTCAGAGGTTGTCACTTGTAATCTCTGATTCATATTAATAGAAATATCTTTTCCCAGTAATGTGTATTTGAATGAATGTTGCATCCATTGGAATATGTCGAATGCTTATACATTATTGATTATATATGCTAGAATAGATCTAAAACCATGAAATATAGTATGCTTGTCTTGTTTACTTGTTGTTGAGGACGTGCTATAACAATTCAAGCTGAAGATTGGAAAGCTCAACGGGGATCTTCTTCAATCGTCCGGAATAAGGTAGGAGGTTCGATCCTTTAGTGTTAGATTGTTTTATTTCTATTGCATATTGGGAAAGGTTGATTTCTGGAGTCTAGCTATCTGTTGTGGTACCCCAAGCCATAGGAATTTATCTCTGTAACAGAATTGGCGACTCCGTTGGGGAATGTTCCTTGTTTTTCTTTGGGGTTGGGGGCACAATGGGATTGATATTATTGATTTGCTCTCTGTTTCTCTCTGTTTCTGTGTCACATGTTATAGTCTGTTTGTCCATTGAAACTCCCCTTTATTGGTTTGGCCTTGACCTGCTTTTTACCACTACCTTCTTTGTATACATGGGTTTTTGGACAAAAGTCGTGTACATACGCGGATTTTTGGCCAAAAGTCGTGTACATACGCAGCTGTTCTTTATAAAGTCACATACATCCTCCCTTTTGGTGAGTCTAATGTTGTGGGAAGTTGCTGGGTGGGTTGTGAGTGTGGTTGGGTCTTCCTTGGGTCTGAAGTTGTCTGTTGGATGCTTCTTTTGTGACCAGAGACCGTTTGTACTGATCTCAGGTATCACGTCTATACTGGCATATAGGTTAGGTTCACCACCGTTTGCATTTTGCATGACCTTATGACCATGTCACTATATCCTTAGGTACGAACCCACTCTATCATGTCACGGAACCTTCTTGCTGCTATAGAAGTGGCATGATATGAGTGGTAGAGACTCACCTTACATGGGTACCCTAGTTAGTGCCTTATTTGCATTTGGTTCCCATGCCGATGTTTCCCCCTTTAGGGTGTGGGAGTCCATTGTATAGTATTGCCATGACATTTAGCAAGAGCCTCATACTCCTCTTGATCTTATGCTGGCCTATTTCCCCCCGGACTCCCCTTGTATCAAGTTGTGGATGCATTATCATGAGCTTTGCCTGTCTTATTGAGCTTTATGCCGGCTCCCCTGACATTGTGTTTCAGCCATATAGCCTAAGCTTGTCTCATGTCTAGCCATGCAGAGCCTTTCTTTATATCTTTCGCAGCTTGATTCCTTTTTTACCGGGAGGGGATTTTCCCCCGAGTGTCGATATCCTACACATGTACCCTTGCATTGAGCATAGGTATGTTCCACTGCTTGGAACTAGTTTGTTTGCCTTTATGACACTCGTCTCCTCCTAGTTTGTAACTATAAAGCTAGTTTATTCTTTTTTCAAGCTTTTCAAATAACTGAAAAAGACCAAAAAAATCAAAAAACCAAAAAGCCGGACAAGAAAAGATATTATCTTTGGCAGCGGTCGAGTCGTGTCGCCTTCGAATAAAGCACTGTATATCACATCCATTGGTTGGATTATAGTTTGACTTTAGGAGCTGTACTCGTTATCTGAGTTTTATCTCCACCGACTGGTTAAACTTCCAGTCCCTATGGAGCCTCTATTGATGCCTCCTGTGTCATAGAGATGTCCCAGTTTGTATATCGAGTCTATGCTGCCTTCATTCAGTCACCATATGCCGTTATGCTCTTGTTCGAAGGAAGTTGAAACCTGAGTCGACCATTCCTCAGTTATCTTGACTTTGCATGTCAGCCATTCCCGGTACAGTTACTGGTTCGTGCACCTTATGATCGAGTTCTTCCATATTATACAGCCTTGCTGAGTACCTCATGTTGGATGATGGGGGATGCCCTAATGCCCTCCTTCCAGCAGATTTCATCCCATCGACTTCAGATCATTTATTCTGGGATTGGAGTCTAGAGTCATTTTGAGTGCCTTGAGATTTGCATTCATCAGTGGCAGGTTCTCACGCCATCGACAGTTTTGGGAATACATCAATGTCCCCTGATCGATGGATTCTCTCAAGTGTTCGACCTCAACACATTTATTCACACTTGTTAGTTTGCAC